>BTHU01000023.1:6033869-6518869 GCA_036184795.1 Tokudaia tokunoshimensis | reverse complement strand
GTACTGGTGAAATTTATCCAGACATTTCCCTTAAGTTTATCATATATTTTGATGATACTCAACCTCTATGTGTTCCCCACTCATATTTCTCCCTCTCCCACTAGTTCCCTTCTTTTTCCTAAATAGTTTCAATTTCATTTTAACATGCATGAGCACACACACACACACACACACACACACACACACACACACACACGGAATGTTTAGAGGAAAATATACTTATTTTCATTAATTACTATAGAAAAGTAAATTAAAACAAGATATCAATTTAATTCATTGGAATTTTTATAGAGTTTGTATTAAATTTGTAGACTACTTTTTGATAGGCTAGCCATTTTTCACACTATTAATTTAACTGATCTATGAGCATGGGTGTCTTTTAATCTCCTGGTATCTCCAGTATCATTACCAGCATTTCTTATCTTCTTTCTTTTTAATTTAAAATATATTATTTTATATGTATGGGTGTTTTTCTTGCATGTATATCTGTGTACCACTTGAAAGCAATGGCCAAGGAGGCCAGAAAAGGGCATTGCATCCCTTGGGTCTGCAGGTACAGAACTTTGTGAGCTTCCAGGTATGTTCTGGGAGTCAAACGTGAGTTCTCAGGAAGAGCAGCCTCTGCTCTAAACCTCTGACCCTTTGTTGCAGTCCCTTATTTGATTTCATAATTATTTCCATTTTGAATGAAGTAAGATGGTATTCCAATGCAGCCTTGACTTCCATTTTCTTGATGGCTAAGGCTATTGAACTGTTTGTATGCTCCTTTGTTGCTGTTTGTACTTACTATTGTATGCTCCTTTGTTGCTGTTTGTACTTACTATTGAATAATTACCTTGTTTCCTTTTTTAGGTAGTTTTAATTTTTTAGTTCATTATTTGTAGATATTCCTCTGTCAAATCTGTAGCTAGCAGAAATCTTCTTCCATTTTATAGATAATTGTTTCCTTTATAATTTTACATAATCATATTTCTCAATTCTTGGTATTATTTCCTGAGCTATTAAAGTTCCTTTCAGAAATTGCTTGCCGGTGCATACATGTTGATGTGGTTTCCCCCCCCCCCAAGTTTTTCTTTAACAGTTTCATTAAGATCCTTGGTCCATTTTGAATCAAGTTTTGAACACAGTGAGAGATATGGATCTGTTTTCACTCTTTAAAAAGTGGATATTCTTGTTTTCCTAGAACCATTCATTGAAGGAGTCATTATTTTTGACTGTTTCATTAAAATCAGGGCAACTGTAGCTGTCTGTTCTGATTTATTATTTCTCTGATATTATTCTATCAGTAGTCTCCATGTCTGCTTTTGTGGCATTAGTGTACTGGTCTTTTGAGACTGTTAATCTGAAGCCTTAGTGATACTCTTGCTTCAGTGTTCCAATTACTGAATTTAGAAGCATGCATTGCCACATCTACTTCTGTATATTTATTATTATACTTCTCCTATGGTTTTGTTTTGAATATTCTCAATGCATACATTAAGTAGTTAGGGGTTAATCTTTATTTTTCTTCTCTATTATTTGGCATAAAGTTAAAGTAATGTATGTATTGATATATTTTCTTTATTTATATTTATCCTCTGCTCATTTGGACACTATAGATTTTCATGCCTATCTCTCTAATTATCTTTAATTTAATTTATTTTTTGAAATTGAAATATAATTATATGACTTTCTTCCTTCCTTTCCTTGCCTCTGAATGATTCCCTTTCATGTATTTCTTCCCCTTCTTGCTCTCTTTCAAATTCAGGGACTCTGGCATTATTTCTTAAAAATCACAACATATATTTCCATATATATAAACATAATTTTCTCAGTAAATATACATATACATACACATACACATATACATATACATATACAATTTCCTGGCTGACCATTTGGAAGGCTATTTATCCAACTCTTAGAATTCCTTAGTTGCTTATAGTACTTTGTCTAGGGTTTGGGAAGCATGAAATTACCTCCTTCCATGTTAGGATGTCTGTTCTTGTAGTCCCTGTTTAAGTCTTGTTCAGGAAGTTTTGTTGCTGAGGTATGTTTAATATTTTCACATATATAATAACTATGTCATTTTATACTGTGTTTAAAATTAACTTTACTAATTGTGGTCTTTTCTCTAATATCATTATGACTTGATCATTCATTCACTACCCATAAAGGCTTCACCTTAGAGATTCATTTTCAACATTTGTAAGAAAAATAAGTTGTATACAAATTAATAAATTGTGCTTTATTGTTCTTTTCTAGCCTATTATTCCTTTCAGTGTTTATGTTTCTTTCTAATGAATACCTTTGTGTCTATGGGAAGTAAAGTTTCTTTTTTTTTTTAATAGTTTATTTATTTATTTAATGTATATGAGTACACTGTTGCTGTCTTCAGACACTAGAAAAGGGCATTGGGTCCCATTACAGATGGTTGTGAGCCACCATGTGGTTGCTGGGAATTGAACTCAGGTCCTCTGGAAGAGCAGTCAGTGCTCTTAACTGCTGAGCCATCTCTCCAGCTCCCGGAAGTAAAGTTTCTTAATCTTTCTATATTTGAACTTTCATTATTCCTTTCTTCTACCTCAACTTACCTGGGTATAAAGTTTCAAAAGTGTGTTTGTTTTTACTCAGAACTCTAAAATATGCCGTTTCATTTCCCAAAACAGACCTGGAATCTTCCTCCCTGAGGACTTAGCTTATAGTATCAGTAGGAAGTATGCGAACTGGCAAGGGGTAAACAACAGTGAACAGTTCTAGCCAACTGTAATTCCTGCAAACAACAATTATCAAAATGAGTAGATATCCCAAAATGTGGGATAGTTGTTTAGGTTTGGTCCATTGCCGTGTATTGCAATGTCAAATTCTGGACCTCTAGGTCTTGTTGCCCCTAGCTTCAAGGTTATTCTTTCCCCAAATATAGTTTCTAAGTCACAGATTCCACTTTTCCCAATCCCCAGATTACCCCAGTGGTCCTTTACCTTTAGAACTCAGTCCATGGTAATTGACCCTTTTCCTTTCTGTGTCCATTCAATCTTGTTTTAGTCTACTATTTAGTTACTAGTATTACTATTTATAGCGTAAACTGTCACTTTAGAAATCTAGAGCATCCTTATATTGTGCTATTATTGGTCAGCATGTTCTAGTACTTTCATATCTGCTGGATCGAATTCATGTTAGGATTTTTAGAAAAGTATTGCTGGCTTTATAACCACCAACTAATTTTGTGCATTGTACAATTTTGGTTTGCTGACATTTTTATGTACGTCATTCTACCATTTACTATTTGTTCATTCCTTCTTTCCATGTGGGCCCCAGACTCTGGGTGCAGAATTAATTCATGACTTTTGTCCTGGTGATGATGGAGCTGTGGAAAATAATAGGACCCATGTTTGCTTTCTGCTTAGCCTGCTTCCTGGGTTCCAGCCTAAGTCAGTCTCTGGTCTCTTTAGGGGGCTTCATAACTCTTTGATTACCTACCTGTACAACTGTAGTTTCAGTCTTTTTCCAGGCACTGGGGTAGTTTTAGTTCTTTTACTTCACAGAATGTGAGTTGTCAGTTAAAATTGTCTCTGGTCTCAGAGCCTGAGAAAACTTTACTGGCCCTATTGGACTAATACAACTAGCATTATTCTTCATTGTGTATTTATGTTCAGTGTTTGGATCTATGTGTATACATTGCAAAACTCATAGGGCTATTTTGACTTGTTACAATTTGTCAGACATATCACATATTGGAGGAAGTGGAGTGCCTTACAGTATGAGCTTGCTTCTACAGCCCATGCAAAAGCTTCCTTCCTATTCTCCTTTTAAAACAAGGTTCCACTATGTCTGCAGCAAAGGCTGATCTCCGAACTCTCCTTCCCCCAACCTTCTGTTCCCATTTCCTTTACCTTCCAGGATTCTCCCTCTGTTTTTTTCTATCACATGTGTTCTACTAGCCACTGTTGTTGTGTAGTACTTATGCTTGCATTGCAAGATAATAAGTTTCTAGGCAGCTTCATGTTCACTTCATTTTGGTTAACTCTTCCCCTGCACTGTCCTTTTCCCATCACTACCTCTCTACTACCTGTCTGAACCCTTTGCCCTTCGTCTCTTTGATGGTAGGATTTAACTTTGTTAATTGTGACTAGCACCTAGAATAAGCGCCTGGAGTAATGGTGTTCAAATTATTGTCTGAGGATCACTGTGGTCACAATTATATACAGAGAAGAGAACAGTGGTATAGTTATGAGTTAGTTTTTGTAATCCTGACACAAGATAAAATCATCTGGGAAGAGAGATCCTTAATTGAGGGATCTCCTTAGTCCAGTTCCCCAAAGACAAGTCTTTGGTGTGTTTTACTGATAGATGATTGATTTGGGAAGGTAATTCTGGTTGGTATAAGAAAGCAAGCTGAGTGAAGAACGCAGAGCAAATCCATAAGCAGCATTCCTGTATGGTCTGCTTCAGTTCCTGCCTCTTAAGTTCTTGTCTTGAGTTCCTGGCCCTGGCTTTCCTTTATGATTACCTGTAATCTGTAAAATAAAACAAACCCTATCCTCCCCAAATTTTTTTGGTCATGGTATTTATCATAGTGCTAGAGAGAAAACCAAAATAAGTGACGGTTAAACTTTAGAGTGCTGATCCTTACCATGGTACCCTGAAGTCTCATGACTGTCTAAAGGCAAGGACTAGAATTCTGTATTTTAAGTCACCAGGGATCTCATATACTGCTTGTAAAATCAATGGCCTAGAATTTAGATTACTCCAAAGATATATAGACTTGCTAACTTAAATGACAAAGCTTGGATAATAAAACATTTTTCAAATGTTAGATAACCGTAGATTCAATAAGAATTTCTTTGATTTATAAAACAATCCTAGAAACAAGTATCATTCTCACTGATTGAAGTTTATGCAGGTAACAACTGTCACACAATCTAGCTTAACATGAAATTATGAAGGAGACCCTAGTTACCTGTAGACAGATGCTAGTGCTACATGTTTAGATTAATAGCCATTAGTTAACACTGTTTATGTCAACTAACTAGTCCTTGGGTTTCAATTTTGTTTCTTGTGTAGAAACAGTCTTAATTACAGCAATTAGTCAGAATCCTGTATCTCTTGGTGTTGGAGTCATTCAGTTCTAAGAGAACTCTTCCTGAAGACAAACAGGGTGAACTTCAGTATTAGTTACTATTTCAATTTGAATTCCATTCTTTTCAGAGTAAATCTGGAGACAACTTAGCAATGTTATGGCAAAAAAAAGTGCTGTAGGCATGCACCATACTCTATTAAAACAACTTAATCAATACAACAAGATACTATTTGGATAGGGCCAATGTCCCAAAACCAAGGAGTTGAATTGTGTACAAGGATGAATGATTTACTTGTTTGTTTTCTTTTGTGGGTGCTAGAGGTGGAATTTCGGGTCTTGTGCATGGGAGGGGTTCTACCCCTGAACTAGATCCTCAGGTAGAATAATGTGCTGACGAATAACTTCCCTGACAAGGACACATCAGCCTAGATTTAATCCTTCATGTCATTTCCACCAGCACCTAGGAAAGAACTGTAAAAAGAGGTAAGGAAAAAGCAAAGCCTCATTTTTGAGGCCTCTGTGTTTGGTTTTGTGCAGCTGGGCATGAGAGTGCTGGATTATTGGAATTTTTCTCCTATTATCAGCTCTTGAATAAAGGAACCTTGTTCCTTTTCCTTCCTGGTGTGTGTGTGTGTGTGTGTGTATGCTGAGATCTCAGGAATCTCTTATTAGTCTCAATTTGGCCTTGAGTTTGCAGGACTGGGTATCTTTAAAACCAGTAGATATGAAAGTCCAGCTGATTTTTAGAATAGGTGCAGTAGCCATATATTTAATTTTGATAGTCCTTGGGAAGAACTATCTATATATATTAGGCCATTATTAAACTTTAGAGGTTAATAGGATGATATTAGCAAGAAGTTGGCACAAAGCTAGATGGAAACTCAATAAACAATCAGTAAGAAGTTGGGATAAGGCTCATGAAGGAGAAAGAACAGAGTTTGCCACAAGAAAAATTTTGTTTATGAAATGATTTCCTGGATACTGTAAAATTTTATGTGTGTGTATTATTGTTTGACTCTTAAATGTGCCCACAGGCTCAGGTCTGAGTACTTGTTCCCTAGTTTGTGTCACTATTTTGAAGACCATGGAGTAGTTAAGTGGAAACTTTTAAATCACCATAGGTGGGCTTTTGAAAGTTAAGCCCACCCATGGGTTCTGGCCATTTGCTCTCTGCTTCCTGATCTGCTGTAGTGTGATGAGTTACTACTGCATCTTTTTGTTAGTACCATAAGCTCTAGGATGCTGCCTTTCTCATGATAGACTAGACTCTGAAACCATGAGCCAAGATAAAGCCTTCCTTCCTTCAAGTGCTTTTACCAGTTGTTTTGTTGTATCAATGAGAAATGTAACTAATAAGTGTGTAAGTGTGTGTGTGTGTGTGTGTGTGTGTGTCTAAAACCCCAGGGTAAAACAAGGTAATGACAGTTGTCACCTGTTGCTTTACAAAGGCAATTTTCTTTCTTTGGAGGTAGATTGTTTTTTGTTACAGTTGGAACAAGAAGGAATTTCACAAAGTTAGGAATAATATTGCCAAATATGTCTTAAGAGTGACCCCCTCACCCACCCACCCAATGATTTTTGTCTGGCTGGAGCTTGCTCAGATCTTGTGCATGTTGTCACAATTGCTGTGGGTTTATATGTGCATCTGCTCTGTTGTGCCTGAAAAATACTCTTCTCTTGATGTTATCAAGTACCTCTGGCTTTTACAATGTCTGTTCCTGTCTTCTTAATCGATTTATGAACCTTGAGGAGAGAACTGTGATATGCACCTCCCATTTAGGGCTGAGAACTCCACAGCTTCTAATTCTCTACATGCTGACCAATTGGCGATCTCTGTGTTAATTGCCATCTGATACAATGAGAATCATCTCCAAGGAGGTTCAAAAGTGCTCTGATCTATGGCTATGCCACCCCGAATACAACTATTCTCACCTGAAATATTTCTTTTTTTTAACACATATCAGAGTGTATATATATATATATGTATATTTAGTATTTTTTTATTTACATTCAAAATCATTTCCCCTTTCCCGTTTCCTCCCTCCCCGAAAGTCCCATAAGCCCCCTTCCCTCCCTCTTTTCCCCATTCAACCCCCTCTCACTTCTCTGTCCTGGCATTCCCCTACATCCAGTCTTTCTAGGACCAGGGGTCTCCCCTTCCATCTTCTTGGAAATCTATTGATATGCGGATTGTGTCTAGGGTATTCTGAGATTCGCCATAGAAACTGCTAATGGCTACTTCCCCTACTTCCCTTTTTGGTTCCCCTGGTACCATGTGCTCAATTAACAACTTCCACTTGATTCTCATCTCAGTGTCTGCTTTTGGTGACCCAAACCACATTTTGATTCAATTTCCAATTCTACCACTTAGTAGCTATGTGGCAAACCATTAATCTCTCTCTATTGTTTCCCAGCCAAACTTGACCACTTAGAATTTCATGAAGATTAAAAAGTTCAACGCAAACTTCGTCACAAGGTACATCACAGTACCTATACCTAGAACTGTGCTACAACACAGTACATGTTAGTATTTACAAGAGTGGCCTAGGATATGGCTTGACAATGGCAATATTTAACCAAGTTGATTTACATAGATTTTCTGTAGCTCCAGTCATCTGTCTTATTGTATTTTGACAATGTGGGAGTCTGAACAGGAGTGTACAGTTGTTTCATTCCAAATTGTGGGAAAAAAACCCATAAAACTCAAGGCACATGTGCTCCTTCAGGCAAGTCAATAGTGTCATCTTTATAAATGAAACAGACCACAGCATTTTCTAGATAAGATCTGCCATTTACCTTAAGTAAACACACCTTGCTGCTTGATCTGTCACTGTGCCCACTATAAAGGAGGGGAAGAGCTGAACCAGCCATCCCAACACCCAGATGAAAGGGATTTATAAGTTGGAAACTGAAGGCTGACCACTGCCTCCCTCTGATAGCTTTCTAAGTTCAGAAAGAACCAGAGGGTCTCATGTTCCAATTATACATCCTTATGAACAGAGATTCATTTCTTTCAGTAAGCTTCATTCAAAGAATTCTTAGTGAAATATTAGCACATGCCTATGAGTAGATAGCAGCCATTTCTAATAGTCTAGAGAGAAAGAATATCGTGTTCTGACAATAAGAATATGATGAAGAGAATTCAGAATTGTGCTAGCTGAACTGGAAGTAGAAGATGAGGGAATTCTGGACTTCTTACTTCAGAGAAAGAACAAAAACTCTGCCTTAATGAGTGTGAGGAAAGAGCCACCAAAATGTAAACCTACTGGATGAAACAGCTTAGTTGTTCACATAGGGAACTCAAGAATCTCTCCTGGTTCCATTCACTCCTTTGTCACAGCTATGAAAAATATCCCCAAGAATTTTGCTTTAACCTGGTATGATATGGATTGAAATTATCCTCAGAGACTCGTGTATTGAGTTGGTGACTGGGGTACAGGTCCTTGAAATATATTATCCCTGGCTGCTTCCTGTCATTCTCTATTCCTCATGATTGTCCTCAAAGTTAAAACTGTCCTCTGCAAAACACCAGCCACCATGATACCACGCCAAGTTCTACTTCCAAGAGACCATGTACTAAAACCATGAGATAAAATGAACAATTCTCCCTTTAAGTTGAGTGCTGGCTAATTTTACATCAACTTAATATAAGCTAGCTATTTTGGAAGAGAGAATCTCATTTGAGAATAGGTCCCTATTGTATTGGTTGGTAGGCAAACCTGTGGAATATTTTCTTGATTAATGATTGATATAGGAGGGATGAGCTCACTGTAGATATTGCCACCCATGAGCTGTGGTCCTGGGTGCTACAGAAAATGCAGCATAAGCAAACTATGTAGAGCAAATCAGTAAGCAGAGTTCCTCCATTGCCTCTGCTTCAGCTCTTCCCTTCAGCTTCCCACCCTGCTTGAGATTTTGCCCTGAATTCCCTTCATGATGGAGTATGATCAGAACATGCAAGCTGAAATATACCCCTTTCCCCTCCAGTTGATTTTGGTCATGGTGTACCTTTTCATTTTTGACTTTGTTTGTTTTGTTTGTATTTTCACAGAAATAGAAATCCTAAGACAAGTTGTTTTGTCAAGCATTTGGTCACAGCTATATAAAAGTAAACCAATATACCAGCTATAAAAAGTTAATGCATTTTTTTTTGTGGGACAAAGCACTAGGAAAAGTGTGAGGTGGAAGGAAGAATTAAGAACCATGGTGGGCGAAGGTACAAAATATCACAAAGAATTGTGAAACTTGACATTGTAGAAGCCCGTTATAGTTTGTTCTGTTTCTTATAATGTCTCGGGAATGTATCCTAGAACAGTCCCTGCTGGTTATATAGTTCATTCTGAGAACTTCTTGAGCTTCTTGAGGAATTTCTGTGTGTTGCCTATAAAACTAGCAACTGAACCAAGAGATATGTATCTCTCTACACCATCTTGCCAGTAAAGACTGATACAATGGAGTTTATAGAAGGAACTTTTGTGGGTTGGGGGGAGAAACTCAATTAGTAAAGTGTTTGCTTCATGAGCATAAGGACCTGAACTGGTATTTGTGTCCCCGGCACTCATAATCCAAACACAGTGTTGTCACTCAATTCTGTAATTCTCTTGTGGGGAGGGCTGAGACATTCCTACAGCATAGTAGCCACCCAGTCTAGCCAATTGATAAGCACCAGGTTCAGTGAGAGACCTGGTCTCAAAAGATAAGGTGGAGAGTAATTGAGGGGGACACTCAGAATCAACCTTGGGCTTTGGTACATATACACTTATGCATGCAAATCTATATACCTAAACACACATATATAGTACATGCATGTGCATATGCCCATGCACACACACATGCACACACACACACACACACACACACACACACACACACTCTCACATATGGGCATGCACATACATACACACACACACACGCGTGCACACACACACACACTCACACATGGGCATGCACATACACACACACACACACACACACACACACACACACACACACGCGGAAAGAGAGAGGGAACCTTTGACTGAGTACAAAGGCCATATGCAAAGCCTTCTTGAGAGTCCATGGTCTTCATCAGCTCAAGAAGTAGTTCCTTTCAAGCTAAAGAGATGGCTCAGTGGTTAAGAACACTTGTTCCTACAGAGAATCTGAGTCCAATGGCCAGGACCCATATGGCAGCTCACAAGTATTTGAAAATCCACCAGGCATACAGATAATGTATAGGCATGTATGTCATCAAAACATTAATATACAATATTTTGTTAATTATTTGGGAATTTAATGAATATTCTTTGAACATATTCACTCCCCCTCCCAGAACATTTCACATAACACCCCTCTTCACACTCCCATTGCTTCTCACCCAAATTGGAGCTCTGTTTTTTTTTTTTTTACTTTTTCCCCTTGGAGTAGAGTTTGTATTACCCAATTAGTCTGACTCTCCCTTTCCCAGAAGCTGCCGAATGTCAATCACTCCTCAGTCCTGGTTCTCCACCCCCCGAAAATCCCATAAATAATCAACTTTCCCCCTGTTCCCCAATAAACCCCCTCCTGCTTCCCTGCCCTGGTATTCCCCTACACTGCTGCATCGAGCCTTTCCAGGACCAGGGGTCTCTCTTCTCTTTGGTGTCCAACAAGGCCATCCTCTGCTGCCTATGGGTCTGGAGCCATGGGTAATACCATGTAAAATATGTGGTTGATGTTTTTGTCTCTGGGAGCTCTGGGAGTACTGGGTGGCTCATATCATTGTTCCTCCTGCAGAACTACAAATCCCTTCAGCTCCTTGGGTCCTTTCTCTAGCTCCCCAATTGGGGACCCTGTGCTCAGTTCAATGGCTGGCTGAGAGTGTCCCCCTCTGTATTTGTCATGCACCAGCAGAGCCTCCCAGGTGACAGTTATATCAGGCTCCTGTCAGCAAGTACTTGTGGGCATCTACAATAGTGTCTGGGTTTTGTAACAGTATATGGGATGGATCACTAGGTGGGGTAGTCTCTGGAGGGTCTTTCCCTCAGACTCAGCTCTACACTTTGTATCTTCTTCTGTGGTTATTTTGTTCCTCCTTCTAAGAAGGACCAGAGTATCCATACTTTGTTCTTCCTTCTTCGGCATCATTTGATATGTGAATTGTGTCTTGGGTATTCCAAGGTTCTGGACTAATATCCATTTATTAGTGACAGCATACCATGTGTGTTCTTTTGGGATTGGGTTACTTCACTTAGGATGATATTCTCCAGTTCCACCCATTTGTTTAAGAATTTCATGAATTCATTGTTTTTAATAGCTGAGTAGTATTCCATTGTATAAATATATGACATTTTCTGTATCCATTCCTCCTTTGATGGACATCCGGGTTCCTTCCAGCTTCTGGCTATTATAAATAGGGATGCTATGAACATAGTGGAATAGGTGTCCTTATTACATGTTGGGGAAAACTCTGGGTATATGCTCAGGAGTGGTATAACAGGGTCCTCCAGTAGTATCATGCCCAGTTTTATGAGGAACCAACAGAGTGATTTCCAGAGTGGTTATACCAACTTGCAATCCCACCAGCAGTGGAGAAGTGTTCTTCTTTCTCCACATCCTTGCCAGCACCTGCTGTCTCCTGAGTTTTTGATCTTAGCCATTCTGACCTGTGTGAGGTGAAATCTCAGTGTTGTTTTGATTTTCATTTCCCTAATGACTAAGGATGTTGAACATTTCTTTAGGTGTTTCTCAGCCATTCGATATTCCTCAGGTGTAAATTCTTGGTTTAGCTCTGTACCCCATTTTTAATAGGGTTATTTGGCTCTCTGGAGTATAACTTCTTGAGTTCTTTGTATATATTGAATATTAGCCCTCTGTCAGATGTAGGGTTGGTAAAGATCTTTTCCCAATTTGTTGGTTGCTATTTTGTCCTACTGTCAGTGTCCTTGCATTACAGAAACTTTGTAATTTTATGAGGACCCATTTGTCGATTCTTGATCTTAGAGCATAAGCTATTGGTGTTCTATTCAGGAAATTTTCCCATGCCCATGTGCTCAAGACCCTTCCCCAGTTTCTTTTCTATTAGTTTCAGTGTGTCTGGTTTTATGTAGAGGTTCTTGATTCACTTGGAGTTGAGCTTAGTACAAGGAGATAAGAATGGATAAATTTCCATTCTTCTGCATGCTAGCTGCCAGCACCATTTGTTGAAAAGGCTATCTTTTCCCACTAGATGGTTTTAGCTCCTTTTTCAAAGATCAAGTGGCAATAGGAGTGTGGGTTAATTTCTGGTTCTTCAATTCTATTCCATTGATCTATCTGCCTGTCACTGTACCAATACCATGTAGTTTTTGACACTATTATTCTGTAGTGCTGATTGAGGTCCAGGATACTGATTCTCCCAGAAGTTCTTTTACTGTTGAGAATAGTTTTTGCTACCCTGGGTTTTTTGTTATTCCAGATGAATTTGAGAATTGCTATTCCTAACTCTATGAAGAATTGAGTTGGAATTTTCATGGGGATTGCATTGAATCTGTACATTGCTTTTGGCAAGATGGCCATTTTTACTATATTAATCCTGCCTATCCACGAGCATGGGAGATCGTTCCATCTTCTGAGGTCTTCTTTGATTTCTTTCCTCAGAGACTTGAAGTTCTTGTCATGCAGATCTTTCACTTGTTTGGTTAAAATCACACCAAGATACTTTATATTGTTTGTGGCTATTGTGAAGGGTGTCCTTTCCCTAATTTCTTAGATTTTTTTTAATTTAAATTCCAAATGATTTCCCCTTTCCCATTTCCTCCCTCCCCAAAGGCCCATAAGCCCTTTTCCTTCCCCCTGTTCCCCATTCAACCCCCTCTCGCTTCTCTGTCCTGGTATTCCCCTACATCCAGTCTTTCCAGGACCAGGGGTCTCTCTTTCCATCTTCTTGGAAATCAATTGATTTGTGAATTGTGTCTTGGGTATTCTGAGATTCTGGGTTAATATCCCCTTATCGGTGACTGCATGCCATGTGTGTTCTTTGTCATTGGTTTACCTCACTAAGGATGATATTTTCAAGTTCTGACCATTTGCCTAAGAACTTCGTAAATTCATTGTATTTAATTGCAGAGTAGTATTCCATTGTGTAAATATACCACATCTTCTGAATCCATTCCTCCGTTGAGGGACATCTGGGTTCTTTCCAGCTTCTGGCTATTATAAATAAGGCTGCTATGAACATAGTGGTGCATGTGTCCTTATTGCATGCAGGGGAAGCCTCTGAGTACATGCCTAGGAGTGGTATGACAGGATCCTCGGGGAGTGTCATGCCCAGTTTTCTGAGGAACTGCCAGACTGCTTTCCAGAGTGGTTGTACCAACCTGCAATCCCACCAGCAGTGGAGGAGTGTTCCTCTTTCTCCACATCCTCCCCAACAACTGCTGTCTCCTGTGTTTTTGATCTTAGCCGTTCTGACTGGTTTGAGGTGGAATCTCAGGGTTGTTTTGGTTTGCATTTCCCTAATGACTAAGGATGTTGAACATTTCTTTAGATGCTTCTCAGCCATTAGATATTCTTCAGATGAGAACTCTTTGTTTAGCTCTGAACCCCATTTTTTAATAGGGTTATTTGGCTCCCTGGGGTCTAACTTCTTGAGTTCTTTGTATTTATAGGATATTAGCCATCTGTCGGATGTAGGGTTGGTAAAGATCATTTCCCAGTTTGTTGGCTGCCGCTTTGTCCTTTTGACAGTGTCCTTTGCCTTACAGAAACTGTAATTTTATGAGGTCCCATGAAACTTTTTGTCAATTTTTGACCTTAGAGCATAAGCTATTGGTGTTCTGTTCAGGAAATTTTCCCTTGTGCCCATATGTTCAAGGTTCTTCCCTAGTTTCCTTTCTATTAGTTTCAGTGTGCCTGGTTTTATGTTGAGGTCCTTGATCAACTTGGAATTGAACTTAAAGGAAGGAGATAAGAATGGATCGATTTGCATTCTTCTGCATGTTGACCAGTTGAACCAGCACCATTTGTTGAAAAGGCTATGTTTTTTCCACTAGAAGGTTTTAACTCCTTTGTCAAAGATCAAATGACCATAGGAGTGTGGATTCATTTCTGGGTCTTCAATTCTGTTCCATTGATCTACATGCCTGTCACTGTACCAATACCATGCAGTTTTTAACACTATTGCTCTGTAGTACAGCTTGAGGTCCGGGATACTGATTCCCCCAGAGGTTCTTTTACTGTTGCGAATAGTTTTAGCTATCCTGGGTTTTCTGTTATTACAGATGAATTTTTGAATTGCTCTTTCTAACTCTATGAAGAATTGAGTTGGGATTTTGATGGGGATTGCATTGAATCTGTATATGACTTTTGGCAATATGGCCATTTTTACTATATTAATCCTTCCAATCCATGAGCATGGCAGATTTTCCATCTTCTGAGGTCTTCTTCAATTTCTTTCTTCAGAGACTTGAAGTTCTTGTCATACAGATCGTTCACTTGTTTGGTTGGAGTCACACCAAGATACTTTATATTGTTTGTGACTATTGTGAAGGTTATAATTTCTTTTATTTCTTCCTCAGCCTGCTTATCCTTTGAGTATAGGAAGGCTACTGACTTGCTTGAGTTGATTTTATATCCGGCTACTTTGCTGAAGTCGTTTATCAGCTGTAGGAGTTCTCTGGTGGAACTTTTTGAGTCGCATAAGTATACTATCATATCGTTTGCAAATAGTGATAGTTTGGCTTCTTCATTTCCTATTTGTATCCATTTGACCTACTTTTGTTGTCTAATTGCTCTAGCTAGAACTTCAAGTACTATATTGAAAAGATATGGAGAGAGAGGACAGCCTTGTCGAGTCCCTGATTTTAGTGGGATTGCTTCAAGTTTCTCTCCATTTAGATTGATGTTGGCTACCGGTTTGCTATAAATTGCTTTTACTATGTTTCGATATGGGCCTCGAATTCCTGATCTTACCAAGACCTTTAGCATGAAAGGATGCTGAATTTTGTCAAATGCTTTTTCAGCATCTAATGAAATGACCATGTGGTTTTTTTCTTTGAGTTTGTTTATGTAGTGGATTGCATTGATGGACTTCCTTATATTGAACCATCCTTGCATCCCTGGGATGAAGCCTACTTGATCATGGTGAATGATCATTTTGATGTGTACTTGGATTCGGTTGGCAAGAATTTTATTGAGTATTTTTGCATCGATATTCATAAGAGAGATTGGCCTGAGATTCTCTTTCTTTGTCGGATCTTTATGTGATTTTGGTATTAGCGTAATTGTGGCTTCTTAGAATGAGTTGGGTAGTGTTCCTTCTGTTTCTATATTGTGGAATAGTTTGAAGAGTATTGGTGTTATGTCTTCTTTGAAGGTCTGATAGAATTCTGCACTAAAACCATCTGAACCTGTGCTTTTATTGATTGGAAGACTTCCAATGATCACTTCTATTTCTTCAGGGGTTATAGGACGGTTTAGATGGTCTATTTGATCCCGATTTAATTTTGGTATTTGGTACCTGTGTAGGAAATTGTCCATTTCCTCCAGACTTTCTAGTTGTGTTGAATATTTCTGATTTTATTAATTTGGATACTATCTCTGTGCCCTCTGGCTAGTATAGCTAAGGGCTTATCTATCTTGTTGATTTTCTCAAATAACCAACTCCTAGTTTTGTTGATTCTTTGTATGGTTTTATTTGTTTCTACTTGATTGATTTCAGCCCTGAGTTTGATGATTTCCTGCCTTCTACTCCTCTTGGGTGTATTTGCTTCTTTCTGTTCCAGGTCTTTCAGGTGTGCCATTATGCTGCAAGTGTATGCTCTCTCCCATTTCTTTTTGGAGGCACTCAGAGCTATGAATTTTCCTCTTAGCACCACTTTCGTTGTGTCCCATAAATTAGGATATGTTGTGCCTTCATTTTCATTAAATTTCAAAAAGACTTTGATATCTTTATTTCTTCCTTGACCAAGTTATCATTGAGTAGAGCATTGTTCAGCTTCCATGTGTATGTGGGATTTCTGTTGTTTTTGTTGTTATTGAAGACCACCCTTATACCATAGTGATCTCATAGGAGGCATGGGATTAGTTTGATCTTCTTATATCTGTTGAGGTCTGTTTTGTGACCAATTATATGGTCGATTTTGGAGAAGGTTCCTTGAGGTGCTGAGAAGAAGGTATAATCTTTTGCTTTAGGATCAAATGTGCTATAGATATCTTTTAGTTCTATTTGCTTCAAGGCTTCAATTAGTTTCATTTTTTCCCTGTTTAGTTTCTGCTTTCCTGAACAATCCATTTCAGAGAGCAGGGTGTTGAAGTCACCCACTATTATTGTGTGAGTTGCGATGTGTGCTTTGAGCTTTAGTAAAGTTTCTTTTACGAATGTGGGTGCCCTGGCATTTGGAGCATAGATGTTTAGAATTGAGAGTTCTTTTTGTTGGATTTTTCCTTTGATCAGTATGTAGTGTCCTTCTGTGTCTTTTTTGATGTCTTTAGGTTGAAAGTCAATTTTATCTGATATTAGGATGGCTACTCTGGCTCATTTCCTGAGACCATTTGCTTGTAAAATTGTTTTCCAGCCTTTTGCTCTGAAGTAATGTTTGTCTTTGACACTGAGGTGCGTTTCCTGCACGCAGAAAAATGCTGGGTCCTGTTTACATATCCAGTCTGTTAGTTTATGTCGTTTTATTGGGGAATTGAGACCATTGATATTAAGAGAGAGATTAAGGAATAGTGATTATTGCCACCTGCCATTCTTCATGCTATCTTTATGTTTGAGTGGTTATCTACTTTTGGGTTTGATGCAAGAAGGTTACTATCTTGTTTTTTCCAGGGTGTACTTTCTCTCCTTGTATTGTTGATTTATACCTACTATCCTTTGCAGGGCTGGGTTTGTGGAAAGATATTGTGAAAATTTGGTTTTACCATGGAATGTCTTGGTATCTCCATCTATGGTGATTGAGAGTTTTGCTGGGTGTAGTAGTGTAGGCTGGCATTTGTTTTCTTTTAGTGTTTGTATGAGATCTGCCCAGGATCTTCTGGCTTTCATAGTCTCTGGTGAGAAGTCTGATGTGATTCGGATAGGTCTTCCTTTATATGTTACTTGGCCTTTTTCTCTTACTGCTTTTAATATTCTTTCTTTGTTTAGTACATTTGGTGTTTTGTTTATTATGTGATGGGAGGTATTTCTCTTCTGGTCCAGTCTGTTTGGAGTTCTGTAGGCTTCTTGTACGTTCATTGGCATCTCTCTCTTTAGGTTAGGGAAGTTTTCCTCCATAATTTTATTGAAGATGTTTACTGGCCCTTTAAGTTGCAAATCTTCACTCTCATCTATACCTATTATCCTTAGGTTTGGTCTTCTCATTGTGTCCTGGATTTCCTGGATGATTTGGGTTACACGTTTTTTTTTTTTGCATTTTGCATTTTCTTTGACTGTTGAGTCGATGCTTTCTATGGTATCTTCAGCACCTGAGATTCTTTCTTCCATCCCTTGTATTCTATTGTTGATGTTTGTATCTATGACTCCTGATTTCTTCCCAAGGTTTTCTATCTCCACAATTGTCTCCCTTTGTGATTTCTTAGTTGTTTCTACTTCCTTTTTTAGAACCTGGATGGATTTGCTCAGATCCTTCACTTGTTTGTTTGTGTTTTCCTGTATTTCTTTAAGATATTTTTGCATTTCCTCTTTCAGGATTTCTGCCTGTTGACCCAAGTTTTCCTGTATTTCTGTAAGCGATTTTTGTGTTTCCCCCTTATGGGCTTCCATCTGTTGATCAATATTCTCCTGCATTTCTTTAAGTGATATTTGTGATTCCTTTGTAAGGGCATATACCCGTTGATTCATTTCTTTAAGCGATTTTTGTGTTGCCTCCTTATGGGCCTCCATCTGTTGACCCATATTCTCCTGCATTTCTTTAAGCGATTTTTGTGTTTCCTTTGTAAGGGCTTCTATCCATTGATTCATGTTCTCCTGTATTTCTTTATGAGATTTATTTACGTCCTTCTTGAAATCCTCTAATAGCATCATGAGAAGTGGTTTTAAATTCAGATCTTGCCTTTCGGGTGTGATGGTGTATCCAGAACTTGCTGCTGTTGCAAAGTTGGGTTCGGATGGTGCCATATTGCCTTGATTTCTGTTAGTAACATTCCTATATTTGACTTTTGCCATCTGGTTATCTCTGGTGTTAGTTGGTCCTGCTGTCACTGTCTATTGGTTGGACCTCCTGTGAGCCTGCAAGGCTGTTTCTGCCCTCCCCTGGATGACCGGGATTCCCCTGGCACTGATTGCTGAGGGGCTGCCCTGCTTCTGAGTGACTTTGGAGCCCTGATGTCCCTTGCCCCAAGTGATGTTATACTTGGGGGAATCCCTGCGTACTTGGAGACTCAGAGTAGTCAATCCCCGGAGCAGAGTTGGCTTAGGGGAGGCTGGTGCGCTCTCTCCCAGTGAGCTCTCTCCAGGTGCAGGTCCCTCTGCAGGGCAGATGTCCCACAGCAGAGCTGGTGCGTAGGTGACCACAGAACTGCCCAGTTATTGGGTGCAGGGAGCACACAAACTGGCCGAGTCTCAAGTGATGTTATGCTCCGTTATCCCTGTGCCTGGAGGTCCCAACTGGTCTGTTGCTGGACCAAAGATGGCGGAGTGCACTGTGTACCCTCTCTGTGTAGATCACTCTGCAGTGCAGATGGCCCACAGCAGAGCTGGTACCCAGATGACCACAGAGTTGCCCTGCTCTTGGGTACAGATATTTCCCTAATTTCTTTCTCAGGGTGTTTATCATTTAAGTATAGGAAGGCTACCGATTTGTTTGAGTTAATTTTATATCTGGCCACTTTGCTGAAGTTATTTATAAGCTGTAGTAGTTCTATGGTGGAGTTTTTTGGGTCACTTCAGTATACTGCCATATCATCTGCAAATAGTGATAATTTGACTTCTTCCTTTCCAGTTTGTAGCCCTTTGACCTCTGTTTGTTTTCTAATTGCTCTAGCTAGAACTTTAAGTACTATATTGAATAAATATGGAGCGAGAGGGCAGCCTTGTCTAGTCCCTGATTTTAGTAGGATTGCTTCAATTTTCTCTCCATTTAGTTTGATGTTGGCTACTGGTTTGCTGTATATTTCTTTTACTATGTTTACATATGGGCCTTGAATTCATGTTCTTTCCACAACTTTTAATATGAAAGGATGCTGAATTTTTTCAAATGCTTTTTAAGCATCTAATGAAATAATCATGGGTTTATTTTCTTTGAGTTTTTTTTTATGTAGTGGATTACATTGATGGATTTCTGAGATCAGTTTTGTGACCAATTATATAGTCAGTTTTGGAGAAGGTACCATGAGGTGCTGAGAAGAAGGTGTATTCTTTTGATTTAGGATGAAATGTTCTATAGATATCTATTAAATCAATTTTTTTTCCCAAATCTTCTGTTAGTTTCACTGTGTCTCAATTCAGTTTATGTTTCCCTGAATTGTCCATTGAGGAGAGTGAGGTGTTAAAATCACCCACAATTATTGTGTGAGCAGGCAATGTGTGCTTTAAGTTTTAGTAAAGTTTATTTTATGAATGAGGGTGCCCTTGCATTTGGAGCATAGATGTTCAGAATTGTGAGCTTTTCTTGGTAGATTTTTCCAATGATGAGTATAAAGTGTCCTTTCTATATTTTTGTTGACAGTAAATTTTATCTAATTTTTGAATGGCTACTCTGGCTTGTTTCCTGGAAACACTTGCTTGGAAAATAGTTTTCCAGCCTTTTACTCTGAGGTAGTGTTTGCCTTTGACACTGAGATGTGTTTCCTGTATGCAGCAAAATGTTGGGTCCTGTTTATGTATTTAGTCCATTAGTCTATGTCTTTTTATTCGGGAATTGAGTCCATTGATGTTAAGAGATATTAAGGAATAATGATTGTGACTTCCTGTTATTTTTGATGTATTTTGTATGTTTGTGTGGTTATCATCTTTTGAGTTTGTTGAAAGAACATTACTTTCTTGCTTTTTCTAGTGTGTATTTTCCCTCCTTTGTTGGTGTTTTCCATTCATTATCCTTTAACGTGCTGGATTTTTGGAAAAATATTGTATAAATTTGTTTTTGTCATGGAATACCTTGGTTTCTCCATCTATGGTAATTGAGAGATTTGCTGGGTATAGCAGCCTGTTTTGGCATTTGTGTTCCCTTAGGGTCTCTATGACATCTGCCCAGGCTCTCTGACTTTCATAGTCTCTGGTGAGATGTCTGGTGTAGTTCTGATACGTCTAACTTTATATGTTACTTGACCTTTTTCCCTTACTCCTTTTAATATTCTTTCTTTGTTTAGTGCTTTTGGCATTTTAATTATTATGTGACAGGAGGAATTTCTTTTCTGGTCAAATCTATTTGAAGTTCTGTAGACTTCTTGTATGTTCATCGGCATTTCTTTGTTTAGGTTAGGGAAGTTTTCTTCTACAATTTTGTTGAAGACATTTACTGGCCCTTTAGGTTGGAAATCTTCACTCTTTTCTATACCTATAATCCTAAGGTTTGGTCTTCTCATTGTGTCCTGGATTTCCTGGATGTTCTGGGTTAGGACCTTTTTTCATTTTGCATTTTCTTTAATTATTGTGTCAATACTTTCTATGATATCCTCTGCATCTGTGATTCTCTCTTCTATCTCTTGTAGTCTGCTGTTGATGCGTGGATCGATGACTCCTGACTTCTTTCCTAGTTTTTCTATGTCCAGAGTTGTTTCCCTTTGTGATTTCTTTATTGTTTCTACCTCTATATTTAGATCCTGGATGGCTTTGTTGAATTCCTTCACCTGTTTGGTTGTGCTTTCCTGTAATTCTTTACATGCCTCTCCCTGTTTACCTGTTTTCTCCTGTATTTCTTTAAGGGAGTTATTTATGTCCTTCTTGAAGCTCTCTATCAGCATCATGAGCTGTGAAATTAAATCAAAATCTTGCTTTTCTGTTGTGTTGTGATATCCAGGACTTGCTGTTTTGGGAGAATTGGCTTCAGATGATGCCATGTTGCCTTGATTTTTGTTAGTAATGTTCCTATGTTTGCCTTTTGCCATCTGATTATGTCTGGTGTTAGTTGGTCCTGCTGTCTTTGGCTGGTGCTTGTCCCTCCTGTTTGCCTGCATGCATGTCTCAGCATCCTTGGGTGACTGGCTCTCTCCTGGCACAGAGTGCTGTGTCGCTGCCCAGCTCCTGGGTGCAGTTGGGGCCCTGGTGGCCCATGTTCCAATTGATCTTATAGTTGGGTATTCCCTGAGTTCCTGGCTTCACCCATCCTCTCAGTCATAGGAGCAAAGATGGTGGCCTCACTTCTAAATTTGGGACTCCCTCTAAATGCGGGACTCCCTGCAGAGCAGATGTCCCCTGGCAGGATAGGTACACAGACTGCTATGTTGCTGCCCAGCTCCTGTGTGCAGGTGGGGCTCAGGAGGACTGTGTCCCAGCTGATCTTATAGTCTGGTGTTCCCTGAGTTTCTTGCTTGCAATGTTTATAAGAGCATGTTTGTATATTGCTTGCATAATTAGATGAACCGATTAAGAAGTAGGACAGAAGCATTTAGGTTAGGGAGAAACTCCTAGAAGACAAAATGGAACCTTTTCCTTAATGACTTTCTTTCTTGGTTTCCCTTTATCAGCTTTGCTTTGTGGGCCTTAAGGATTTGAAAACACTGTTGTGCTTGGAAACTTCAGACTTCCTATGTGGATCTGGTTTTATTTGAGCATTTTGTCCTGTAGCCTTATCTCTTTTCTGTTTGCTGATTATGCAGTATTCTCAGCTTGATTCAGCATCCATGATATTTGGATGCTCTAGCTTATCTCCATTGCTTATTGTGGTTTGTTTGTTTGTCTTTCCATTCTGGGAATGCATTACACGTCTAGAAATCTGCTGTTTTCCACAGATGGAGATCAATTTCTGCATCCTCTCTTTACTGATAGCCCTGCTTGGCATGGCTACAGGATCTCCTTTTTCACTTACTAACCTCCATAGAAGCTCCTGCTTTGGCTTTCTACTTTACCAAACTTTCTTAAGAGTTCTATCTTGTTTCAGGCCTAGCTTGCATAGTTGAGCTCAACCCATATGGTCTTGTCCTCGTTTTCTTACCAAAAGGCCCCACCTTGCTTCCCGTCCAACTTCTTGACTCATTCCAAACCAAGCAGAAACTGCCTGAAATTATGTCTAGCAAAAGTGCAAGTACTACTATCATTATTTGATCCTTAAAACATGGTGCCTATACCAGCAGTGTATCATCTCAAAGTCTGTAAGAAATGCAAATCCTGGGTTGGAGGGATGTTCAAAGGTTAATAGCTCTTGCTGCTTTTCCAGAAGTTCTGGGTTTAGTTCCCAGCAACTACACGATGGCTCATAACCATCTACAATGAGATCTGGTGCCCTCTTCCTGCGTGTAGGCATACATGCAGACAGAATACTATAAATAAAATAAATAAATAAACAGACAAATGAATCTTTAAAAAGAAAGAGAGAAATTCAAGTCTATGTTCTACTGTATTACAATCTCTGCTGTCTTTTAGGGGCTTATTAGATATGTTATGTGTGATGTGTAAAGACATGTGGGGTAGATACTCTGTTAATAAGTGAAGTTTCCAAAACTCTACTCACAGATACTCTGATTTACTACAGCGATATTGAGATGCCTCTTTTTAAAAGGGTCTACCCAAGAAATGTGTTTTGAGAACACAGTGTTCCTTAGCTTTCTGAGAAACAGAAACTGTGCCTAAGATGAACCACACAAAGAAAGGTTTATTGACTAGCAATTTCAGAGATTTCAATCCAAAATTCTTGTCCCCATTATTTTTTGGTCTGTTGTGAAGTAGTGCATTGTGGTGAAAAGATGTGGTAGAACAAAATGATTATCTAGTGGTTGCTGGAAAGTAAAATAATAAATTCTAATAGGACCTAATTCTCAAAGCTTCTATGATATCCCAATGAGGCCACAACTTTGACCTTAAACCTTTTGCATATGGGCCTGTGGGAGATACTTCAGATCAATGCCATAAAATTTGTCTTAGGTTTTTGACGGACCCCCTTTTCTCTAGGGTGCTTGACCACTGCTTAGTAACCCATTCTATTTTAGGTACATAGATCATACTGGTTGTCATCACTAAACTGCATTTGCATATGATGGTGTACTTAATAGGCTATACCAAAGACATGTTTTTTCATTGGCTTCTCTTTTTTTTTCTTTTAAATTGCTGTAAGTTAATTTTTTGTTGCTCCTCTTTTGGTAACAGCTTGCTGATATTCAGAACAAATGCCCCACCAAATTTGTTCCCAATTACAACCTCCAAAGTCAAATTGGTTTCTGCCATGTCTGGGAGTTTTTAAGATAGGTCTAGGTGGTAATATCAAACTTCCAAGTCAATTCAGTTTAATTATTTCAGTGAGTATTTAGATATTGTCCTGGCCAAAATCAACAAATCACTCTGAAGGTTTAAGATCCTCTCTATATTTCCTCAGTCAGGAAAGATTATGTAAGACCATGATCTTACATCACTTGCTTTATAAATTTCAAGTATAGACAGTAGTACTACTTTTGTGACTCACATGCATATCTTAAATTGCATTTATTAACTAGTAGGTGCTATACACTGTGCTGAGAAAAAGAAAAAGAGAATCAAAGGAATACATCCCTAAGTTTGTTGCCTTCAGGGAGCTTCTGAATTTTTTTAGAAGATGAAATGTGTGGATTTGAAAAACAACGATAATATATTGTATATCAAGTATCCTGGTTGTTTTTCATTGTCAACTTGACACAATCTATAGTTACCTGAGAAGAGGAAAGAAGAGAAATGCATCAATAAGATTGGCCACATCTGGGCATGGTGAAAGAGAGAGGTAGATCTCTGTGAGTTCAAGGCCAACCTGGTACACATAGCAAATTTCAGGCCAGGAAGGGCTACAAATTAAGAAAAAAAAGAACAAAAAAAAAAAAGAACAAAGAAAAGTAGGCTGGTGAGCAAGTATAGGGCAATTTCTTAATCACTGTTTGATGTGGTAGGGCCAGATCATTATTGGTTGTACTATGCCTAGGCAGGTGGTCCTAGAGTGTATAAGAAGGCAGATGAACAACCCATGAAGATCAAGCTAGTTAAGCAGCCCTCTGTATCAGTTTCAGCCTCTAGTTCCTGCCCTGTGTTCCTGACATGATGGATTATAAGCTGTCAGATGATATAAACCCTTTTCCCTCAAAGTTGCTTTGGTCATGGTATTTTATCACAGCAAGGAAAATCCTAACTAAGACAACAAGTTTGTGGTGTGTGTGTGTGTATGTGTGTAAAACAATACATGATATGTTCAGTAGAGCTGTTGTAGCTCAGGAAATTGTGGAATGAAATGGTCAGGAAACAAGGACTGAGGTAACAATGAAAAGCTGAAGGATATGATAGTCAGAAGTTAAGCAGATTGAATATGTGCACATTACCCCAGCACTACAGATAATTTATATTTTAAAGAAGGGATAGAGACAGTTTTGAGTTCTAATATCTCAATTTTCAAAGTCATTGCTCTTGCTAATGCTACCAACATTTTCCAGCTATAATGTGGATCGAATATCTGTATACTAATTTTATTCAACTGGCTATCTCACTTGGAGGTGACCTCTGCTGGTAAGATACTTAAATTTTACTCCTTTCTCCTCTTCTTCCATACAATTTGCCCTTGTGAGTTTGGTTATTCATTTCCCTAGCAACTGCTCTGAGGGAGACTTCAGTTTGGTTCCTTTTATGGTACACTGGTCTATACAATTTGAGGCAGGCAGTACTCATTTACTGTCCCCCCCCCCACGTGTGTGTGTGTGTGTGTGTGTGTGTGTGTGTGTGTTTGGAAACTATAAGATTCAAAGTCCTTTACACAGTCCTGATTATGGGCTTGGAAATTCCAGTACTTCTAGAGTCCCAGGACCTGCCTGTCTACCCTTAGGGTCTCCTGAGGTATGCATACAAATTAGAATCAGACAATGACACCCGATGACACTTTTTTTTTTATTTCTTATAAGTATCTTTAAAAAAATAAATGCATATAGTATCTATAATCACTCCCATGGGACTTATTTCGACAGTCCCTTCATGGAAATAATGAATATAGGTTACAACTGAATATTTTAAAGAATTATTTCAAGAGAAACATCTTGGGCTTGTTTTCTTCTTTTTCAAGGATATCATGGACTCTACAGTATCAGCAAATTAGATATTATGAAACGGAGAATAAATGAGCAATGAGAACAAAGGAATGCCAAGAGGGCAGCCATTCAAGCAGCTAATGACTGGGTTGCCTTATGCAGATATGGTTTCTTTTCTTGGTAAAAGAAAAGAAGGGCCAAAACATTGTGTTGTAGTTTAATAAAACAAGGAACCAGGGGTATCTGGATATTAGTAGCTGTGATGAAAATAGTCTAAATACAGATCTTGTCTCTTTTTTACCCTTCCAGGCATGTCACTTTGGTGTGACACTTCATGTGACACTGCCAGACAGTTTCAGAACAATAGTGCCTAGGATGCTGGATTAGTTACTTTTGCATAACTGGGACAAAATGACTGATATAAACATCCTAAGGGAGGAAACATTAATCTTGGCTTGCAGTTTCAGAGTGTTTAGTCTATGATTACTTTCTTTCATGCCCTTGGGCATCATGGTTGCAGGAGCAGGCTGTGGAGAAGAGGATTTTACTTCATGTCAACCAGGAAGCAAAGAAAGTGTGTACTGGAATGGACTAAATTAGATGTACCCCCCCCAGACCCCAAGGGCATCTTTAGTAATCTATTTACTTTAACTAGGCTCTCTATATCCTACTTTTTACTATGTCCCTGTGCCCCGGTAATGCCATTAGATTATGAAGCTATCAAGAAATTAATGAATTCATTGGGCCAGAGTCCTAGGTCTTATTGTATCAAGAGATACCCTTGAAGATATATTCAGAGGTCTTCTGTGTTCCTAGGTGAGTCTCAGTTCAGTCAAGTAGACAATAAAGATTAGCCATCACAGCTCCTCTGCCAGCAGTGTGAAACTAACTGACATCTAGTCTTCAAGGAGAAGTAAGTGCCTATGGGGCTGAGATAATGTTGGGCTGAAGTCAGAGCAAAATACATTCTACGCTTAGCCACTAATGCATGGCTTCTTGTTGCAGCCATGGCAGGATCTCTCTCTCTCTGTCTCTGTCTCTGTCTCTCTGTCTCTGTCTCTCTCTCTCTCAATTTAATTTTACTTTTTTTTTTGCTTATTCACTTTGTATCTTGCTCACTGCCCTCCTCCCAGTCACCACTCCCACAATCCTTCCACATCCTCCCCTTCTACTCTAGGATCTGTGTTTTAATGTCTTAAACATTGTGATTCTGTTCAAGAAAATGTTTTTCTCCTTTTGTTTGTTTCTGTTTTTTTGTTATTTTGTTGTTTTTTTTTTAAAGAGAGATAAGGCAATGAAGAGAGAGACTCAGATGTATGAGTAGAAGTGTCAGAATATCAGATAACAGGGGTCTGAGTCATTTGGAGCCTAAGAAGACAGAGGATGTCATGTATTTTAAGTCTTTTCCCAATGTTATTCTTAAACACTGTTTTAAAAGGTTAAATCCTATTGATCCCAGTTGTGTTCACTAATAGTAAATGGGATTCAGTACCCTGATAAAATGAAACATATGTAGGGTAAGACAAAGTATAAGGGTTTTTTCATGGTGCTGGAATAAAATTTGGGGCTTTATTAAAGCTATGCATAAATTTTAGTTTCATTTCCATTTTTTGTTTTCATTTTTCTTTGAGACATAGTATATTGTAGCTCTCAAACTCACTATCAGATTTTGATCTTGAACTTTTATTTTATTTGTTCTACCAAATTGGAGGAACTGAGTTGGAAGCTCCTTTCTAGGTAGTTAGTATTACACATAATGCCAGAAGTTGCAACTTAGGGTACAGGGGGCAGAAAAGACATGATTGATCTTACCCAACCCTCTGAACTACAGTGCCAACCTGCCTGGTAAGATATGCCCAACAGTAGAATAGTGTCATGATTGTCATGGTAAACAAAAGCTCTTGTATTGCATTAAAACCTATTCCACAGGAGTAAATATGTGCTTAGTATTGTAAATCCAGTTGAAATTCTATAGCCAGTATGGTTTGTGGCCCTAGGAGGGACTAGACAGCTGTTGTCTTCCTAAATTAACATTCCAACAAAACTGCCTTCTGAGTATTTGTTTACATCTATAGGCAAAATCTACTTTCATTGTTAATCCACAAAAAAACATCCCATTGGAATGGACACCAGTGAATGAAGAGATTTGTGGCTACTCAAATTGCTGAGAGAAAGTGATTGGTGAGTGCTCAATTCTAAAGTCACACACACTACTCCCTCTAAGGCTCAAGGAATATTATAGAAAAGAGAGAAAAACAGAGCTGGAAGATAGGGGGAAAGATTATAAGATGCTTTTTTCAGAGCTTGATATAGCCATTGAAAGCATACTCTCACAGAACTTAAGATTACTTACACTGGTCCTAGGACAAGATTGGGCAAGTCAATAGTCATTATGGAACAGGGATAGGCTCATCTCTCCTTATTGAAATGTTGGCTACTGATGTATTCTAGTAATTGTCTTCAGTTATGTCCCAAAAGGAAGTCTACCAGGCTCCCATGAATAGTTAATTCTAAGCTCATAGACACACAGATGGCCCAAGTTACACTCAGTGAATCATAGAGCAAAATCAGAGAGGTATGACTGTGCACTAAAACTTTGTGGGGGAAAAGAAAGAATGACATAAGTATGAGGAACTTAAGAGAAGGTAGAGAGAAGAATAATGTGTGTGTGTGTGTGTATAATTATAAAAGAAGAAATTTTTTCAATAGAGAAGTCAACTAGGTTTGCCAATAAATAAGAAGAAAGATGTTAACATAAATATGAATGTAAACATTCTTTTTTTTCTTTTTTATTGAATATAATCTTTATTTACATTTCAAATGCTAAAACCTTTCCTGGTTTCCCCCTTCCCCGAAAACCCCCAACCCCTCCTCCCACCCCTTGACTCCAAGTATATGCCCTTCCACACGAACCACTCCCACCTCCTGCTCCCTCAATTTCCCTTTGTTGGGGCATCTATTGAGCCTTCACTGGACCAAGGACTACTCCTCCCACTGATGCCCAACAAGGCATTCTTCTGCCACATTTTTGGCTGGAACCATGTGTACCTATTGGTTGATGGTTTAGTCCCTGGAAGTCCAGGGGTGACTGGGTGGCCGACACCATTGTTCTTCCCATGGTGCTGCAAACCCATTCAGCTCCTCCAGACTGCCCTCCAAATCCTCCATTGGGGACTCTACTCACAGTCCAAAGGTTGGCTGCTGATGTCTGCCTCTGTATGTGTAAGGCTGTGACAGGGGTCCTCTGGAGACAACCATGACATGCTCCTTTTGGTATGTACTTCTTGTCATCCATAATAGTGTCAGAGTTTGGTGACTGTTTATAGGATGAATCCCTGGTGGGGCAGTCTCTGGGTGGCCTTTCCTTCAGTCTCTGCTCCACACTTTGTCTCCTTTATTGCTCCTGTGAGTATTTTGTTCCTTTTCTTAGAGGAACCCAAGTACCCGATTTCAGTCCTCCTTCTTCTTGAGCTTCCGTAAACATTCTCTTTATGTTTACTCCTTGTCTTAATCCAATGGAACCTGATAGGGCTTTGTAAGAGAAAACTGTACTAAAAACTAGACAGTCTCATCAAAAGGGGAAATAGACCAACTTGTATATTGAAGAAATATGTTTAACATTATTTGAAAACAATTTGTATTACCTATCTTGAAGCGTAATTCATGTGTGATATTGTGTTAGAGTGTTCAGTGACAAATATGTCCTGTGGAAGGGATCATCATGAAATTAGTTATTTGTAATATCCACTTTGCCTAAAAATTAAAAAAAATTCTAAATTTAAAGTCATAGTTCAGTGAACACTATCATCCAGATAAGTAGATTCTGGGTTCTAAGATGAAGGATAAAATTGCCTGGTGTATATGGTCCCCATGTAAACTGAAATTTATCTTATGGTAGTAGTAGCTGTTCAGCAGTGAGGGTTTACTCAAATTAGTCTGAAAAAAGATGCTTCCTGAACAAGCAAAAATGTAGCCACTGATCTCCTAGGGAAGCAGTGGTACTTATATGAGACAGTATGTGAAGCATTCTGCCTGAGTAAATTGTTCTTCAAATATACCAGCTCTTAATATCTCCCATGTGCTTTCTAAATTTGAACACTAGCATATTGAATACAGAGTGGAGTTAAACATTCCAGAAAGGTAGGTTTTGTCAACTTTGGTTTTATGTATGCAAAAAGAGATTATTGTAACTCTGTCGCTATCTGTCCATTCATTCTGCTGTGGTAGACCCTTGCCAGGCATGTCACAGGGAAGACCCCCATTCCTGATACTTCCTAGAGAACCAACAGAATGCAGGACATTCGGTAAGTACCACATCCACCTCTGGAGCCCCAGAGCTGTGGGATTTGCTATCCAGCAACCACCAAAACCCCACCTTCCAGAATACCACTCCCCTTCCATTCCTTCTCCCCCTTCCTCCACCGCCACTGCCTGCCAATTCTGCTGTGGTAGACCTTTGCCATGTCTGCCACAGGGAAGAACCCATCTCCAGATACTTCCTGGAGAACCAGTCACATGCAGGGCATTTGAGAGAACTGGAATCCTAGGAGTACAGATACACTGGCTTTCAGGACAGAGAAGCCACAGTCAGAGACAGCAAGATCAGCTAACACCAGCTAACACTAGATGGCCAAAGGCAAACACAAGATCATTATCAACAGAAACCAAGGCAACATGACACCATCAGAACCCAGTTCTCCCACAACAGCAAATCCTGGATACCCTAACACATTGGAAAAGCAAGAGCTGGATTTAAAATCATATCTCATGATGCTGATAGAAGACTTCAAGAAGGACATAAATGACTCCCTTAAAGAAATACAGTAGAATATGGGTCAACAGGTAGAAGCCCTTAAAGAGGAAACACAAAAATTCCATAGGGAATTATGGGAGAACATGTGTCAACAGGTAGAAGCCCTTAAAGAGGAAACACAAAACTCCCTAAAGAATTTCAGGACAACACAAACAAAACAGTGAAGCAACTGAATAAAACCATACAGGATCTAAAAATGGAAGTAGAAACAATAAAAAATATCACAAAGTGAGACATCTCTGGAGATAGAAAACCTTGGAAAGAATTCAGGAGTCATAGATGCAAGTATCAACAACAGAATACAAGAGATAGAAGAAAGAATCTCAGATGCTGAAGATTCCATAGAAAACATTGACTCAACAGTCAAAGAGAATGCAAATGCAAAAAGACTGTAACCCAAAACATCCAGGAAATCCAGGACACAATGAGAAGACCAAACCTAAGGATTATAGGTATAGAAGAGAGCAAGGATTTACAACTTATAGGGCCAGTAAATATCTTCAAAAAATTATAGAAGAAAACTTCCCTAACCTAAAGAGAGAGATGCCCATGAACATACAAGAATCCTACAGAACTCCAAATAGACTGGACCAGAACAGAAATTTCTCCTGTCTCATAATAAAACACCAAAAGCATTAAACAAAGAAAGAATATTAAAAGCAGTAAGGGAAAATGTTAAGTAACATATAAAAGCAGACCTATCAGAATGACACCAGACTTTTCACCAGAAACTATGAAAGCTAGAAGGTACTTATTTGGCAGATGTAATACACAACCTAAGAGAACATAAATGTCAGCCCAAATTACTATACCCAGCAAAACTCTAAATTACTGTAGACAGAGAAAACAAGACATTCCATGACAAAAGCAAATTTATAGAATATCTTTCCAGAAATCCAGCTCTACAAAAGATAATGGGTGGAAAATACCAACACAAGGCAGGAAACCACACCCTAGAAAAAGCAATAAAGTAATCATCTTTCAATAAACCCGAAAGAAGATAGCTACACAAACAGAATTTCACCTTCAACAAAGAAGAAAACAGTAAGCAACAGTCACTTTTCCTTAATATCTCTTAACAACAATGGTTTCAATTTCTCAATAAAAAAACCCTAGACTAACAGACTGGATATGTAAACAGGACCCAACATTTTCCTGGAAACAAGAAACCCACCTCAGTGACAAAGGCAGTCACTACTTCAGCATCAAAGGCTGGAAAACAATTTTTCAAGCAAATGGTCCCAAGAAACAAGGTAGAGTGGACATTCTTAAATCGGATAAAATTGACTTTCAACCAAAAGTTGTCAAAAAAGATAAGGAGGGACACTTCATACTGGTCAAAGGAAAAATCTACCAAGATGAACTCTCAATTTTGAACATCTATACTCCAAATGCAAGGGCACCCATGTTCATAAAAGAAACTTTACGAAAACTCAAAGCACACATTGCACCCCACCCAATAATAGTGGGAGACTTCAACACTCCACTCTCAACATTAGACAAATCATGGAAAGAGAAACTAAACAGAGACACAGTGAAACTTACTGAAGTTATGGACCAAATGGATCTAACAGATATTTATAGAACATTCCATCTAAAAGCAAAAGAATATACATACTTCTCAGGACCTAATGGTAACTTCTCCAAAATTAAGCATATAATTGGTCAAAACACTGGCCTCAACAGATACAGAAAAATTGAAATAATTCCATGCACCTTATCAGATCACCATGGCCTAAGGCTGGTCTTAAGTTAAAAAAAAAAAATTGAAAACACACATACACATGGACTTTGAACAATGAGAGCTTGGTCAAGGAAGAAATAAAGAACAAAATTAAAGACTTTTTAGAATTTAATGAAAATGAAGACATATCAAAACTTATGGGACACTATGAAAGTAGTGCTAAGAGGAAACCTGATAGCTCTAGATGCCTCCAAAAAGAAGATGGGGAGAGCTTACACTAGCAACTTGATAGTACACCTGAATGCCCTAGAACAAAAAGAAGCAAATACAACCAAGAGAAGTAGATGGCAGGAAATAATCAAACTCAGGTCTGAAAACAACCAAATAGAAACAAAAAGAAATCTACAAAGAATCAACAAAACCAGGAGCTAGTTCTTTGAGAAAATCAACAAGAGAGATAAACCCTTAGCAAGACTAACCAGATGGCATAGAGGCACAACTCAATTTAATAAAATCAGAAATGAAAAGGGAGACATAACAACAGAAACTGTAGAAATTCAAAAAAATCATCAGATCCTACTACAAGAGTTTATAATCAACAAAATCTGAAAATCTGCACAAAATGAACAATTTTCTAGATACATTCCAGGTGTCAACATTAAAAAAGGATCAGATAAACCATCTAAACTGTCCCATAAGTTCTAAGGAAATTGAAGCAGTTGTTAATAGTCTCTAATCAAAAAAAAAGCCCAGACCAGATGGGTTTAGTGGGGAATTCTATCAGATCTTCAATGAAAAGCTAGTACCTGTACTCTTCAAACTATTCCATGAACTAGAAACTCCAGAAACACTACCCAACTCATTCTATGAAGCCACAATAATGCTTATACCTAAACCAAACAAAGACCAAACAAGAAAAGAGAACTTCAGACAAAACTCCCTTATGGACATTGATGTAAAAATACTCAACAAAATTCTGGCCAACCAAATCCAAGAATGCATCCAAACATGATCAAGTAGGCTTCATCCCTGGGATGCAGGGATGGTTCAATATATGGAAATCCATCAATGTAATCCACTACATAAACTCAAAGAAAAAAACCACATGGTCATTTCATTAGATGCTGAAAAAGCTTTTGACAAAATTACGGCATCGCTTCATGATAAAAATCTTGGAGAGATCAGGAATTCAAGGCCCATACCTAAACATAGTGAAAGCAGTATACTGCAAACCAATAGCCAATATCAAACTAAATGGAGAGAAACTTGAAGCAATCCTACTAAAATCAGGGGCCAGACAGGGGCCCACTCTCTCCCTATCTATTCAATATAGTACTGGAAATTCTAACCAGAGCAATCCGACAACAAAAGGAGGTCAAAGGTATACATATTGGAAAGGAAGAAGTCAAAATATCATTATTTGCAGATTATATGATCATATAGTTATGCGACTCCAAAACTTCCACCAGAGAACTCCTAAAGCTGATAACTTCAGCAAAGTGGCTGGATATAAAGTTAAACAAATCAGTAGCCTTCCTCTACTCAAAGGATAAAGAAACTGAGAATGAAATTAGGGAAATGACACCCTTCACAGTAATCACAAATAATATTGCATATCTTGGTATAATTCTAACCAAGCAAGTGAAACATCTATATGACAAGAACTTCAAGCCTCTGAAGAAAGAAATCAAAGATCTCATAAGATGGAAAATCTCCCATGCTCATGGATTGACAGGATTAATAAATTAAAAATAGCCATCTTGTATAAAGCAATCTACAGATTCAATGCAATCCCCATTAAAATTCCAAATCAATTCTTCATAGGGCTAGAAAGAGCAACTCTAAAATTCTTCTGGAATAACAAAAAAAACAGGATAACTGAAACTATTCTCCACAGCAAAATATCTCTTAGGGGAATCACTATCCCTGACCTTAAGTTCTATTACAGAGCAATAGTGATAAAAACTGTTTGGTATAGGTATGGAGACAGGCAGGAAGATCAATGGAATAGAATTGAAGACCCAGAAAAGAACCCACACACTTATGGTCACTTGATATTTGACAAAGGAGCTAAAAGCATCCAGTGGAAAAAGACATCATTTTTAACAAATGGTGCTAGATCAATTGGAGGTCAGCATGCAGAAAAATGCAAATCAACCCATTCTTATCTCCTTTTACAAAGCACAACTCCAAGTGGATCAAGAGCCTCCACATAAAACCAGATACACTGAAGCTTATAGAGGAGAAAGCCGGGAAGAACCTTGAATACATGGGCACAGGGGAAAATTTCCTGAATAGAACACCAATGGCTTATGCTCTAAGAACAAGATTTGACAAATGGGACCTCATAAAACTGCAAAGCTTTTGTAAGGCAAAGGAGATGGTCAATAGGACAAAATGGCAACCCCCAGATTGGGAAATGATCTTTACCAGTCCTACGTCCTATAGAGGGCTAATATCCAACATATACAAAGAACTCAAGAAGTTAGATTCCAGAGAGTCAAATAACTCTATTCAAAATGGGGTACAGAGCCAAACAGGGAATTCTCAACTGAGGAAACTCTAATGGCTCTGAAACACCTAAAGAAATGTTTAGCATCCTTATTTATCAGGGAAATGCAAATCAAAACAACCCTGAGATTCCACCTCACAACTCTCAGAATGGTTAATACGAAAAACGTACAGAACAGCAGATGCTGGTGAGGATGTGGGGAAAGAGGAACACTTCTCCATTGTTGGTGGGATTTCAAGGTGGTGAAATCACTCTGGAAATCAGTTTGATGGTTCCTCAGAAAATTAAACATATTCTACCTGAGGACCCAGCTATACCACTCCTGGGTATATACCCAGAAGATGCTCCAATAGATAATAAGGACACATGCTCCACTATGTTCATAGCAGCCTTATTTATAATAGCCAGAAGCTGGAAAGGACCCACATGTCCTCAACAGATGAATGGATACAGAAATTGTGACACACACACACACACACACACACATACAGTGGAGTACTATTCAGCTATTAAAACAATGAATTCATGAAATTCTTAGGCAAATGGATGGAACTAGAAAGTATCATCATGAGTGAGGTAACCCAATCACAAAAGAACATACATGGTTCACACTCACTGATAAGTGGATATTAGCCCAATTGCTCAAAATAAACAAGTTACAATTCACAGACCACAGGAAGCTCAAGAAGAAGGAGGACTAAAGTACGAGTGCTTGTTTACTCTGAGAAAGGGAACAAAATACTCACAGGAGCAATTATGGAGACAAAATGTGGAGCAGCGACTGAAGGAAAGGCCACCCAGAGACTGCCCTACCTGGGGGATTCATCCTATAAACAGTCACCAAACCCCCGACACTATTATGGACAACAAGAAGTGCATACTGAAACAACCTGTTATGGTTGTCTCCAGAGGGGCCCTGCGAGAGTCTTACAGATACAGAGGCATATGCTAGCAGTCAACCATTGGACTGAGCATGGGGTCCTCATTGGAGGAATTGGAAGTTGGACTGGAGGAGCTGAAGGGGTTTGCAGCCCCATCTGAAGAACAATTATGTCAGCCACCTAGATGCCCCAGGACTCGTAGGGAGTAAACCATCAATCATGGGGTACACACATTTCCAGCCAAATATATGGCAGAGGAATGCCTTGTCGGGCATCAGTGGGAGGAGAGGTCCTTGGTCTTGTGAAGGCTCATTAGATGCCCTAACAAAGGGAAATTGGGTGAGGGGAAGTGGGAGTGGGTCGGGTAGAGGGGCATATACTTGGAGGCAGGGTATGGGAGGAGGGGTTGGGGGTTTTGGGGAGTGGGGAAACCGGAAAGGTTTTAGCATTTGAAATATAAATGAAGAATATATTCAGTTTAAAAATTTTTATTTTAAAAAAGATATTGTTTATAATTTAATGTTGTGTAGATTATATAACTTACTTTATTAAAAAATGATCTTCAAGCATAAAATCATCCCTATTGGGTCAAGGGTACTGAAAAAATTTATGGAAAATTCTTTCAAGACCAACTCATGTGAATTAACCCTATATCTTATGAGATTCAAACATCAATTTTTGTCAAGAAGTGATCTTAAAGTAGCCAGTGTCCTTATATTTCATGTGAACAAATGTCTTTATTGTAACTGGAAAATTGCCAGCAATGAAAAATTCATATTATCATACTGTTGCCCTGGGAGTGACCCATTGACTCCAATTTTCTTTGGGAGTTTTGCTTCATTTTTTAGGAAAACAAAGTTTGAATTAAAGTTGTGTCTTCTCTTTGTTCATCTTTTGGGTTTACTGTTCAGTCTGTTGTAGGTATTGTAAAGAGCCAGACTGTCTAATTTTTGTCCTGGCCATTGGTGTTTTGAAGCATTAATTTATACTGTTTTATTGAGTCAATGATGCTATTGATTGATAGGTGCCATTTTATGTATTATATGAGACATATTCCATAATACATATTGCTTATTTTTTGTAATAATGAAACCTGAAATTTAAACTATGGCACAAATCTCTCTCATTACCTCGAATTTCAACTGGGAGTCTTTGAAAGAGCTTCTTTAGAGTTATGCAAATAGTATTTTTATCATCTGTTATTCATAGGCATACATAAAACTGAAGGTATGAATGAAATAATTTTATTAATGTACTCCTAAAACTATTTTCACTTAGAGACATAATGCCGTTTTCTATCCAACTGTGTGTTGGCTCAGACTTATTGATGTTCTTTTTTATTTGCTTGCCACCTGGTGATACCAATGTAAAAAAAATGGAAATGAAAATAGATACATTTTGTTACTCCATTGTTTCCTGAATTTTCTCCTAATGTGTATTATATATTCTTTAACTTTTGATTTTGTCATAGAACGTCCATACAGTATTTTTGGGTTAGACTTTAAGTCCTCCATCAAAAAGTTCTCAAATGATTTTGTGCTTGAAGCATCAAAGGATTATAATTGTCTGGTCATATTATGAGGAAAACAACCAAAAATTTCCATATTCACACAACAGCAACTACATCATGCATGCTCTCTATCTGGACACTATAATAAGATACCATATGTTACAAGATATCTCTCAACTGCAGAGACATTAGTGTATGAAGTATTGTATCTCAGCACTAGTAATATATAGTTATATATATGTATATATATATACATAATACACAGTAAACTTTGCATTGAAATTATGCTATTGTTTTTTAATTTTTGTTGGTTTTTTATTTATTTACATTTCAAATGTTATCTCCCTTCCCAGTTTCCCCTCCACAAACTCCCTATCTCATCCCCCCTCCCCCTGCTTCTATGAGGGTGCTCCTCCACTTACCCACCCACTCCTGCCTCACCACCCTAGCATTTCCCTACACTGGGACATCAAGCATTCACAGGACCAAGAGCCTCCTCTGCCATTGATGCCAGATAAGGCAATCCTCTGCTACACATGCAGTTGGAGCTATGGGTCCCTCCATATAATATTCTTTGGTTGGTGGTTTAGTCCATGGTAACTCTGGGGGTGTGGTCTGGTTGGTTGATATTGTTCTTCTTATGGGTTTGCAAACACCTTCAGATCCTTCATTCCTTCCCTTAACTCCTCCACTGGAGTCCCTGTGCTTAGTCTGATGGTTGTTTGCAAGCATATACATCTGTAAGGCTCTGGCAGAGCCTCTCAAGAGACATCTATATCAAGCTCCTGTCAGCAAGCACTTCTTGGCATCCACAATAGTGTCTGGATTTGGTGATTGTCTATGGGATGGATCCCCAGGTAGGGCAGTCTCTGGATGGCCTTTCCTTAAGTCTCTGCTCCACTCTTTGTTCCTGTATTTTCTTTAGATGGGAGCAATTCTGGGTTAAACTTTTGAGAAGAATGGGGACCCCATCTCTCAACCAGGGTGCCATGCCTAATCTCTGGATATGGTCTCTGCAGGTTCTCTCTCCCATTTGTTGGGTATTTCAGCTAATGTCATACCCATAGGGTCCTGGGAGCCTCTTGCTTTCCTGGCATCTGGGACTTGATATTGGTTATCCCCAGTTCCTCTTGCTTTCCTGGCATCTGGGACTTGATATTGGTTATCCCCAGTTCTCCATTCTCCATTGCTACACACCTCTGTCCAATTTCCTGACACTCTGTACATCTCCCTCATCTCCTCCCACACCTGATCCTGCCTGCCTTTCCCTATCTTCTCTTTCCTTCCTCCCAATTCCCTCCCATCCTTTACCTCTTGTGATTATTTTGTTCTTCCTTCTAAGAAGAACCAAAGCACCCACACTTTGGTCTTTCCTCTTGAGCTTCATGTGGTCTGTGAATTGTATCGTGGGTATTCAGAGCATTTGGGCAAATATCCACTTATCAGTGAGTGCATACCATGTGTGTTATTTTATGATTGGGTTATCTCACTCAGGATGATATTTTCTAGTTCCATCCATTTGTCTAAGAATTTCATGAATTCATTGTTTTTAATAGATGAGTAGTATTCCATTGTGTAAATGTACCACATTTTCTGTATCCATTCCTCTGTTGAGGGACATCTGGTTCTTTCCAGCTTCTGGCTATTATAAATAGGGCTGCTGTGAACATAGTGGAGCATGTGTCCTTGTTATATGTTGGAGTGATTGAAGTATTCTGTTGTTAATACTATACTTTAAATATGTAAATGATATGGTACACATCTTTTTGTGTGGCTTTTTAGCCTAGGCCCAAAATGATTCTGTACACAAAAGCATTTGATAAAGGGTTACTAGATTCTGCAGCTTTGTTTTCCACTGAGGGACAGGCAGGGAGCAATTTGCTATAATAAAGAACTGGGAGTTGACAAAGGTGACAGATTGTAGTTTAAGTCCTTCAAACAAAATAAATTGCATAGAAACTTCCAGCAAACCTGAATCAGGCAGAAGAAACTTATGTCAAAAACAGCAAAGTGGGAACAAAACTTTTTGTTTATCAGAAGCTTTGGCTCTGGCCACTTTTATATCATCAAGAGCATCCTCCTCCTCCTCCTCCTCTTCTTCCTCCTCCTCCTCTTCTTCTTCCTCCTCCTCCTCCTCCTCCCCCTCTCCTCCTCCTCCCTCTCTTCCTAGTCCTTCTCATTCTTTTCCTCCTCATCTTCTTATTCTTCTCCTCTTTTCTTGTTTTCCTCACTATGCATTTTTATCACTCTCCAGTATTATTACTTAGTAAAATTTACATGTTTGGAAGTCTATTATTTGAAAGGAAAAAACCCACACTAGTCACATGAAAATATATTCATGCCTAAGGTCACTTACTTTTTGTACTACCTAAGTGAGTTATGTTGCTTTTGCTTACCATTTTGGGCACAAAACCCACTAAATATGTTATATTAGTAGAATGATAGTTTATATTCAGTATTAAAATGATTCTAGATTCCCTTGTTAAATCTTCACCATTTAACAAATACTGAGCACCTTCAATGTATCAGATTAAGTTATAAATTTCCAATTGTGAGCAAAAGAAGACACAGACTCTTGTTCTTGTGAAATCTATAATTTAAGAAGCTCAAGTTCTGTTTATTATTAGATGATACCCAAATTTCTCTAGTTAAGACTTCTTTGAGTTTCAGACTTGTATATCCAACTATCTACTTATATTTCTACTTGCATATGCATGAAGGTCAGTATACTCAACATTGAACTTATGAGATTGTATTTATGGCCATAGCCCACTGTCTCCCAACAGAGAAGAGTAAATGCAACCCATTTCTCTTCCAGACTTTCCCATTTCAACAAATGCCACCTTTATCGGCACAGAAATAGGGATGATGTCTCCTTTCTCACAAGCCAGTTCCTTATCTATCACTGAGACCTATTCATTTTACCTCTTAATACCTCATAGCTCTTTTTATTTTCCTCCATTTCCTCTTTTTCCCATTTTTCTAGACTCAAAGTTCTATTTTTTTTTGAAACTACCATACAAGTTCATGTACTAGTCTCTGAAGATGAGTGCACATTCTTCTCTTTCATTCTATAGCCAGGAAGGACAAAAATTTGGTCATTCATTCTTTTTTTCTTATTCATTACTCTATTTTAACACATAAGAAAGTGCATAGCAACAGTTATCAGTCTACATTGGTGCTGAATATAAAAATGAATTAGTCCATTTCCTTAAAATGTTACAGACCAGCATTATTAACGTAGTCTAACATGTGTCAAAAGTACTCCAGTGTCATGTGTCTCTTATTAGTTTTACACCCAACTCTTTCTTTATGTGTTTTAAGCAGACTAGCCTTATTTAAGATTATAATGCAAACCCTTTTCCTTCTGACCATAGGATCTATACAAGGTCCTCTTGTCCTGTGTTTGCAGTCTATTCTATCTTATAAACTCCTACCTATCTTTTAACTTATAGGCCGCATATTGCTTTAAGAGTACTTTGTGCTGTCCCAGGCTAATTTCCCTAAGATGCCCATCCTTACATTTTCTGCCTTTATTTTATTTTATTTTATTTTTTTAATGATAAAGGAAGTAAAAACATTTTATGATAAAATTAAAGAATTACATGGAAAATGTTTCTGACAAAATTGAAGAAGCATATAGAAAAACACATAAAGATTGACAGTTTCCATGGCAAATTAAAGAGTAAAATGGTAGATATAAAAAATATTGCTGGGCGGTTGTGGTGCACGCCTTTAATCCCAGCACTTGGGAGGCAGAGGCAGGAGGATTTCTGAGTTCGAGGCCAGCCTGGTCTACAGAGTGAGTTCCAGGACAGCCAGGGCTACACAGAGAAACCCTGTCTCGAAAAACAAAAACAAAAAAACAAAAAAAAATATTGCTAAATTAATTGAAAAAAGAAGTAGAAACATTTTATGATAGAACTGAAGATTTACATGGGAAATATATCTAATAACAATGTAGAAATATATAAAATAACATTAAAATTGAAGATTATCATGGACAATTACAGATAAAATGGTAGGCATAAAAATATTTCTAAGTTGATTGAAAGTGGAATTATAAACATTTTCTGATAAAATTGAAGATCTATAAGGAAAATATTTCTGATAATATTCAAGAAATATGTAGAAAACCACATTAAAATTGACTATTTCATGGAAAATTATACAGATAAATTGGTAGGAATAAAAATATTCCTAAGTTGATTGAAAGTAGAATTATAAACATTTTCTGATAAAATTGAAGATTTACATGGAAAATATTTCTGATAAAATTGAAAAAATATATAAAAAAACATTAAAATTGAAGATTATGGAAAATTATACAGATAAACTGGTATGCATAAAAATATTTCTAAGTTGATTGAAAGTGGAATTATAAACATTTTCTGATAAAACTGAAGATTTATGTGGAAAAAATCGCTGATAAAATTGAAGAAATATATAGAAAAACATGTTAAGATTAAGTATTTCATGGAAAAATTATTCAGATAAAATGGTAGGTATAAAAATATGCCTAAGTTGTTTGAAAGTGGAATTATAAACATTTTCTGATAAAATCGAAGATCTACAGGGAAAGTATTTCTGATAAAATTCAAGAAATATATAGAAAAACATGTTAAAACTGCCTATTTCATGGAAAATAATACAGATAAAATGATAGGTATAAAAATGTTCCTAAGTTGATTGAAAGTAAAATTATAGACATTGTCTGATAAAACTGAAGAATTACACTGAAAATATTTCTGATAAAATTGAAGAAAAATATAGAAAAATGTTAAAATTGAAGATTATCATGGAAAATAATACTGATAGGTAGGCATAAATACCGATAGGTAGGCATAAAAATATTCCTAAGGTGATTGAAAGTGGAATTATAAATATTTTCTGACAAAATTGAAGATTTACATGGAAAACATTTCTGATAAAATTGAAGAATATATAGAAAAATGTTAAAATTAAAGATTATCATGGAAAATAATACAGTTAAAATGATAGACTTAAGAACCATTACTAAATTGAAAGAAATCACAAATATTTTCTGATAAAATTGAAGATTTACATGAAAAATATTTCTGTTAGACTATGTTTTTTTGTTGGGGAATTGAATCCACTGATGTTATAAGATATTAAGTAATAGTGATTGTTGCTTCCTGTTATTTTTGATGTCCTTTTTATGTTTGTGTGGTTACTTTCTTTTGGGTTTGTTGGAAAAAGATTACTTTCTTGCTTTTTCTAGGGTGTAGTTTCCCTCCTCTTGTTGGGGTTTTCCACCTATTATCCTTTGTAGGGCTGGATTTGTAGAAAGATATTGTGTAAATTTCATTTTATCATGAAATATCTTGTTTTCTCCATCTATGGTAATTGAGAGTTTTGCTGGGTATAGTAATTTGGGCTGGCATTTGTGTTCTCTTAGGGTCTGTATGAGATCTGCCCAGGATCTTCTTGTTTTCATTGTCTCAGGTGAGAAGTCTGGTGTAATTCTAATAGGCCTGCCTTTATAGGTTACTTGACCTTTTTCCCTTACTGCTTTTAATATTCTTTCTTTGTTTAGTACATTTGGTATTTTGATTATTATGTGCCGGGAGGACTTTCTGGTCTGGTCCAGTCTGTTTGGAGTTCTGTAGGCTTCTTGTATGTTCATGAACATCTCTTTCCTTAGGTTAGGGAAGTTTTCTTCTATAATTTTGTTGAAGATATTTATTGGCCCTTTAAGTTGGAAATCTTTGCTCTCTTCTATACCTATAATCCTAAGCTTTGGTCTTCTCATTGTGTCCTGGATTTCCTGGATGTTTTGGCTCAGGAGCTTTTTGCATTTTGCATTTTCTTTGACTGTTGAGTCAATGTTTTCTATGGTATCTTCAGCCCCTGAGATTCTTTCTTCTATTTCTTGTATTCTGTTGTTGATGCTTGCATCTATGACTCCTGAATTCTTTCCAAGATTTTCTATCTCCAGAGATGTCTCACTTTGTGATTTCTTTATTGTTTCTACTTCCATTTTTAGATCCTGGATGGTTTTGTTCAGTTCCTTCACTTGTTTGTTTGTGTTCTCCTGTAATTCTTTCAGGGATTTTTGTTTTTCCTCTTTAAGGGCCTTTACCTGTTCACCCATGCTCTCCTATATTTCTTTCAGGGATTTTTGTGTTTCCTCTTTAAGGGCCTTTACCATTTGACCCATGTTCTCCTGTATTTCTTTAAGGGAGTTATTTATGTCCTTCTTGATGTCCTCTAACAGCATCGTGGGAAGAGACTTTAAATCCAACTCTTGCTTTTCCGGTTTGTTGGGGTATCCGGGTCTTGCTGTGGTGGGAGAACTGGGCTCTGATGTTGCCAAGTAGCCTTGGTTTCCGTTGGTAGGGTTCTTGCACTTCCCTTTTACCATTTGGTTATATCTGATATTAGTTGGTCTTGCTGTCTCTGACTGGAGCTTGTCCCTCCTATGGGCCTGTAAGCCTGTGTCTGTATTCCTAGGTGACCAACTCTCTTCTGGCAGGATCTATGCATAGAAGGCTGTGGAGCTGTCTGATTCCCTGCTGAAAATGGTGGCTGGAAGGGAAGAATATTGTCCCAGTAGCTCCACTGATTGTGTGCCCTGTGCCCTCCTAGCTGTACCCCTCCAGAGAGAAGGTGGAGATCTTACCTCGGCACTCAGAAGTGAAATTGCTGCTGGGAGATCACTCTCTTCTGGTGGGCTAAGCACAGAAGGCTTTGGAGCTGCCTGGTTCCCTGCTGCAGATGGTAGCCGGAAGGCCATTTTCTACTTTTAAGACTATTTTCTCTATTTGAAATTATATTCATGAACAGGTTACACCCTGTCTCCTTGCTCTTATAAGAACAGGGAAGTATCTACTTCCTCACTTGTGCCTGACAACATGCTTAGCCTACAAGTGTCATATTCAATGCTTACTTAATTCAACCTCATTAATTTAATCATTAATGCCCTTTGTTCATTATAACAAAGCATATGATAATTTCATAAAATTTAGAAATGTCAGTGCAAATAAAACCACACTTTGGTTTCAGCTATAGCATTTTCTACCTTTCCCATTATTTTCCCTTAGGACTGCTTTAAAATGTGTGTGTGTGTGTGTGTGTGTTTGCGCATTTAAATTGAATTATTTTCCATCTTATGGGAAGCAGTATTGGAAGCTTTTATTTAGAATTCAAGTTGTAAACAGATTGACGCTCCATTTCTATGTTTATGGAGTTAAAACTTTAAAAGTTTATCATGTCTAATTTTCATCAAATGGCAAAACACTTTTAATTAATATTTCAGAAACTAATAAAAGATGAACTGGGTAACGGAACTTAGAGTCAGTCATGAAGTTGAAGGACTTAATTTTTACTCTGCCAAATGTCTTAGGTAGAATTATTTAGTTCAGCAAGGGAATCAACAATTCTGTCTAGTCTCTAAATCTAGTTATTTTCCTTTGCAAAATATATTTGCAGAAGGCATCATTTATGAAATTCTTATTGCTACAGTTACTGCAAAAGAATATAAAGATCTATACTATAGTTATACAATAGATATTTTCAAAAAAGATTAAGACTGGAAAGAACCCAGATGTCCCTCAAAGGAGGAATGGATTCAGAAGATGTGGTATATTTACACAATGGAATACTACTCTGTAATTAAAAACAATGAATTCACGAAATTCCTAGGCAAATGGTCAGAACTTGAAAATATCATCCTTAGTGAGGTAACCCAATCACAAAAGAACACTCATGGTATGCAGTCACAGATAAAGGGATATTAACCCAGAATCTCGGAATACCCTAGACACAATTCACATATCAATAGATTTCCAAGAAGATGGAAGGAGAGACCCCTGGTCTTGGAAAGACTGGAAGTAAGGGAATGCTAGGACAGAGAAGCAAGAGGGGGTTGAATGGGGAAAAGAGGGAGGGAAGGGGGCTTATGGGACTTTCAGGGAGAGAGGAAATGGGAAAGGGGAAATGATTTGGAATGTAAATAAAAAACAACTTAGAAAAAAAAGATTCTCATTCCCACTCATTCTTTGTCATTCTTTGTCAACTGAGCTATAAAATTCTCTCTGCCCAAAAGAACTTATAAAACATACCTCTATAACTTCTACAAACTTAGGTTGATTTTACTCATTTGGTGTTGTACTCTTGCTTAAAACACTTGGGATTATTAAATATTGTTTTGCAATTGTTCAGAATTGAAAATTTTGACTTTTCGTCTAGCCTTGTACATGTAACAAATTAATTTGATTTTTTTTTTTTGTCTAAGACAAGGAAGATTGACAAATTTTTCTTGGAAGCACTGCCACATAATGCTAGGTAAGAAGTATTTCCATAACAACTTAATTTACATCGTATTTTGCCTATTTGGGATATCATAATAATAATAAAAATAGTGGACCTGTCATTTCTTTGACATATTCTGATTCCAAGTTCCATGATATTTGACTTTACCTCATCTATAAGTGAGGTGATATTAATATGTCTTAATTCCCAGGATAATCATTGGAATAAACCTTCAAAGTTTCCAGCATCCCTAAACTTTTATAGGAGAGTCCAAACAGATGATAGTGACTATTAAATTTCAATGGATATATTACAAGATATTCCTTTCCCTTTTAATTCTAGAGTGAGAAGGCATGGATTCTCTAAAAGAATAAATCAGAATTTGTTCATTTTTTGAGCTCCTTCTATTTGCCAAGCATTGCTTAGATTTTGAGAATGCAAAGATAGCTATGACATAGACCCTAAACCTTAGGACCTCACAATCCTTTGGAGGGCATGAACACATGAAAATGCAGATATAATTCATCATAGTAAATACAGTCAAAGCGATGTACAGAGTGCTTTCACAACATGTAGAACATCATCCATCATTGACGGTAGTACCATAGACCAATTGAATATGTTATTATCCTATTTGGGAAGTATACCATGATTGAAAATAACATATATATTTTCTTATATACACTTATATCTTCAACACCTAATTGAGACTGCAGCTCAATACGTTAGTCTGTTTCACCAAACTGAACTACCAACCCAGAGGTCCTGAGGAGTCTTTGAAAAATAACTAGGACTCTCTGGCCAAGTGATGCATAACTTTTCATTTCTCTTTGGGTTAAAGGTAAGCCAACTTCAAGGTTGTGAGAACAGGAGAGCTGGCAGGCTGACCAGCTCAGACACCACTCAGGCTCAGATCTAGAGCTTTGAATTGGTCCACCCCAACATCTATCCCATTGATGAACCACTGAAGTGCATGAAGGGACCTGTCCTACAGATCAGAAACTACAGGATCTCCATGCCACAGGGCAACAACAGAATATCTAAGAAAAGACCTGTGAGGTTCTAGTATTAATAGAGTAGTAGAAGCCAGCAGCCTCATACCAGACCTAGGAATCATTGGAATGAAAATTTGCAAACAGAGAATGTAGAAAAAAGGGAATACAGTGAGACACACTGTGAGACACTATAGTTTTCACAAGAAAATATTTTTTCTCTGTTGGCAGGAAGGTTGCAAGCGTGAGGGTGGGTACGAGGTTGGGGAGGACATGAGTGGGATTGGGTTGCATGATATGAAATTCACAAAAAACCAATAAAATGTTTTAAAAGAATAAAAAAGTATTTTAAGCTTAGATTCTTTTCTTTTAATCATGATCCTCTATGAAAGAGGACTATCTTAGATCTCCTCTAGCCTACTTGTCTTTTGGCTCTTGTTTTAGATTTCTCTTAGAAGAAAAACGTTTTAGTGTGCCAATCAATGTCACTTGCATTTGGTAAATTCTATAACGTCATAGCAGTTGATAATACCATGAATTAAATAGCCCCTCCTTTAGTCAGTTATCATGTCTTTTTAATTTGAACTTAAAATAAATATGAAATTTCTATTTCTTTTTATCTTTCCTAGTTTATGTAAGCTGATACTACTTTACAGAATTTGCCTAGGCTTTCTACTAACATTCAATCCCATGTTCATAAAACGTCCAAACTGATATGGAGACTAATTTTCAAAACCCTTTTATGGCTTTCTGTTGTTAATGGGAAAAAATTCAATGCCCCTTAGGATAATTTTGCAGGACTTTATACCCTGGAAAGTGGATTAGTTTGGAAGGAATCAGAATGTGCTATCTGTAAACAACACTCATATCCCATGATCAGCTAGTTATTTCAGCAAATTAAAGTTTGTTTTGGAAAGTACTACCTTGTAACATTCTAATTTCTTAACCCACCAAGCAGAGTTACAAAACAGGATTATAAAACAGAGGTTATAAAATGGCATTGTTTGCATGGTATCTCCTTAGAGAAAATGATGGCTATGGAAAGAACAGCTTTTTTTGTTTTTTTTTTTTTTTTACTGATGGAAATGCCCTGCTGAAATCTTTGATAGTGGTTTGGAAATATTTATATCAATGTAATTGACATTATAGATATTTTATGTAGCAACAGAAGGGCCAGAGTCAGACCTCAAGATCCATCATGAGGTGTAGCCAATGCAGCCTCACCTTCACCATTGGGATCTCCATGCTTACTCGAATACTGACTGCTAAAAATTTCATTTATAGGGAGCATGCCTTACTGACTTAGCCTGCTGACTCTGTCTCTCCCTCTCTCTGTGTGTTTGTGTGTATATATGTATGTATGTAAGAGAGAGAGATAGAGAGAGAGAAGAGCGCTGACTTTTATATTCCAGTAATACTTGAATGTTTCCATAACTCTGGGAGACATATTAATTTGAATCATTGTCAAAGAAATCTTTTCATATTGATTGTACTTCAATATTCACCTTTTCCTTCCCCTAACATGAGTCAAGAAAACATGAAGTTAATTCTATTTAAGCCTTTAATTTTTGAAGTTGAAGTCTGTCTGGCACAACAGCTGGGGCTTAATTTAGAAGGGACATGACAGTGTCATCCTTCTTGAAAAGTTATTCATTTTTTTCCATTGTTTAAGAAAAGTATGCTGTTTCCTTACTTTCTTCACATTTGTTTCTTCATCATGGCCAGATTATAAAAGAAAAGAAAGAAAGAAAGAAGGAAAGAAAGAAAGAAAAGAAAGAAAGAAAGAAAAAAGAAAGAAAGAAAGAAAAGAAAAGAAAGAAAGAAAGAAAAAAGAAAGAAAGAAAGAAAGAAAGAAAGAAAGAAAGAAAGAAAGAAAGAGAGAAAGAAAGAAAGAAAGAAAGAAGACTGGATGGTTAGGTCAATTAATAGATCACTTACAAATTTAAAAATGGACAGGAGCATGGCTTACTCCTAGAATGCAGAACAGGTGTCATAGCACTGCACTCTGAGACCTATAGGGCCTATAGAATACCTTTAGTTAGATAGGAGACACTAAATTAGGTCATGCAGTATTCCACAAGGCAGAAAAGGAATTACTGTAGACTAGAGTAGATCATGTACAGACAAGACTAACACCTCTGTCCACTCAAGGAACCACATAGAAGGAGGCTCAGCATCCATTCCCAAATGATTGACCACAAAAAGCATCCTGACTAGTTCTCTCTTCTTTACCTTTATGCTTCCCTTATATAATAGTGTGTGTTTTTACTACTGTAACAGATTACCTAACAAAAACAGTTAAGGATGGAAAAGCTTCTTCTGTTTCTCAGTTTGAGGTTGGTCTACATGATAGGTAAGGCACAACAACAGGGATATGAAACAACTGATCATATTGAGTCTATAGTTAGAAAAGACAGACAGAGAGAGAGAGAGAGAGAGAGAGAGAGAGAGAGAGAGAGAGAGAGAGAGAGAGAGAGAGAGAGAGACAGAGAGACAGAGACAGAGAGACAGACAGAGAGACTGAGAGAGAGAGACAGAGAGAGACAGAGAGACTGATAGAGACAGAGAAAGACAGAGAGACTGATAGAGACAGAGAGATTAACAAAGATGGAGAAGGAGACAGAGACAGACCGAGTGAGAGAGATGGATTAGTAGTCATCTTGCTTTGTCCCTTTAATACACTTCAAGGCTGTAGCCCAGGGTGGTGGTGCTGCTCAACTAACCTCAAAGGCATGCTCAGAAATATGTCTCCAGATTGTGTCAAGTTAGTGGACTAGCTTTGTCTTGTTCTTTTCCTCCATTTTAATTTTTGATACATTTTGCCATAGATCACCTGTTCTGGAATTGGGTCTCCTCCCTCACACTCTTGAGGGCTGGGGTTACTGCTGGTACTTGGATTGCATTCCTTACCTCTTTGTGTATTTCATTCTACTTTCAGCGGGAGCTGATCTAATTTCTCCATTTGTTTTCCCCCTTTATATTTGTCTTTCTCAGTTTCTCTAATTTTAATTGCTCATCTTGCACTACCTATTTTCGTCCTATCCCCATTCTTATTCCCTAATATATAGATATACCCTACACTATCATTGTTCTTTTTCAATTGATGCAGTTTTAGAGATTATTTGTAAATTTTTATCTTTTCCATTTTGGATATGTGTATATAGGTGGTTTATTTGTATATGTGCATACATGTATATATTGGCGCTCATGCATATGTCAGCAAATGTGTGTGGAAATCAGAGGCTAATGTTGGTTGTTTTCCTAATTGCTCTCTACCTTGTATATTGAGACGTTATTCACTTGAACCCAGAACTCCATGATTTAAGAATTTAGTTAACCCATGTTTGCTCTAAGGATACCTTGTCGCAGCCTGCTAAGGACTCGGACTGGGATGTAAATACTCGCTCAATATTTGCATGAGTGCTGGGGGTGTGAATTCCACTGTTTGCCTGATAATACAGATAGTATTCCTTTCATGAAGCAATGTTAGAAATCAGGCCCAATTACCCAGACCACATGGGATAAGGCTTTAGCTCCTGAGCTGTACATAGTCCAGTTGAAAAACAAAATGGTCTCTCAACTCTACTAAGATGTAATTCTTCTTGAATATTACCAGAACTTCCCATGAAAGAATATAACTGACTTTTTAAAAATCTGGCCATGGCCTAATGCTAGATGCTTTTTTTTTTGATTTGTTCTTTGCCTCAAGGTCAAGTTCTAAAGGGCTTGAGAGGCTTCCTCTGTTCTATATTTCATATCCGATAGTGAGGACCACTGTGCCTTCCAATTTTCTGAGTTCCTAAAATGTTTAACCCTTTAGTTTTCCTCCTACTCCTAATTCAAAGCTGTTTTTAGAGCTCATATATTTCTTGAGTTACATCATCAATTATAACTATTTGTAATAGAGACAACACCTCTTAATCCTTTCCAAAGAGTTCTACTAACTGGGAATAAAATATTCAAATATTTTAGCATATGGGGGCCTTACTCATTGAACCACCACACTTCACATCCTTAACCCCATAGACTCCTAGCCATATCATAAGGAAAACATACTTTGTTCAACTTCAAGTCTCCATAGCATTTTACAGACTAGATATTATTTAAAAGTTAAAAGTTTTTTTTTCTGAGACTCAAGGCAAGCTTTCAGTTTTAACCCCCTGTAAATAAAAAACAAATTGCATACTTTCGATGTACAATACCACAGGGGGAAAATATATATCTATTCGAAAAGTGAATAATTAGAAAATAGTGAGGAAAACTCAAAATCATGTACTTCAATGTCTGTTGTCAAAAGGCTTAGGCAAGTCTTCTTTTCCCCCTTTCTACATGCAACACCCTTCTTTCTCTTGATCTGATTCTTTCAATCATCACATAAATATCTGCATTTCATCCTATAGGACTCCATTCTTTTCATATTCTATTGCCATTTTTCACCTGGCCCTGAAATGTATTTTTCTGTTTTAGCAGCAACCATTTCCAGCACTAACGTCTCAATCAGTTAGGATATTGTATACCTTGCAGAAACATGACCCAAAGTTTCAATTCTTACTCACTCAATCCATTCATGTGTTTGTTCTGGGATCTATAATCTCAAGACACTTACCTACTTACTGTGTAGTTTATCTCCAGTCTTGTGAAATGGAGAAATAAATGATGAAAGATCGTGTTCTTACTTGTAAGTCTTGGTTTGGAAATAACATGTAACACTTTTGTTCACTCTTGTTTTGCCTAAAATCAGCTACCTTATTGACATTGGTATGGGAAAATAAATCTGTTTTCAAACCTAGGTGATTAAAGGTTTGCAAACAATAAATAGTCTAATGTAGGAGATTAGATGAAAAGTAGTTTGGGAGTAGGTAAATTTGAAAGATTTCTTTCTTTTTTTTATTTTGAAAGATTTCTTAGACTTCTAAATGAAGCCACAGACAAATATTTGTATTTCAGAGTCTGGGGTTCAGGAGAGATGAACAGGAATTTAGAGCATCTGAGCAGTCATTAAGAAGCTGCATGTGTAGCAGAGGATGGCTAAGGGAGAAGAGGCCTTTGGCTCTGAGAAGGCTGGATGCCCCAGTTAAGGGGAATTCCAGGACAGGGAGTGGGTGGGTTGGTAAGCAAAGGGAAGGGGGGATGGGATAGGGTGTTTTCAGAGGGGAAACCAGAAAGGGGATAACATTGGAAATATAATTAAAGAAAATATTTAATAAAAAAGAAGTAACTACAGTTGCAAACCTTTTCAGCTTCTTTAGTCATATCTCTAACTCCTCCATTGGGGACCCCGTGCTCAGTCCAATGGTTGGCTATGAGCATCTGCCTCGGTATTTGTAAGGCTCTGGCAGGGTCTCTCAGGAGGCAGCCATATCAGGCTCCTTTCAGCAACCATACCTTGGCATCCACGATAGTGTCGGGGTTTGGTGACTGTATATGGGATGAATCCCCTGGTGGCACAGTCTCTGGATGGCCTTTACTTCAGTCTCTTTTCTACAGTTTATCTACATATTTGCTCCTGTGAGTATGTTGTTCCCTTTCTCAGAAGAACTGAACCACCCACACTTTGGTCTTTGTTCTTGAGCTTCATGTGATCTGTGAATTGTATCTTGGGTATTCAGAGAATTTGGGCTAATACCCACTTATCAGTGAGTGCATACCATGTGCGATCTTTTGTGATTGGGCTACCTCACTCAGGATGATATTTTCTAGTTCCATCCATTTGCTTAAGAATTTCATGTATTCATTGTTTACAACCTCATAGGAAGAGCAACAATATCAAACAATCAGACCCCCCTACCCCCAGAGCTCCCAGGGACTAAGCCATCAGCCAAGGGGTACACATTGCTCTAGCAGCATGTGTAGCATAGGATTGCCTTGTCAGGCATCAATGGGAAGACAGGTCCTTGGTCCTGTGAAAGTTCGATAGATGCCCCATTGTAGGGGAATTGAGGGTGGGGAGGCGGGAGGACAGTAGGTGGAGGAATACCCTCACAGAAGTAGGGGGAGGGAGGATGGGATAGGGGCTACCCAGGAGGGGGGAAACTGGGAAAGGGGATAACATTTGAAATGTAAATAAAAATATATCCAATAAAAATATAAAAAAAGAAGTGACTACAGTGAGAAAAAGATCTACGATTTAGAAGGAGAATATAAAAGATGAAAAAAAAATAAACAAGGAAAGTTAAATCAATGAATTACAAGTAAAACTTGGGGTGTGTTATGCCATGAAAGTGAAGATAGATATTATTTTGATGAGGCAGAGATCTTTGTCCTGCTCTAAACAAGTCAAGTAAGACAGATTTGTAATTAAACATTGCCTTCATTAGGGTATATCATTTGTGATCTTCAGAACAGCTTTTGAGGGACTGTGGGTATAAAAATCTGAGAGCAATGTGCTTTAAGAGAAAGGGAAAAAGGTGTTACTGACAATTAAATCAGGATAATAAACAGAGAAGTTATGGAGTCATTATCAAAATTTAAAAATAATACATGACTAATGTCAACATTTGTGTGTATTAATAGAAAAGATTGGCAGAGTTAGAGTGATGATATATCCCAGGGGGATAAAACATCTAGTAGTGTCACTGAAGATCTGTAAAAAGGTGAAGAGGATGTGGGGCCCACTTCATGAACTGAAGCTTGGTTTTAGCTTCATGAATGATTATGTCCTTAGCAACAGGAGAGAATATGGAGCAATATTGTGTATAAGTCTTAACAGGCAGCTACATGTATTGGTGGCAGTTCTTTGACATTCTCTACTGATTTCTTCTATTTAATCAATGAAATAAGAATCAAAGTCAGCAAAGACCTAGGAGAAGAAAGTGTTACTGATTGAAAATTGAGAATGTATAATATTGTCTTATTATTTTAAGTGAACAGTAATGTGGCTGTCATATAACATTAAGGACCCTTCTGACATCAGCAGTCAAAAATTGAATTCAGCATGGATGTACATTCTGCCAGATTCTCATATAGAAGTTAAGCCATGAGCTAAGTGATAAACTGGATTGAACTATGGCTGGGGTTTTAAAATAAGAGAATTATGATTTTATATAAGAGAAAGGGAGTTGGTGCTGATTAGGAATGCCCATGCCACTTTCAAAATTTGCTTAAAAAGGTAGAAGTGAGATACAAGGAGTCAGAAATGCAGACAAAAATGACATATTTCAAGTTATGCAAGGCTGTGAACTATAAAATTAGAAACAGTAGCTGAAGATCAAAGTCTATGAAATTAAAATTATGAAAGATTTATAGTTATACATAATATCAGCTCATATTCATATTCATAATTTTATTTACCAACATAGTCAATGACATTTTGTCTCAAGTAAAAAATATCTATCTTTATAGCAACCCATCTTTTTTTATATCTATCTTTATATCTTTATATCTATCTTTAGAGCAACCCAGGGAAACCCATGGCATGGCACTTATGAGTGATCTTAAGTTTTCTGGGCCTATGTTTGTCTCATCACTGAGATTGATAAAGTGCCTCTTCACTGGATTAATATAAGAAATGTAAATGATGTGTGGCACACACTCTTTATGAACACCTATTATTTTTGTTGTTATTATGATGCCAAATAAAACAAGGTCCTGACATTTACCACTTTTAAGTCATTCTCAAGAGTTTTTAGATTAGCAAAGGAGAGGAGACTTACTTTACTGCTAACTTTCTAGATTGTTCCTAAGTGTGATAAGGCTACTCAGACTTCGAAATGGCTATTGCATCATACCTATTTAAAAAGATGTTCTGTATTCTTCTATTTAGTACACACGCCACTGCTTCTTTAATTTTAATATAGGGCAAAAAATACATAGAATATTATGCATTCCATGTAATATTAGCTTCTCTCCTTTTCTCCTTTACTAATGTTATTTTTCTACCTTGTTGTTGTCTTTCTTCATTTATCATGTTGTGGGTATTAAGACTCTTTCCTTCTGTATCAAAGGAGTCATCCCTGTTTGGTCTAAACATCATCATTATCACCTGTTATACCTTTCATTGTAAGTATCAGGATGTTTTTTGAAAACACATTATTCAGTAAATGATGTTCTTAGCTTTGGTGCATAATAAAAAAGAGGCCCAGTGTATATTCAGGCTTTGTTTGTAGAAACAGCCAGCAACTTAGTGCATCAAAATAAAAGTGGTATCATGTCATGATTCCCTAATATGTTGGCATTATTCCATGGCTGTAGCAACTGTGGAAGAAGAGTTGCTGTGGTCACAGACAGAGGATTAGCTTGAGACATAAGAATTATTCTGAGTGCTGACAAAACAGTGTGTATTAGAAGCCACCCAGCTGGAAAAGGGATTGTATTAAATACAAGTGACCTAAATATTCTATAATCTGTGCCTTTCTTCCCAGGGAGACTCTCTTTTGCCCAGTTTTTATTAGAGGAGCTAGTTCCTTCCTATGCCACTCTTTAATGGTAATTTTTCTTAGGTATCTAAGTTTTTGAAGGCTGTATTTCAACAAAGAATATGAAAGATTCTATAGAAAAAGACATTGCTGTCATTAGCTTAAGAATTAGCATGAACCAGCCACAGAAAACTAAACACAGTGCATCATCCGATCACTTTTCACAAAGTTTATTAATCTCTTTCTCTGAGACACTAATGACAATGTCTTGGATATGATACCATGGAAGCTGACAGTCTTTTAGAAAGAACAATATACTATATTGATTTTTATATTTCTGTCTAGCTTTCTATATGTATACTTGTTTTTCTTTTATTATTTTTATTAGATATATTCTTTATTTACATTACAAATGATTTCCCCTTTCTTGGCTCCCCCCCCCACTGCGAAAATTCCATAAGACATTTCCCCTCCCCTTGTTCCCCAATCAACTGTCTCTGGCTTCCCAGTCCTGGTATTCCCCTACACTGCTGCATCGAGCCTTTCCAGGACCAAGGGTCTCTCCTCCCTTTGATGTCCAACAAGGCCATCCTCTGCTGCCTATGCATCTGGAGCATCTGGAGTCATGGGTAACACCATGTGTACTGTCTGGTTGATGGTTGTCCCTGGGAGCTCTGGGAGTACTATGTACTAGGAGTACTCCTCCTATGGAGCTGCAAAACCCTTCAGTTCCTTGGGTCCTTTCCCTAACGATCCCATTGGGGACCCTGTGCTCAGTTCAATGGCTGGCTGAGAGTATCCCCCTCTGTACATACACTAGGAGAGCCTCCCAGGTGACAGCTATATTCGGCTCCAGTAAGCAAGTACTTGTGGGCATCGATAAGAGTGTCTGGGTTTTGTGCCTGTATATGGGATCGATCACAAGGTGGGGTAGTCTCTGGATGGTCTTTCCCTCAGATATGTCTCCGTATCTCCTTCAGTGGATATTTTGTTCCCCCTTCTAGGAAGGACCAGAGTATCCATACTTTGTTCTTCCTTCTTCTTGGATATCATTTGATATGTGAATTTTGTCTTGGGTATTCCAAGATTCTGGGCTAATATCCACTTATCAGTGAGTACATACCATATGTGTTGTTTTGTGATTGGGTTACCTCACTTAGGATGATATTTTCCAGTTCCACCCATTTGCCTAAGAATTTCGTGAATTCATTGTTTTTAATAGCTGAGTAGTATTCCATTGTGTAAATATAACATTTTCTATATCCATTCCTCCGTTGAGCGACATCTGGGTTCTTTCCAGCTTCTGGCTATTATAGAAAGGGCTGATATGTATGTAGTACAGCATGTGTCCTTATTACATGTTGGGGAAATCCCTGGGTATATGCCCAGGAGTGGTATAATGGGGTCTTCTGGTAGTATCATGCCCAGTTTTCTGAGGAACTGCCAGAATAATTTCCAGAGTGGTTATACCAGCTTGCAATCCCACCAGCAGTGGAGGAGTGTTCCTCTTTCTCCACATCCTTGCCAGGACCTGCTGTCTCCTGAGTTTTTGAACTTAGACATTCTGACTGATATGAGGTGAAATCTCAGGGTAGTTTTGATTTTCATTTCCCTGATGACTAAGGATGTTGAACATTTCTTTAGGTGCTTTTCAGCCATTCGATATTCCTCAGGTAAAAATTCTTTGTTTAGCTCTGTACCCCCTTTTTTAATAGGGTTATTTGGCTCTCGGAGTCTTAACTTCTTGAGTTCATTGTATATATTGAATATTAGCCCTTTGCCAGATGTAGGGATGGCAAAGATCTTTTCCCAATTTGTTGGTTGCCATTTTGTCCTATTGAGAGTGTCCTTTGCCTTACAGAAACTTTGTAATTTTATGAGGTCCCATTTGCCAACTCTTGATCTTAGAGCATAAGCTATTGGTGTTCTGTTCAGGAAATTTTCCCTGTTCCCATGTGCTCAAGGCTCTTCCCCAGTTTCTTTTCTATTAGTTTCAGTGTGTCTGGTTTTATATGGAGTTTCTTGATCCACTTGGAGTTGAGCTTAGTACAAGGAGATAAGAATGGATCGATTTGTATTCTTCTGTATGCTAGTCGCCAGTTGAACTAGCACCATTTGTTGAAAAGCTATCATTTTTCCACTAGATGATTTTAGCTCCTTTGTCAAAAATCAAGTGACCATAAGTATGTGGTCACTTGATTCATTTCTGGGTCTTCAATTCTATTCCATTGATCTACCTGCCTGTCACTGTACCAATACCATGCAGTTTTTAACACTATTGCTCTGTAGTACTGCTTGAGGACCAGGATACTGTCCCCCCAAGAAGTTCTTTTACTGTTGAGAATAGTTTTAGCTATCCTGGGTATTTTGTTATTCCAGATGAATTTTTGAATTGCTCTCTCTTAACTCTATGAAGAATTGAGTTGGGATTTTGTTGGGGATTGCACTGAATCTGTGTATTGCTTTTGGCAAGATGGCCTTATTTTTTTTTAAGTACATTAATCCTGCTAATCCAGGAGCATGAGAGATCTTTGCATCTTCTGAGGTATTCTCTGATTTCTTTCTTCAGAGACTTGAAATTCTTTTTTTTCCTATTTTCTATATTTTTTTAAAATTTACATTCCCAATGATTTCCTCTTTCCCAGGTCCTCCCTCCACGAAAGTCCCATAAGCCCCCTTCCCTCCCTCTGTTCCCCATTAAACCCCCTCTCGTTTCTCTGTCCTGGTATTCCCCTACATTCAGTCTTTCCAGGAACAGGGGTCTCTCCTTCCATCTTCTTGGAAATTCTTGCCATACAGATCTTTTACTTGTTTGGTTAGAGTCACACCAAGATACTTTACGTTGTTTGTGACTATTGTGAAGGGTGTCATGTCCCTAATTTCTTTCTCAGTCTCAAAGTTATCCTTTGAGTATAGGAAGGCTACTGATTTGCTTGAGTTAATTTTATATCCGGCCACTGTGATGAAGTTGTTTATCAGGTGTAGGAGTTCTCTGGTGGAGTTTTTGAGTTGCTTAAGTATACTCTCATATCATCTGCAAATAGGGATAATTTGACTTCTTCCTTTCTAATTTGTATCCTTTTGACCTCCTTAGGTTGTCTAATTGCTCTAGGTAGAACTTCAAGTACTGTATTGGATAAATATGGAGAGAGAGGACAGCCTTATCTAGTCCCTGATTTTAGTAGGATTGCTTCAAGTTTCTCTCCATTTAGTTTGATGTTGGCTACTGGTTTGCTCTATATTGCTTTTACTATGTTTAGGAATGAGCCTTTAGTTCTTGATTTTTCCAAGACTTTTAACATGAAATGATGCTGAATTTTGTCAAATGCTTTTTCAGCATCTAATGAAAAGACCATGTGTTTTTTTTTCTCTGAATTTGTTTATGTAGTGAATTACATTGATGGATTTCTGTATATTGAACCACCCTTGCATCCTTGGGATGAAGCCTACTTGATTGTGGTGAAGTATTGTTTTGATGTGTTCTTGGATTCAGCTGGCAAGAATTTTATTGAGTATTTTTGCATTAATATTCATAAGGGAAATTGGTCTAACATTTTGTTTCCTTTTTGGATCTTTTTGTGGTTTTGGTATCAGCGAAATTGTGGCTTCATAGAATGAGTTGGGTAGTGTTCCTCCTGTTTCTATTTTGTGGAATAGTTTGAAGAGTATTGGTGTTAGCTCTTCTTTGAAGGTCTGATAGAATTCTGCACTAACACCATCTGGTCCTATGCTTTTTTGGTTGGGAGACTTTCAAAGACTGCTTCTATTTCTTTAGTGGTTATGGGACCCTATAGAAGGTCTATCTGATTCTGATTTAACTTTGGTATTTGGTATCTGTCTACGAAATTGTCCATTTCATACAGATTTTCCAGTTGTGTTGAGTATAGGCTTTTGTAGTAGGATCTGATGATTTTTTTGAACTTCCTCAGTTTCTGTTGTTATATCTCCATTTTCATTTCTGATTTTGTTAATTTGGATACTGTCTCTGTGCTCTCTGGTTAGTCAGGCAAAAGATTTTCTCAATGAACCAGCTACTGGTTTTGTTGATTCTTTGTTTGGTTGTATTTGTTTCTACTTGGTTGATTTCAGCCCTGAGTTTGATGATTTGCTGCCTTCTAGACCTCTTGGTTGTATTAGCTTCTTTCTGTTTTAGAGCTTTCAGGTGTGCAGTTAAGCTGCTAGTGTATGCTCTCTCCAGCTTCTTTTTGGAGGCACTCAGAACTATGAGTTTTCCTCTTAGCACTGTTTTCATCATGTCCCATTAATTAGGGTTTGTTGTGCCTTTGTCTTCATTAAATTCTAAAAAGTCTTTGATTTCTTTCCTTATTTCTCCCTTGACCAAGTATCATTGAGTAGAGCATTGTTCAGCTTCCATGTGTATGTGAGCTTTCTGGGTTTTTTTTTTTTTGTTGTTGTTTTATTTTTTTATTTTTTTGCTAGTGAAGACTACCCGCATTCCTTAGTGATCTGATAGGAGGCATGGGATTATTTTGATATTCTTATATCTGTTGAGGTCTGTTTTGTGACCAATTATATGGATAATTTTGGACAATGTACCATGAGGTGCTGAGAAGAAGGTATGTTCTTTTGATTTAGGATGAAATGTTCTATAGATATCTGTTAAATCTATTTGGTCTAAAACTTCTGTTAGTTTCACTGTGTCTCTGTTTAGTTTGTTTTCCTGATCTGTCCATTTAGGAGAGTGGGGTGTTGAAGTCACCCACAATTATTGTGTGAGGTGTAATGTGTGTTTTAATCTTTAGTAAAGTTTCTCTTACGAATGAGGGTGCCCCTGCATTTGGAGCATAGATGTTCAGAATTGAGAGTTCTTCTTGGTAGATTTTTCTTTTGATGAATATGAAGTGTCCTTCGGTATCTTTTTTGATGACTTTTGGTTGAAAGTCAATTTTATCCGATATTAGAATGGCTAGTCATGCTTGTGTCCTGGAAACATTTGCTTGGAAAATAGTTTTCCTGCCTTTTACTCTGAGATAGTGTTTGTCTTTGACACTGAGATGCGTTTCCTGTATGCAGCAAAATGTTGGATCCTGCTTATGTAGACCTTTTTCCCTTACTGCTTTTAATATTCCTTCTTTGTTTAGTTCTTTTGGAATTTTAATTATCATGTGACAGGAGGAATTTCTTTTGTGGTCAAATCTATTTGGAGTTCTATAGTCTTCTTGTATGTTCATGGCATCTCCTTCTTTAGGTTAGGGAAGTTTTCTTCTATAAGTTGGTTGAAGACATTTACTGACTCTTTAAGTTGGAAATCTTCAGTCTCTTCTATGCCTATAATCCTTAGGTTTGGTCTTCTCATTTTGTCCTGGATTTTCTGGATATTTTTGGTCAGGAGCTTTTTGTATTTTGCATTTTCTTTGACTGTTATTTCAATGCTTTCTATGGTATCTTCTGCATCTGAGTTTCTTTTGTCTATTTCTTGTATTCTGTTGTTGATTCTTGCATCCATTACTTCTGACTTCTTTCCTAGGTTTTCTATGTCCAGAGTTGTTTCACTTTGTGATTTCTTTATTGTTTGTACCTCTGTATTTAGATCCTGGATGGTTTTGTTCAATTCCTTCACCTGTTTTGTTGTGCTTTCCTATAATTCTTTAAGGGCTTCTACCTGTTTACCTGTATTCTCCTCTATTTCTTTAAGGGAGTCATTTATCTCCTTCTTGAAGCCCTCTATCAGCATCATGAGCTGTGATTTTAATATCTAAATCTTGCTTTTTTGGTGTGTTGGGTTATCCAGGACTTGCTGTTGTGGGAGAGTTGTGTTCTGATGGTGCCATGTTGCCTTGATTTCTGTTAGTAAGGTTCCTATGTTTGCCTTTTGTCATTTGGTTATCTATGGTCTTAATTGGTCCTGCTCTCTCTGGCTGGTGCTCGTCCCTCCTGTATGCCTGCAAGCCTATCTCAGCACCCCTGGGTGACCAGTTCTCCCCTGGCACAGTGTGCTGTGGGACTGCCCAGCTCCTGGGTGCAGGTGGGGTCTTAGTGGACTGTGTCCCTACTGATCTTACACTCTAAATGAGGGACTTCCTTTAGAACAGATGTCCCCTGGCAGGACAGGTGCATAGATGGCTTTGGCACTTCCTAGCTCTTGGCTTCAGGTGGGGCCCTGGTGGACAGTGTCCCAAATGATCTGACACTCTTGTGTTCTCTACATTCCTGGCTGTAACAATCTGCTCAGTTGCAGGATTGAAGATGTCATCCTCACCTCTAACAGCGGTACTCTGTATACCATTTTTTTTTTAAATCACAATTTGTGAAGTCTATAATCATACCATTTTGATGAAGAAGAGCTTGAGGCAAGTCTGTCTCAGTAAATAAACAAAAATCACATCTTGGGTATTCATACTTCACTTTTAGGAAAGTTAACAAGATGCAAAAATTATCTTTGAACATATCTACTGACCATTGTTCTCTCCTTATTCCTTAGAATTAACTGCTATTATGAGTTTGATAGGCATCCTCTTTAATATTTTAAGTGTATTAACAGAAAAGTATATATTACACAATTTTGTTATCCAGCTTAGACTTTTCAATGTTACATTAAGTAAAGACTGGTATAATAACTCAGTGCTTTATTGCCTGTTGAGGTTTGGTCTTTTGCTCCATATTGTAATACTAAATGCAGGCCCCTAAGACCTGGTTGTCTCAGAGACAAGGGGGCGCACTTGTAGACCCAAGTGATGCTATGTGACGCTATCCCCAAGTTATTTAGATTGATGAATAAAGATACAAGTAGCCAATAGCTGGGCAGAACAGACATAGAGTCAGAGGAGAATCATTTGGGGGGGAGGAGGGGAGAAGGGGGCTAGAGTATATGCTGACATGGGGTAAAATTCTTAAAATAATGGCCATGTGGTTTGGCTAATTGGAGTTAAGAGCCGCCCAGACAAACCATGACAAATTATTTTATTTTATTTTTTTAATTTGAGCTTTTTTTACAGTCTAGATTTTATCGCTCTCTAGTCCACCCTCTGATTGTTCCACATCCCATACCTCCTCCCCATCTCCACTAGGATGTCCCCCACCCACACCCCACCAGACCTCCCCACTCCCTGTGGCCTCTATTCTCTTGAAGGTTGGGTACATCTTCTCTGACTAAGTCCAAACCCAGCAGTCCTCTGTTGTATGTATGTGGGGGGGGGGGGCTCATATCAGCTGGTGTATGCTGCCTGGTGTGTGGCCCAGTGTCTCAGAGATCTCAGGGATCCAGGGTAGTTGAGACTGCTGGCCCTTCTACATGGTCTCCCTCCTCCTCAGCTTATTCTAGCTTTTCCCCAGCTCAACCATAGGGATCAGCAGCTTCTGTCCATTGGTTGGGTGTAAATATCTGCATCTGAGTCTTTCAGCTGCTTGTTGGGTCTTTCGAAGGACAGTCATGATAGTTGCCCTGTTGTGAGCACTCCATAGCCTCAGTAATAGTGTCAGGCCTTGGGACCTCCCCTTATGCTGGATCCCACTTTGGGTCTGTCACTGGACCTTCTTTTTCTCAGGTTCTTCCCCAGTTTTGTCCCTGCAGTTCTTTTAGACAGGTACAGTTATGGGTCAGAGTTTTGACTATGGGATGGTAACCCCATACCTCACTTGATGCCCTGTATTTCTACTGGAGGTGGGCTCTATACATTCCCTCTCCCTACTATAGGGCACTTCATCTAATGTTCTTCCCTTTGATTCGTGAGAGCCTCTCACCTCCCAGGTCTCTGGTGCATTCTAGAGGGTCCCCCTACCATTTACCTTCCGAGGTTGCCTGTTTCCATTCTTTCTGCTGGACCTCAGGGCTTCAGACTTGTTCCCCCCACCCAATATCTGATCATGTTCCCCTCTTCCCCTCCCTGTCCCCTTTCCTACCCAAGTCCCCTGTCCCTTCCCCCTCCTGTGATTGCTTTCTTCTTCCTCCCAAGAGGAATTGAGACATCCTCATTTGGGCTCTTCAGCTTGTTAACCTTTTTGAGTTCTGTGGATTGTATTCTGAGTATTCAGTACTTTTTTGGCTAATATTTACTTATTAGTGAGTACATACCATGCATAATATGACTGTTGCAAGATATTTCCTATCCATTCACATTGAGGCAGTGAGAGGCCAGTGATTGGAGGGGAGAGAGGTGGAGGAACTAAAGAGAGAGGGAGGTTCAGGGAGAAGTGGATATCCAGATAGCTTCAGACATATTTCTGGTGTTTTGGAGAGGTTAGAAGTATTGGGATAAGACTTTATCATTGTAAATTGGCATTATGTAATTGGGAGTTTTATAAACATAAATGTATTTGGTTAACTATTCAAGTTTAAGAGTCATGCTTTACTGGATACTTGGAAGGAGTGGAAGCTAGGCAGAAGCTTGGGACTCCCCATCATTTACAGAGTCTATGGCAGAGAGGAAACACAGCTGAAATGCTGTGAGAGCTAGCTGGGAAAGATTGGTTTAGCAGCGAAAGTGAGAGTCGACTTGAGCTGGGCCCGCTGGGACTTGGTGCAGAGGTCTGGCAGGGTGGTACTCTTTATTAATTATTTACCCACTATACATGACAAATTATGTAATAAGATTATTGGCTGGGAAATAGACATAATAGCATAGAGGATAGATGTCTGCCCAACTCCTGTGCTGATTAAGGCTTATTATAAAAATTATTTGTGTCTTTTATCCAGGAACGAAGTGGTCAAGGGCAGGGTAGAAACCCTGGGTTGGGATTAAATATTTCAACAACACCAACCATGCTAAATAAATCTCTAGCTCTGAAAAAAATAAATTTATATTAAGCATCTATCATTACTTATAAAACTCTGGCCGTGTTCTTTTGTCTGAGTAAGAATCTAGTTTATAAGGATGTCACAGTTTATCTATGCCTTTATTGATGAGCATGTGGGGGTACTCCTAATTAATTTTTTTCTGTTTCTGGCAATACCTTGAGAAATAGAGACCATGTATATATGTCCTGTTGGGTACATAGTCAAATGCTTCTCTGGACTGTATACTTGGAAATTAAAATGCTGGACTGCAGAGTTGGTGCCGTACATAATTTTCTTGACTATGTTCTGCTTTTCCCCCAAGAATCTGTACCAGTTCATATACTCACAGCATAGTATGAGATAATCTGTTACTCATCCCCTTCCTCCATACTGGTAATTGCCACACTTTTTAATTATGGCTAGCCTGATGAGTCAAAGATGCTATCTTATTGTAACTTTAATTTCCATTTCTCTGATTACTGGTACGATTGAGAATCTTTTCATATGTTTATTGCCCATTTGTGTTTCTTTTGGATTCATTATATGCCTAAATCATCTCTGCTGATTTTTTCTCTGTACATAGAAAAAGCACACTCAAAAGCATTTATGCATAAAAAGAAGCTGAAAGGAGAGGGAAAATCATCCTCAGCATTGTTTACTAGAAAAGTTCTCCTTAATATACCTTAGAAAGATGACTTCATTGTAATTTCAAAGAGAAGGTGGTTTTTCATTCCTTTGTTCTGTATATACTTGATGTAGCTGAAAAGCACCTTCAAAACAGAAACAAATTTGATGTAGCTTTCTCAAGAAGAGAATTAGTATACTTTAGATGAATATTACAATGGTTGCATCTTAGACTTTGAAATCAAAAGAAACCAACTTCCTGCTTCCGGTGCTTACTAGAGAGACCTTGACAATACCTTTAAGTGTTTCTTAGCTTTCACAATACTTTCTAACTTTTCTTGGTCTTCCCATCATGAATTCCTTTTTTTGTCACTGTCCTTGTTATCATTATTGGTGACTTTACAGCATCCATTTAATGACAGTTCTACAGTACTACAGTTCTACAGCTCACAATCTTTTTATTCTTTTCCTCTATGTTCCCTGCTGTTTCTTGTGACCCATTAGTATAGTATCTCACTACAAACCAGCCTCAGATTTTTAAATTATTCCTTGCTAGCCAAAAAGTCTGTTCTTTCCTTTTTGATCCTTTTCCGTCCTTTTCATCCCACTAGCCCTGCCTGTTTATAGGCCTTAGCCTCTTTTTATTGTTCTGTTTACCAGTCTGAAGCCTTGATCAACAATTCTTTCTTTCTCTAGACCTATACTGGTTCTTCCAATGTCTCCAATCAGTTGTTGCTCACTCCTTGTTAGAATTCTGTGCTTCTTTCTTTACCAAAATGTTGAAATCCACAAGAACGAGGTTTTCTAAATGTGAGTCCTGGACCAGCATTTTCTATATCTCTGTGTATCTTAATTAGCTTTAGATGTGAACTTGACAGTCTAGAGCAGTAGATCTCAACATTTGGGTCAAGACCCCTTTGGGAACAAATAACCTTTTCATAGGGGCCACCTAAGACCTTCAGAAAACAAAGACAGATATTTACATTATGGTTCATAGCAGTAGCAAAATTACAGTTACAAAGTAAACAAATATAATTTTATGGCTGGGGGTCACCACTGCTGAGAACCACTGTTATAGAGTCACCTTAGAAGGAAGCCTCAGTTAAGAGATCACTCAGCTCATCTTGTCTTGTGGACTTGTCTGTGTGGGACTTGTCTTGTTACTTGAAGCAGGATGACCAAGCCCACTGTGGGCAGTGACATTCACTAAGCAGGCAGATATGAAGTATGTAAGAAACCTAGTTACTTATTTTCCATGGCAAGCCAGCAAGAAACATTACTGACTTACCTTAGTGATGAGTTGTATCCTAGAATTACAAGCCAAATGTATCCATTCCTTTCCTAAATTTCTTTTGATCAGAAGTTTTTGTTATGGCAGCAAATATGTTAGGATACTATAGAACTTGTTAGAAATGCAAATTTTGGGGATTCACTTGGCCTACTGTGGAGTTAGAACCTGCCACTCTATGTTCAACTTATACTCTATTTAATGCACTAGATATCTCTGTACTCTGTTGAACCTTCTTGATAGTCCTTTAATTTGCCTTTCAGTTTAATATCGATCTTTTCAGACACCCATGCTTGATATAGTATACTTAGTACCCATCATTTTGGTTGTGCAATTCAGGAATTTGACTTTATACATTGTCTGCCTGATAATTCTCATGCAAGAAAATTTGTTTTCTATACTTTGGAAAACCTTAAGGAAAAGTTTCGACATGACCTTCTAATGTCATCAACTTCAAACCATTCTTTTCCCTTTAAAAATCCATGGCCTTTCTTTTTCCTGAGCTCATAGAGTTGAAAGCTTAAATCTACCCTTTCCTGCCTCCTCCAATAATTTATTTAATTTCTTTCTAGTTATCTATTGACTTGTGATTTCTCCTTTATTCTTAAAAATATTTCTATAATATTGCTGCCTTCTGAGTTCATCTTATTCTTTTTTTGTCCTTACTAAAGCATTGACAACTGTGAAATGACCACAGTTTCTCACACTTGCAGGTCATCATCCCCTGTAATTATTCACTTACTAATTCTAAAAGAGTCCATAGTTGAGTGAGCCTTCTTAACTTGGTGTCAAAATACCTGACAATCAGTTGAAAGGAGAGGGAGTCATTTGGGGTCATAGTTTCTGAGAGTTCAATCCATCACAGTGGGAAGGCTATGACACATGACAGGAAAGCAGAGAGGATGAATATAGACACCATAGTATAACCTTTATAAAGCCCTTCTAGAAACATCTATTTCCCAAAGCCAGACTACCTTCTCCTAAAATTTCTACCTCCTCCCAAAATAATGATACCTACTGGGAACCAAAAGCCTTCCACATGGGGACTAATGTGGGACATTTCGGATTTAAACTATTAGAATCATGATTATTGTTCTAGGTGCTACTCCAAAAAGTCTTAAAAGTCTAGCCATATAGATTCCTTCAGTCTATCTTCCCTCCAGGAGCAACTACAAAGAGCTTATCCCCTGCTTTCAAAAGAACTGGACCCTCCCCAGTTGCTGCCTAGGATCCAAGGAAACTTGACTGTGTTCTTGCATTAACTAAGTCTCCCTCCCATCTCCAGATTTTCTGTGATATCTATCATCTTGCTTAAATCTCTCCTCATTCCTTTGTCACCTAGCATAGCCTTATGGTATAGGACTTAAATCTTTTTTCAAAATTTGTATACATTACATCCCAACCAGTTTCCTCTACCTCCACTTCTCCCACTCCAATCTTCTTGCTCTCTGAGATCCACTCCTCCTTTGCCCCCCCCAAAAAAATAAAAATATAAAAGAACAGACATCCCAGGGATATCAACTGAATATGGCATAACAAATTACAATACTGCTAGACAAAAACCCTCATATCAAGGCTGGAAGAGAAAACGCAGTATGATGTAAAGGGACCCAAGAACATGCAAAAAAGTCAGACACTCCCTACTCCCACTGTTAGGAGTCCCACAAAAACACCAAGCTATACAACAAAACCGTATAAGCAGAGGACCTAGCTCAGACTCATACAGGCTCCATGATTCTCAATTCAGTCTCTTGAGCCCCAGTGAACCCTGCTTAGTTGATTTAGTGGATCATGTTGTCATGGTAGAACTTAAATCTCTAAGGGGAGGTACTGCACTTTAACTGGTGGGAATGAAGTGGCTCTTTCCTCATCCCTTCATATCAGCACTTTTTACACTCACCCTCTTCCACACCCTCAACAACCATCACCAAAAAAAAGGAGCAAGACCCATGAAATCAGATGTCCTTTATAGTTTTCTCCTTTTTTGCAATTTGAGATTTAATTCTGGCACTACTATCTCTTAATGACACTCCACTTTCTTGTTTTGTCCAGGACAACTTCCTGTTTCCTTTTTGTCTCTTGGATTTCTCTCTTTTATTTTCCATTTAGGCCTTGGCTTTTTCCAATTGTCCTAGTGAACAGTGTGATTTCCTTCCTTTTTTTTATCTATGCATGCTTTCATTAGCCAATGTGTACTCTTTATTGAGATAAATTCATATCTTATAAGCACTACTTATTATTAAAATATGAAATTCAGCAAGTTCTCTCATATGGACAGACTTGTGCAATCAATAATAGTCTGCTCTCAGAATGTTTTCATTATCCAATTTTGTTTCAAGGAAGTTATCCTTTATTCACTAATAGTCATTCTTCATTTCTCTCCCTAAAGTTTTTATAACTACCACTCTATGTTCTGTCCCTATGTGCGTGTACTTTAGGACTATTTTATATGATTAGAATAATTTAATTTTGTGGTGTTTTCTGTATTCTTTCACATAGCATAATGCTTTCAAGGTAGATCCATGTTGCAGCACATATCAACATTTCATTATTTTTGGGACCAAATAATATTTATTACACATGGTTACATCATATTTAATCCTTTCATTGTGTCATGGAAATTTGAGTTGTTTTTCCATATTTGCATATTATTAATAATGTTCCTATGAAAATCCATGTCTATTTTTTTTCTGTATACATCAGGACTTGAGTCGATTTACTGCTAAGTCACTGTTTAACTTCTAAAGAAACTGAAAAACCATTTTCCAAATTTCAAACACCAGTGCTATCTCATTATTCTGCTTTCTCTACATCCTTAGCAAAAATGATTAGGCTTTGTTTTGTTATAGCCTCTCTAGTGCCTGGGAAATAGCATGTAATCTTCATATGTATTTCCTTATTGGATAATTATAAGAATCAATTTTCATAGCCAACTGTACATTTTCTTAGAAAAAAATCTATTCTAGTACTTTCCTCATTTATAACTAAAGATTTTTATTGTTGAGTTATAAGAGCTCTTTGTGTATTGTAGATATGACTCAATTACCAGAAACACCATTTCTAAGTATATTATCCCATCCTATAGGTGACTTTTGCTTTTGAGCATAGGTATTTTGAACTTTGAGGAAATCCAAGTTATCTACTTTTTCTTTGGTTGCTAATACTTTTGGTTCCATACATAAAATTTTGTTGCTATATCAGTTATCTAGATTTACCTCTATATTTCTTCTAAAGATTTTATAATTTTAGTCTATAGTTAGCTAGTGCCACACATGTTTTATTGAAAGCAGCACCTTTTAAACAACAGAGTATAGCAACTCTCAAAATCAGCAGCTAATCTCCCTGGATTCATTGCAGTCAATACTCACTACCTTTGTTATTGTTTACTTTGAGACTTTTATGAATTTGTTCTAAAATGTCCATATGTTTCTCTCTGTGTGTGTGAGGGATTTTTTTGTAGTGGTGGGGATAAATGAAACATAGAAAAGTTGTGTGTGTGTGTGTGTGTGTGTGTGTAAGTGAGTGTGTGTGCTATGCATTTATTTTACCACTGAGCTATACCATAATAGTTTCTTTTCTGTTAACTTTGTGGTTGGTTAAGTTTTGTACTTAGATTTCTAGAACCGTAGTGTGTGTGTATGTGTGTGTGTGTGTGTGTGTGTGTGTGTGTGTGTGTGTGCTTTGATTACTCAGCCAGGAAATTTAGAAGCCTACAGTAGACTTTCCCTCCTGGTTATACAAAGTGTTCATATCAGATAAGGGAAATGCTTGTTGCTTTCTTGATTCTTGAATTTGATCACAGAACTAGAAACATAGAGAGCTATGGAATCTATTTCTCTCACTATTCCATTTGGTAATTCATTCATTCATTCATTCATTCATTCACTCATTTGGCCTGGTTATTCTTTGTCCCATACCTCAGGCCGTTGCATTGTTTGACCATTGCTGATGATAATTTTCCTAAATGCCTCCAGGAACTTTTCTGCACTGCTTGCACTGGGACTAAGAAGTTAAGTGTGCCCAGAGCTTATCATCTATAATGAGATTTAGTTATATTCTTTTTTAATAAATGCATTAATGAGTCTCAGGTTTTTACAAACTTTTGATTAATTTTCATAGTTCTGTAAACATTGATTTTGATCATTTTTGCTCATGTCCTCCTTGTTTTTCATGGGGAACCAGCTTTGCGGAATTTCTTTCTTTACCTTTCCTCCTGACATCACCACTGTTAAACTAATAATGGCTGCTATATCTGTTTTACTTGACCTTCACCTGAATTTCCCTTGGTGCATACTTCAAATTTAATATATTTTAAATATAACTAGTAGTCTCCTTCTATGAGTTTTCTCCTTTGTCCAATGTCCCTGTTAAAGGCTCACTTTTAGGCTGGGGAATATTAAGCTGGCTAAGCAGATGGAAGAGACAGCCGAATTGTAGTAGGATCTAATTATAATTATCTGCATTAATCTGGTTCTGCTGGGTGTGAAATGAATGAAAACATTAAGGATTAGAAGTAGAGGAACGCCTTTCCTTCCGCGACCTCTGTTCCCGCAGACTGCGCTGAAGAGACAGGTACCCCAAGCTCCCTATCCCCAATATAACATCACTTGGGACACAGCCTGTTGGGGCTTCCATCTGTGCCCGAGAACGGGTCAGCGCTGTGGTCGTCTGGGTGCCAGATCTGCAGGCCAGCGCGTCTGCAGATGAGCAGCACCACGGAGAGAGTGCAGATTGCACTCCGCCATCTTTGCTCCAGTAACTAGGAAGTTGGGAGAGCCAGGTTCTGAGACAGACAGGCATAATATCTCTTGGGTCTTGGGCGGCTTGTGTGTATGCGGCTCCCAAGTGCGGGGCTGATCTGCAGTAACCAGCTCGCCATCTGTGCTGTGGGACTTCTGCCTGGCAGAGGGACGCCCCCTCCCCCCCTTAGGAGAGATCACTCACCCCTGCACAGGGCAGGAGCCTACCAGCCTCCCTTTGGCGACCTCTGCTCCAGGAATCCACTAGGCTGAGCCTTTGGATGTGCAAGGCCTCCCCAATATAAGATCACTTGGGGCAAGGCACATTAGGGCTCCAAAGACACTCAGGAGCAGGCAGGCCCCAGAAATCGGTGCCAGGGGAATCCTGGCAATCCAGGGGGGGCAGAAATAGCTTTGCAGGCTCACAGGAGGTCCAACCAACAGACAGTGGCAGCAGGACCAACTAACATCAGAGGTATCCAGATGGCAAAAGGCAAACGTAGGAATGATACTAACAGAAATCAAAGTAATGTGGGACCATCCGAACCTAACTCTCCAACAGCAGCAAGTCCTGGATACCCCACCACACCCGAAAGACAAGATCTGGATTTAAAATCACTTCTCATGATGCTATTAGAGGATCACAAGAAGGACACAAATAAATCTCATAAAGAGTTACAGGAGACCATGAATCAACGGTTAGAAGCCCTTACAAAGGAAACACAAAAATCGCTTAGAGAAATGCAGGAGAACATGGATCAAAAGATGGAGGCGCACAAGGAGACAACACAAAAATCGCTTAACGAGATGAATCAACGGGTAGATACACTCACAAAGGAATCACAAAATTGGCATAAAGAAATGCAGAAGAATATGGGTCAACAGATGGATGCCCATAAGGAGGCAACACAAAAATTGCTTAAAGAAATGAATCAATGGTTAGATGCCCTTACAAAGGAAACACGAGAACTGCTTAAAGAAATGCAGGAGACGATGGATCAACAGATGGATTCCCATGAGGAGGAAACACAAAAATCACTCAGAGAAATGCAGGAGAACGTGGGTCATCAGGAAGAAATCCTGAAAGAGGCAATGCAAAAATACCTTAAAGAAATACAGGAAAATACAAACAAACAAGTGAAGGATCTCAGCAAATCCATCCAGGAACTAAAAAAGGAAGTAGAAACAACTAAGAAATCACAAAGGGAGACAACTTTGGAGATAGAAAACCTTGGGAAGAAATCAGGAGTCATAGATGCAAACATCAACAATAGAATACAAGAGATGGAAGAAAGAATCTCAGGTGCTGAAGACTCCATAGAAAGCATCGACTCAACAGTCAAAGAAAATGCAAAATGCAAAAAACGTGTAACCCAAAACATCCAGGAAATCCAGGACACAATGAGAAGACCAAACCTAAGGATTATAGGTATAGACGAGAGTGAAGATTTGCAACTTAAAGGGCCAGTAAACATCTTCAACGAAATTATGGAGGAAAACTTCCCTAACTTAAAGAGAGAGATGCCGATGAACGTACAAGAAGCCTAAAGAACTCCAAACAGACTGGACCAGAACAGAAATACCTCCCGTCACATAATAATCAAAACACCGAATGTTCTAAACAAAGAAAGAATACTAAAAGCAGTAAGAGAAAAGGGCCAAGTAACATACAAAGGAAGACCTATCCGAATCACATCAGACTTCTCACCAGAGACTATGAAAGCCAGAAGATCCTGGGCAGATCTCATGCAGACACTAAGACAGCACAAATGCCAGCCTAGACTACTATACCCAGCAAAACTCTCAATCACCATAGATGGAGAGACCAAGATATTCCATGATAAAACCAAATTTTCACAATATCTTTCCACAAATCCAGCCCTGCAACGGATAATAGGTGGAAACCTCCAATACAGGGAGAGAAACAACACCCTGGAAAAAATGAGATAATAACCTTCTTGAATCAAACCCAAAAGTAGATAACCACTCAAACATAAAGATAGCGTCAAGAATGGCAGATGGCAATAATCACTATGCCTAAATCTCTCTTAATATCAATGGTCTCAATTCCCCAATTAAAAGACATAGACTAGCAGACTGGATACGTAAACAGGACCCAGCATTTTGCTGCATGCAGGAAACGCACCTCAGTGTCAAAGACAAACACTACCTCAGAGTAAAAGGCTGGAAAACAATTTTACAAGCAAATGGCCCCAAGAAACGAGGTGGAGTAGCCATCCTAATATCGGATAAAATTGATTTTCAACCTAAAGTCATCAAAAAAGACACAGAAGGACACTACATACTGATCAAGGGAAAAATCCACCATCAAGAACTCTCAATTCTGAATGTCTATGCTCCAAATGCAAGGGCACCCTCATTCGTAAAAGAAACTTTACTAAAACTCAAAGCACACATCGCACCGCACACAATAATAGTGGGTGACTTCAACACCCCGCTCTCTGAAATGGATCATTCAGGAAAGCAGAAACTAAACAGGGACACAGTGAATCTAATTGAAGCCTTGGACCAAATGGAACTAACTGATATATATCGAACATTTCATCCTAGAGCTAAAGAATACACCTTCTTCTCAGCACCTCATGGTACCTTCTCCAAAATTGACCATATAATTGGTCACAAATCAGACCTCAACAGATATAAGAAGATAGAAATAATCCCATGCCTCCTATCAGATCACTATGGAATAAGGGTGGTCTTCAATGGCAACAAAAACAAAAGAAAACCCATGTACACATGGAGGCTGAACAATGCACTACTCAATGATAACTTGGTCAAGGTGGAAATAAAGAAAGAAATCAAAGACTTTTTGAAAGTTAATGAAAATGAAGGCACAACATACCCTAATTTATGGGACACAATGAAAGCAGTGCTAAGAGGAAAATTCATAGCCCTGAGTGCTGCCAAAAAGAAAAGGGAGACAGCATACACTAACAGCTTAATGGCACACCTGAAAGCCCTGGAACAAAAAGAAGCAAATACACCAAAGAGGAGTAGAAGGCAGGAAATCATCAAACTCAGGGCTGAAATCAATCAAGTAGAAACAAATAAAACCATACAAAGAATCAACAAAACGAGGAGTTGGTTCTTTGAGAAAATCAACAAGATAGATAAGCCCTTAGCCAGACTAACCAGAGAGCACAGAGATAGTATCCAAATTAATAAAATCAGAAACGAAAAGGGAGAGATAACAACAGAAACTGAGGAAATTCAAAAAATCATCAGATCCTACTACAAAAACCTGTATTCAACACAACTAGAAAATCTTGAGGAAATGGACAATTTCCTTGACAGATAGCAAGTACCAAAATTAAATCAGGATCAAATAGACCATCTAAACCGTCCTATAACCCCTGAGGAAATAGAAGTTGTCATTCGAAGTTTTCCAACCAAAAAAAACACAGGTCCAGATGGTTTTAGTGCAGAATTCTATCAGACCTTCAAAGAAGACCTAACACCAATACTCTTCAAACTGTTCCACAAAATAGAAACAGAAGGAACACTACCCAACTCGTTCTATGAAGCCACAATTACACTAATACCAAAAGCACACAAAGATCCGACAAAGAAAGAGAATCTCAGGCCAATCTCTCTGATGAATATCGATGCAAAAATACTCAATAAAATTCTTGCCAACCGAATCCAAGAACACATCAAAACGATCATCCACCACGATCAAGTAGGCTTCATCCCAGGGATGCAGGGATGGTTCAATATAAGGAAATCCATCAATGTAATCCACTACATAAACAATCTCAAAGAAAAAAACCACATGGTCATCTCATTAGATGCTGAGAAAGCATTTGACAAAATTCAGCATCCTTTCATGCTAAAGGTCTTGGAAAGATCAGGAATTCAAGGCCCATATCTAAACATAATAAAAGCAATTTACAGCAAACCGGTAGCCAGCATCAATCTAAATGGAGAGAAACTTGAAGCAATCCCACTAAAATCAGGGACTAGACAAGGCTGCCCTCTCTCTCCATATCTTTTCAATATAGTACTTGAAGTTCTAGCTAGAGCAATTAGACAACAAAAAGAGGTCAAAGGGATACAAATTCGAAAGGAAGAAGTCAAACTATCACTATTTGCAGACGATATGATAGTATACTTAAGCGACCCAAAGAACTCCACCAGAGAACTCCTACAGCTGATAATCGACTTCAGCAAAGTGGCCGGATATAAAATCAACTCAAGCAAGTCGGAAGACTTCCTATACTCAAAGGATAAGCAGGCTGAGAAAGAAGTAAGAGAAATAATACCCTTCACGATAGCCACAAACCATATTAAGTATCTTGGCGTGACTCTAACCAAACAAGTGAAAGATCTGTATGACAAGAACTTCAAGTCTCTGAAGAAAGAAATTGAAGAAGACCTCAGAAGATGGACAAATCTGCCATGCTCATGGATTGGCAGGATTAATATAGTAAAAATGAGCATCTTACCAAAAGTAATACACAGATTCAATGCAATCCCCATCAAAATCCCAACTCAATTCTTCATAGAGTTAGAAAGAGCAATTCAAAAATTCATCTGGAATAACAGAAAACCCAGAATAGCTAAAACTATTCTCAAGAGTAAAAGAACCTCTGGGGGAATCAGTATCCCGGACCTCAAGCTGTACTACAGAGCAATAGTGTTAAAAACTGCATGGTATTGGTACAGTAACAGACATGTAGATCAATGGAACAGAATTGAAGTCCCAGAAATGAATCCACACTCCTATGGTCACTTGATCTTTGACAAAGGAGCTAAAACCATCCAGTGGAAAAAAGATAGCCTTTTCAACAAATGGTGCTGGCTCAGCTGGAGGTCAACATGCAGAAGACTGCAAATTGACCCATCCTTATCTCCTTGCACTAAGCTCAATTCTAAGTGGATCAAAGATCTCCACATAAAACCAGACACACTGAAACTAATAGAAGGGAAACTAGGGAAGAACCTTGAACATATGGGCACAGGGGAGAATTTCCTGAACAGAATTCCAATAGCTTATGCTCTAAGATCAAGAATAGACAAATGGGACCTCATTAAATTACAATGTTTTTGCAAGGCAAAAGACACTGTCAAAAAGACAAAGCGGCAACCAACTAACTGGGAAATGATCTTTACCAACCTTACATCCGACAGAGGGCTAATATCCAAGATATACAAAGAACTCAAGAAGTTAAACTCCAGAGAGGCAAGTAACCCTATTAAAAAATGGGGTACAGAGCTACACAAAGAGTTCTCACCTGAAGAATATCTAATGGCTGAGAAGCACCTAAAGAGATGTTCATCATCCTTAGTCATTAGGGAAATGCAAATCAAAACAACCCTGAGATTCCATCTCACAACAGTCAGGATGGCTAAGATCAAAAACAGAGGAGACAGCAGTTGTTGGCAAAGATGTGGAGAAAGAGGAACACTCCTCCACTGCTGGTGGAATTGCAAGCTGGTACAACCACTCTGGAAAGCAGTCTGGCGGTTCCTCAGAAAACTGGGCATGACACTCCCGGAGGATCCGGCTATACCACTCCTGGGCATATACCCAGAGACTTTACATGCATGCAATAAGGACACATGCTCCACTATGTTCATAGCAGCCTTATTTATAATAGCCAGAAGCTGGAAAGAACCCAGATGTCCCTCAACGGAGGAATGGATTCAGAAGATGTGGTATATCTACACAATGGAATACTACTCTGCAATTAAAAACAATGAATTCATCTTGGAATACCCTAGACACAATCCGCATATCAATAGATTTCTAAAAAGATGGTAGGAGAGACCCCTGGTCCTGGAAAGACTGGATGTAGGGGAACACCAGGACAGAGTAACGAGAGGGGGTTGAATGGAGAAAAGAGGGAGGGAAGGGGGCTTATGGGACTTTCGGGGAGGGAGGAAACGGGAAAGGGGAAGTGATTTGGAATGTAAATTAAAAAATAAAATAAAAAAAAAAGATCTTTCCCCCCCCCAAAAACAAACAAACAAACAAAAAAAAAAACAATGAATTCACGAAATTCCTAGGCAAATGGTCAGATCTTGAAAATATCATCCTTAGTGAGGTAACCCAATCACAAAAGAACACACATGGTATGCAGTCACTGATAAGGGGATATTGACCCAGAATCTCGGAATACCCTAGACACAATCCGCATATCAATAGATTTCTAAAAAGATGGAAGGAGAGACCCCTGGTCCTGGAAAGACTGGATGTAGGGGAACGCCAGGACAGAGTAATGAGAGGGGGTTGAATGGAGAAAAGAGGGAGGGAAGGGGGCTTATGGGACTTTCGGGGAGGGAGGAAATGGGAAAGGGGAAGTGATTTGGAATGTAAATTAAAAAAAAAAAAAGAAGTAGAGGAACTTGAGTCACAATAAGATTGACATCAAATGCCCCACCAACCCCTAAAATCTCTGATATACTTGAGTAATTCTTTCATTGGATAATTAATTGCTTTCTCTACAGGCCAACTGAATTCTGACTCACCTTATTGAATACCTTACATGCATTAGGTACTCAACAAATGTCTGTTTAATAATAACATAAAGCTTAATTAAATAACTAGCATGAATGTGTCCTTCCTTCTCTTCCTTCTCCCTCCTATAATTAGGAATTTAGTCTACTTCCAAGCTGGAAATTTCTTCAGTAACTCATGAATATAATTAACTTTTTCAATATTTCATTGACATACCAACCTGAATTATATACTATAGAGAGCTAAAATGGGGGTTTGTTATGTGGTGATATAAAGCCCAATAAAATTTCATACCCCCTTGGGGGTATTCAATAAATATTAATTGTGTTAGGAATCAAATCAGCAAATGAAGGCTGATTCTCTTTTGCCCAGCTTTTATGTTTCATAGAAACTTGACAAAGACCACTGGAAATCAATGACAGATATTGCCACGATGAGATGAACAACAAAACTATTAAGCAGAAAATGTTTTCCATAGAACTGTCTTTAAGAAGTGAAAACTTGGGGACTGGAGAGATGGCTTAGCAGTTATGAGCACCCTTACTGCTCTTCTGAAGGTCCTGAGTTCAAATTGCAACAACCACATGATGGTTCACAATCAACTGTAAAAATATCTGACTCCCTCTTCTGGTGTATCTGAAGACAGCTACAGCATACTTACATATAATAAATGAATAAATCTTAAAAAAAAAAAGAAGTGAAATCTTTCAACCTGGACTTTCAGAAAAACATAAGAAGGCTCAGGTTGGTATGCATATTCTTTTTATGTTTTTACTCATTTTTGAAATCTTCATAAATTAGTAAGATATTTACATAATTTTAACTCTACCCTCTCCCCCTCAGATTTCATCAATGTTCCCAAAAAATTTATGACTTTTATTCTTTAATTGTTATTGTTTTACACACACTCTCCTTATTCTATTTAGTGCTGCTCATATATATGTATATATATACATATGTACATACATACATACATATATACATATGTTATATATGTCTGACTACTTGGGATTAGATAACCTTACAGGGGTTTATCCCTTTAGAAGACTGATTCATTCTCTCTCTCTCTCTCTGTGTGTGTGTGTGTGTGTGTGTGTGTGTCTTTCCCTCCCTCCTCTCTCCCTCCCTCCCTCCCTTACTCCTTTCCTCACCCTCCATTTCTCTCCCCTTCTCCCTCTTCTCTTCCCCATCCCCCCTCAGTTTTGATAATCAACTGACAAAAAATATTTCTTTTTAGAATATACCCAACATATACCTTTTCTTACACTCCATAGCTTTGTCATTTGGTACACTGTACACATCAGAAATATTAGATAAGCCAGTTCAAATTGTCAGAACTGGAAAATATCATCCTTAGGGAGGTAACCCAATCACAAAAGAACACACATGGTATGCAGTCACTGATAAGTGGATATTAACCCAGAAGCTCAGAATACCCAAGACACAATTCACATATCAATTGATTTCCAAGAAGAAGGAAGGAGAGACCCCCTGGTCCTGGAAAGACTGGATGTAGCAGTGTAGGGGAATACCAGGACAGAGAAGCGGGAAGGGGTTAACTGGGGAACAGGGGGAGGGAAGAGGGCTTATGGGACTTTTGGGGAAGGGGGAACTGGGAAAGGGGAAATCATTGGAAATGTAAATAAAAAATATAGAAAATTTAAAAAAGTGCAAAAAAAAATATTAGATAAGCCAGTTAACAATTACGACAAAATATAAGGTATTCCTGCCTACTGTGGTCAGCCTCCTGAAGGCCAATGTTTCAGCTTACTTTTGTACTCCTGATACTGAACATGGATCTTACCTTTTGCAAGAACATTTTGTTGGTAAACATTAGTGATAAGGACTCTGAATTCATATAAGAACTACCCACACACCTCTTCATGTTGTTTACTAGCTTAAGTGTTTTACTTTAGATGATACCTTCTATCTTTTCACAAGTTAGTTCTCTTCCTCCACTGCAACCTACTATGTCTTCTTCTCTTGTATGTACCTGTTTTTACTCATCAAATTCCTGCATATCTTTTAATTTGTCTTAATGTCTCTGTGAGGCCCACCCCAAGTTTGTGGATTCTGTTGTGAAGACATGCCAGTACAGACTTGGAAAGAGGTCAGTAAAAGAGGCCTCATCTGCAGGTGGCCATCTTCTGCTGAAGTGGCTCAGGTTAGCTGGAGGAAGCATCATTAAAAATAATAAGCATGACTTTTACCTTAGAAAATAGGCAATAGAAGTGTTTTTCCCTGTTTTTGTTTTGTTTTGTTTTTATAGCTAAGGACCAGAAGAAACACTGGATGTAACAAATATATAGGAAGACCCTGAAGTGTAGACAGAATGACAACAGACCAAAGATGACTCCCCCCCAAAAAAAAGCTCAAAACACCTAAAAAGCCTTCTATCTCCAGTCATAGAAGTAAGAATGAGCCAGAGGCAAGCACATGAAGAGAGGGAACATTTAGAATAATAAGTGTTTTAGTCAAAACATGGCATTAGGTAAGACTAAGATCCTACCTCTAGCACCAAGAACAAAATTTAGGTGGTGATCCAAGATACTCATTAGTATAGAAAATTATATGGTGTGGGGGACATATGGGGACTAATAAACTAGCTCTTACTCTTCCCTCAAGAATGTATCAGCAGAACCCTAGTAGGCACTCAAAATTCGACCTCCATCCTCCCACTTACACCCAGCAGAGAAATCCTTTATCTTCTGGCATCAATGGAGGCTGAATAATGTAGTTGCATATTCTAGATGGAAGGAGAAAGTTTCTGTTATGCCATAATGGACAGTGCTAGTGAATGCTTGCTAAAAATAGATCTAAATAAGACCCAGAGTCTTACAATAGAACACCATAAAGTCCAGGGGTATCATTCTGTTATAATCTTGATTACAGTGTTGGTTAAATAAATCTACATATGGAATCAAATAGCGTGAAATTAGGCACAGCATTATTTGAATGTCAGCTTCCTGACTTTAATATTCTATTATCATTATATTAGCTATGACCATTGTGGAAACCTAGATGATTATGTATGTGACTCTTACACACTATCTTACACACTGCATCTTATGAATCTATACATTATTTAAAAATGATAAGGTAAAAACAAATAGGATAGTTTCCCAGTTCTCTAGAGAGGGGGTGAGAGAAAGGGAGAGAGACAGGAGGACTATATGAAATTTGCACTTCCAGACCCTGTATCAGAATCAGGGAATATTTGAGAAAAAGAATGTATAGGGACTGAAATGAAACTCCAAGAAGGAATCCTGGATAGAGTGGTCATTTTAAGAATTGTAATGTAGGGAGGCCATATCAGTGTGTAAAATCTTCAAAACCCAGGATTGTGATTGACATATGTTAACAATTTCCCAAAGCAAGCAAACAAAAATGAAAACAAAACAAAAATAAGAGAAAGAAGGGTAGACAGAGTAAATTAATAATGGAGAGTGGCTAGTCCTAATGTGTGACTTGTTGGCTACAGTAGAGAGAGAAATTAATAAAAGGGCTTTGAGGAGGACTAAGAAATCACTTGGTTCCCATAGAGGTACATGCCAGGCTCTTCTAGATGAACTTTATAGGATGCTATATAGATAACTTCTGGCATGTTAAATAGTAGAAAAGGAGGGTATTAAACCTTGAGATGATGTCAGTATGGCTGATTTGTATTGGGAGGATCAGGCTTATCTATACATGGACATCTATTAAACTTTTTTTGACTTCTTCCATTGCCTTTTAGCTTCTTCACAGAGTTCTTTTAAAAATGTTAATATATCATGTTATTATAAATAAGAATCACCTACCTGGGCTGGAGAACTCAGGAGACAAGTACAGAAGCTGGATCAAAGCAGTGGGACCTTTCTAAGATAGGTCTCAGAGAAATACTAGGGGAAGATGATACAGATGATACGGTGAACCATCCTGAAGAAAGAGGTCTGAGGATGCTGCCACTTCAAGTTTTATCTCAGGTTGCCTGGCCAGTTCCACAGGCCCTGAGCATTGCTCGGTGTATAGATATGTTATTCCAAGCCATTATAATATTCTTGGACCTATCTGTAATACAGAGTGATGCAGTACTACAACATGCACACACACACACACACACACACACACACACACACACACACACACACACACACACACAGTCTGTCGACTCTGCCCCAACGCACACTAGTATGCAATTCAGAGCATAATATATGGAAAGTATATCTCATATAATAGTCAACAACCTATAAAATAACTCCATGAGGAATTATAGACAGATATTGTATAAAAGCTACAAAGCACTACAAAGCTGAAGTGGCTACTTCAATATTAAAACTGATGCAAAATGCATTAAGAATCCACCTTGAGACATTTTTGAAGTGAAGATTGAGCCTACATAAATTCAGTCCATGCTTTTGTAACAGTTATGTGAACTTTAGGGCATCAAACCATCAGATATTTATAGACCATCTTACTAAGCAAAGGATTTTATGTCATAAGGGTCACAGAAGGTACTCATTTTGCCTGAGTTTTTAAAAGAATGTTTATCTGTACGTGTGTATGTGTGTAGACACTGCCTTTTAAAATCTATTCCAGTCTTGTCTGGCCAAAGTGGGAGAGGATACAACTAATCCTATAGAGACTTGCTGCCCCAGAAAAAGGGGATGCCCAGGGAGTCACCCTCTCAGAGTAGAATGGAAGGGTGAATGTGTTGAAGAACTCTGGGAGGAGGGGGCCAGGAGAGGGCAACATTTGGAATGTAAATAAATAAAATAATTAATTAAAAAAACCCTCAAGTAACAGCACATGCTGGGCATGATGTGGAGCAAAGGGAACACTCCTCCATTGCTGGTGGAATGCAAATTTGTACAACCATTTTGGAAAACAATTTGGTGGTTTCTCAAAAGAGTAGTGGTAGTTCTACCTCAAGATCTAGCTGAACCACTCCTGGGCATATACCCAGAAGAACTATTTCCAATTTTCAGAGGACCACCAGATTTATTTACAAAGGGGATATACCAGCTGACAATTCTACCAGCATGGAGGAGAGTTTCTCTTTTTTCACATTCTTGACAGCATCTGGTATTGCCTAATTTTTCAACTTAGCCATTCTGATTGGTGTAAGGTGGAATCTCAGGGTCTTCATTTGCATTTCCATGATGATGAAGGGTGTTGAGCATTACTTTAGGTGCTTCTTGCCCATTCAAAATTTCTCATTTGAGAATTCTTTGTTTAGCTCTGTACCCCATTTTCTTCTTTTTTTAATAAGATGTATTCTTTATTTTCTTTATTTATTTTTAAAATTTATTTTATAAATTTTCTTTATTTCTTTATTTTTATTAGATATATTCTTTATTTATATTTCAAATGATTTCCCCTTTCCTGGTTCCTCCCTCCCCTAAAGTCCCATAAGCCCTCTCCCCTCCTCGTTCCCGAATCAATCCCCACCCACGTCCCTGTCCTGGTATTCCCCTACACCGCTGCATTGAGCCTTTTCAGGACCAGGAGCCTCTCCTATCTTCTTCTTGGGCATCATTTGATATGTGAATTTTGTCTTGGGTATTCTGAGCTTCTGGGCTATTATCCACTTATTAGTGAGTGCATACCATGTGTGTTCTTTTGTGATTGGGTCACCTCACTTAGGATGATATTTTCCAGTTCCACCTATTTGCCTAAGAATTTCAAGAATTCATTGTTTTTAATAACTGAGTGGTATTCCATAGTGGAAATATACCACATTTTCTGTATCCATTCTCCATTGAGGGACATCTGGACTCTTTCCAGGTTCTAGCTATTATAAATAGGGATACTATGAACATAGTGGAGATTGTGTCCTTATTACATACTGGAGAATCCTCTGGGTAAATGCCCAGGAGTGATATAACTAATAGGGTCCTCCGGTAGTATCATGCCTAGTTTTCTAAGGAATCGCCAGACTGATTTCCAGAGTGGTTGTATTAGTTTGCAATCAAGCCAGCAGTGGAGGAGTGTTCCTCTTTCTCCATGTCCTTGCCAGTACCTGCTGTCTCCTGAGTTTTTTATCTTAGCCATTCTGACTGGTGTGAGGTGAAATCGCAGGGTTGTTTTGATTTGCATTTTCCTGATGACTAAAGATGTTGAACATCTCTTTAAGTGCTTCTCAGCCATATGATATTCCTCAGGTGAAAATTCTTTGTTTAGCACCGTACCCCATTTTTTAAATAGGTTTATTTGGCTCTCTGGAGTCTAACTTCTTGAGTTCTTTGTACACATTGGATACTAACCCTCTGTCGGATGTAGGGTTGGTAAAGATCTTTTCCCAATTTCTTAGTTCCTGTTTTGTCCTATTGACAGTGTCCTTTGCCTTACAGAAAGTTTGTAATTTTATGAGGCCCATTTGTCAATTCTTAATAAACAAACTCAATGAAAACAACCACATGGTCTTTTCTTTAGATCTGAAAAGGCATTTGACAAAATTCAGCACCCTTTCAAGTTAAAAGTCTTGGAAACAACAGGAATTCAAGGCCCATATCTAAACATAGTAAAAGCAATATACAGCAAACCAGTAGTCAACATCAAACTAAATGGAGAGAAACTTGAAGCAATCCCACTAAAACCCGGGACTAGACAAGGCTGCCCTCTCTCTCCATATTTATTCAATATACTATTTGAAGTTCTAGCTAGAGCAATTAAACAACAAAAGGAGGTCAAAGGGATACAAATGGGAAAGGAAGAAGTCAAAGTATCACTATTGGCAAACGATATGATAGTATACTTAAGCGACCTAAAAAACTCCACCATAGAACTCCTACAGCTGATAAACAACTTCAGCAAAGTGGCCAGACATAAAATTAACTCAAACAAATCAATAGCCTTCCTATACTCAAATGATAAGCAGGCTGAGAAAGAAATTAGGGAAATGACACCCTTCACAATTGCCACAAACAATATAAAATATCTTAGTATGACTCTAACCAAACAAGTGAAAGATCTATATGACAAGAACTTCAAGTCTCTGAAGAAAGAAATCAAAGACCTTAGAAGATGGAAAAATCTTCCATGCTTGTGGATTGGCAGGATTAATGTAGGAAAAATGGCCATCTTGCCCAAAGCAATCTACAGATTCAATGCAATCCCCATAAAAATCCCAACTCAATTCTTCATATAGTTAGAAAGAACAATTCTCAAATTCTTCTGGAATAACAAAATACCCAGGATAGCTAAAACTATTCTCAACAGTAAAAGAACTTCTGGGGGACTCGGTATCCTGGACGTCAAGCAGTACTACAGAACAATAGTGTTAAAAAACTGTATGGTATTGGTGCAGTGACAGGCAGGTAGATGAATGGAATAGAATTGAAGACACAGAAAAAAAAAAAGAATTGAAGACCCAGAAATGAACCCACCCACCTATGGTCACTTGATCTTTGACAAAGGAGCTAAAACCATCCAGTGGAAAAAAGATAGCCTTTTCAACAAATGATGCTGGTTCAACTGGAGATTAGCATGCAGAAGAATGCAAATTGATCCATTCATATCTCCTTGTACTAAGCTCAAGTTCAAGTGGATCAAGGACCTCCATCTAAAACCAGACACACTGAAACTAATAGAAAAGATACTGGGGAAGAGCCTTGAGTACATGGGCACAGGGGAAAATTTCCTGAACAGAATACCAATAGCTTATGCTCTGTATCCCATTTTTAAATTGGGATTTTTGGTTTTCAGAAGTCTAACTTCTTGACTTCTTTGTATGTTTTGGATATTAGCCCTCTATTGAATGTAGAGTTGGTAAAGATCTTTCCACAATCTGTATGTTGCTATTCTGTCCTATTGATAGTGTCCCTTACCTTGCAGAAGCTTTTCAATTTCATGAAGTCCCATTTGTCAATTGTTGATATTTGAACCTGAGCCATTGGTGTTGTATTCATGAAATTTTCCCCTGTGCCAATGTGTTTGAAGCTCTTTCTAACTTTTTTCCATTAGATTTAGCAAATCTGGTTTTATGTGGAGGTCACTGATCCACTTGAACTTGAGCTATATACAGAGATAAAAATGGATCAATTTGCATTCTTCTACATGCAGACTTCCAGTTAGACTAGAACCATTTTTTGAAAATGCTGTCTTTTTTCCATTGTATGGTTTTGGCTTTTTTGTCAAAGATCAAGTGACTATAGGTGTGTGGGTTTATTTCTGAGCCTTCAATTCTATTCCATTTATCTACCTATCTGTCTCTCTACAAATACCATGTGGTTTTTAATCACTATTGTTTGTAGTATAGCTTGAGGATAGTGATTCCCCCAGAAATACTTTTATTGTTGAGAATTGTTTTTTTTCCTTTTTTTTGTTTATTTTATTTTCTATATTCTTTATTTGAATTCCAAATGATTTCCCCTTTCCCGGTTCCTCCCTCCCCAAAAGTCACATAAGCCCTCTTCCCTCCCCATGTTCCCCATTCAACCCCCTCCCGCTTCTCTGTCCTGGTATTCTACTACACTGCTGCAAGGAGTCTTTCCATGACCAGGTACCTCTCCTTCCTTCTTCTTGGGAGTCAATTTATATGTGAATTGTGTTTTGGGTATTACGAGCTTCTGGGCTAATATCCACTTATCAGTGACTGCATACCATATGTATTCTTTTGTCATTGGGTTACCTCACTAAGGATGATATTTTCCAATTCCAACCATTTGCCTAACAATTTCATGAATTTATTGTTTTTAATACCTGAGTAGTATTCCATTGTGCAAATATACCACATTTTCTGTATCCATTCCTCCGTTGAGCGACATATGGGTTCTTTTCAGTAAGAATAATGTTGTTTATCAGGTACAGGAGTTCTCTAGTAGAATTTTTGGGGTCCCTTATGCATACTATGATATCATCTGCAAATAGTGATACCTTGCCTTCCTCCTTTACACTTTGTATTCCGTTGACCTCCTTTTGTTGCCTAATTGCTCTAGGTAGAACTTTGAGTACTACACTGAGTAAATATAGAGTAAGTGGTAAACCTTGTCTTGTCTCTGATTTTAGTGGGATTGCTTCAACTGTCTCTCCATTTTATTTGATGTTAGCTGTTGGTTTGTTGTATATTGCCTTTATCCTGTTAGATAGGTGCCTTGAATTCCTGATCTTTCCAAGACTTTTAACATGAAGGTGTGTTGTATTTTGTCAAAGGCCTTTTCAGTATCTAATGAGATGATCATGTGATTCTTTTCTTTCAGTTTGTTTATATAGTGAATTATATTGATAGAATTCCATATAGCAAACCATCCCTGCATCCCTGGGATGAAGCCTACTTGATTTTCATGAAGGATGGTTTTGATGTGTTCTTGGATTTGGTTTGGATGAATTTCGTTGGATATTTTTGCATCGATATTCATAAGGGAAATGGTTTGAAGTTCTCTTTCTTTGTTGGGTCCTTTTGTGGTTTAGGTATCAATATAACTATGGCTTCATAGAACAAATTAGGTGGTATTCCTTCTGTTTCTATTATGTGAAATAGTCTGAGAAGTATTTATTATTAGGTCGTCTTTGAAGGTCTGATAGAATTCTGCACTAAGACTATCTGGTCCTGGTCTTTGTTTTGGTTGGGAGACTTTTAATAACTTCTATTCCTTTAGGGGTTATGGGATTGTTTATATAGTTTATCTGGTCCTGATTTAACTTTGGTACCTGGTATCTGTCTAGAAAATCATTTGTTTTGTCTAGACTTTCCAGTTTCTTTCCGTTTAGGCTTTTGTAGTAGGATCTGATGACTTTTTTGAATTTCCTTGTTTTCTGTTGTTTCCATTTTCATTTCTGATTTTATTAAATCGGATACTGTCTCTGTGACTTTTAGTTAGTTTAACTAAGGGTTTATCTATCTTGTGGATTTTTCTCAAAGAATCAGCTCTTTGTATAGTTATTGGTTTTATTTTTTTATTTATTTTTAATTGGATATTTTATTTGTTTACATTTCAAGTGTTTTCCCTTGCCTGGTTTGTCCTCAGCAAACCCACTATCCTATATTGTTTCTAGTTGGTTGATTTAAGTCCCAAGTTTGAATATTTCCTGCAGTCAACTCCTCTTGGGTATGTTTGCTTCTTTTTGTTCTAGAGATTTCAGATGTTTTGTTCAGTTGCTAGTATAGAATCTCTCCAATTACTTTGAAGACACTCAGTGCTATGAATTTTCCTCTTAGCACTGCATTTGTTGTGTCCCATAAGTATTCTGTGCTTATATTTTCATTAAATTCTAGAAAAACTTTAATTTTTTTCTTGATTTCTTCTCTGACCAAGTTATAATTGAGTAGAGAGTCATTCAGTTTCCATGTGTATGTGGGATTTCTGTTGATTTTGTTATTATTGAAGACCAACCTTAGTCCGTATTTATCTGATAGAATGCATATGATTATTTCAATCTTCTTGTATCTGTTGAGGCTTGTTTTGTGTCTGATTTTATGGTCAGTTTTGGAGAAGGTGCCATGCGGTGCTGTGAAGAAATTATATTCTTTTGTTTTAGAGTGAAATATTCTGTAGATATCTGTTAAACCCATTTGGAACATAACTTCTGGTAGTTTCACTATGTCTGTTTAATTTCTGTTTACATGATCTGTCCATTGGTAAGAACTGGGTGTTGATGTCTCCCACTATTAATGTGTGAGGTTCAATGTTTGTTTTGAGATTTAGTAACATTTCTTTTACAAATGTGGATGCCCTTGAATTTGGGGTGTAGATGTTCAGAATTGAGAGTTTAGTTGGTGGATTTTTCCTTTGATGAGTATGAAGTGTCCTTCCCCATATCTTTTGATAAATTTTGTTTGAAAGTCTATTTTATTGGATATAAGCATTGCTACTTCAGCTTGTTTCTTGGGACCATTTGCTTGCAATGTATTTTTCCAGTTTTGTAGTCTGAGGTAGTGTCTGTGTTTTTCAGCAGTGTGTTTCTTTTATGCAGCAAAATGTTGGGTCCTATTTACAAATCCAGTCTGTTAGCCTATGTCCTTTTATTGGGGAATTGAGTCCATTGATGTTGAGATATATTAAAGACCAGTTATTTTTGTTGTTAGAGGTAGTATTATGTTTGTGTGGTTCTCTTCTTTTGTTTTTATTGTGAGATGATTAATTTCTTGGTTTTCCTTGGGTTTAGTTTCCCTTATTGTCTTGGAATTTTCCTTCTATTATCCTCTGTAGGGCTGGGTTAGTGAGAAGTTATTGTTTAAATTTGGTTTTGTCATGGAATATCTTGTTTTCTCCATCTATGGAGATTGAGAATTTTGCTGTATATAGTAGCCTGGGCTGAAATTTGTGTTCTCTTAGGGTCTGTATGACATCTGTCCAAGATCTTGCTTTTAGAGTTTCTGTTGAGATGTCTGATGTAATTCTGATAGGTCTCCCTTTATATGTTACTTGACCTTTTTCTTTTACCACTTTTCATATTTTTTTCTTTGTTCTGCATATTTAGTGTTTTGATTATTATGTGAAGGGAGGAATTTTTTTTCTGGTCCAATCTATTTGGTGTTCTGTAGGTTTCTTGTTTGTTTATGGCCATATCTAAACCTATTATTCTTAGGTTGATCTTCTCATTGTGTCCTGGATTTCCTGGATGTTTTTGGTTAGGAGCTTTTTGCATTTTGCCTTTTTTTGACTGTTGTATAAATGTTTTCTATGATATCTTCCCCATCTGAGATTCTCTCTTCTATCTCTTGTATTCTGTTGGTGATATTTGCATTTATGACTCCTGATCTCTTTTCTTGGTTTTCTAACTCCAGGGTTGTCTTCTTTTGTGATTTCTTTATTCTTTCTATTACCATTTTTAGATCCTGGATTGTTTTGTTCAATTCCTTCACCTCTTTGATTGTATTTTCCTGTATTTCTTTAAGGGATTTATGTGTTTTCTCTTTTAGGTCTTCTACCTCTTTACCTGTGTTCTCTTGTAGTTCTTTAAGAGAGTTATTTATATCCTTTTAAAAGTCCTCTATCACTATTATGAGATGTGATTTTAAATCAGAGTCTTGCTTTTCTAGTATGTTGGGGTATCCAGGGCTTGCTGTGATGAGAGATGATGATGCCATGTAACCTTGGTTTCTGTTGTTTATGTTCTTGCCCTTGCTTCTAACCATTTGGTTGTCTATGGTGTTAACTAGTCTTGCTGTCTCTGACTTGAGTCTGTCTCTCTTGTGAGCCTGGGTACGTGGTTATGATGAACCTCCTCAAAGTTAAGCTGTCTCTGGTTGTTGATGTAGAGAGTGATGCTGGTGTACCTGATTCGCCCGTGGGTGCAATTGTTGACCAGAAGGATGATGTGTCTCTGGCAGAATAGATAGGTCCTGTATTCACTGGACTCTGTGGGGGTCACAGTTCAGCCAGTTTTTTGGGAGGGGGACTCGTCTGTGAGCCTGGTTGTGATAGACCTCCTGTGAGTCAAGGTGTTTCTGGGTGTGGGAGGGGGTCTGTAGCGCTGGCTCTGCCCTGGGCACAATTAACTAGTTTCTAGAAGATTTTTTAATGCATACTGTCTATTATGCATTTTTAAAATACAACAATCATTTTATTAATACATTAAATAAAATTCTTCTGTACAATTTTCAGTCTTGTTTTATAAATAATATTAGTCTTTTCTCAGATTAAATGATGCTATTTTCCAATATTTTCCTTTTTCAGAGATTTCACTTTTCAATTTTTCTGTTACATTTTTATCTCTCAGATTATTGCACTTATTATTACAATTATTTTGAATAATTACATTATCTTTCCTTTCTTATTCCTCAAAATGCTTCCATGTACTTTTCCTTGCTTTCCTTCAAATTCTTGTATTATTTTTCATAACTTTTTAAATGAACATATATATTGTAAGTCCTGTCTGTATAATATTTGTATGTGTGTTTCCAGTTCCTAAGGTTCAGAGAGAATTGTGGAAGGAGAGAGCAAATAAGACTGTAATAGCCAGAGCATCACAGAGTTTTCTGTGAGATTGTGTCTTGTAGGAATGTCAGAATGTACAGCCATAAACTCTCACCAAACATGATTGCTTAAACCTGAGCTGAACAACAACAACAGATATGCTGAAGTAGATGGAATGAAGCCTCAGTCTTATACAAAGAAGTATAGGAAACTAAGGAATGCTGACAGTTGGAGAAATAGTCTTCCCAAGGAAGGAGTAAACCAGTTGATTATCCAATACAAAATGGATTTATTTTTATTATCATATATTTACCTAGGCTTTTTTGATTGAAGTTTTTTTCAAATATTTTCCAGTGTGTCATAAGGAAAAGAAATAAAATGCTGATTGGAAAATTACAGAAATTTAGAGTTTAGAACAAAGGGATTTTCAAATTTTGATTTCTCAGAATAAGGCCAGTGTTATTTACTTGTGTGTAAGAATCTGACAGTAATGGGATTTTACATAAAATAAGGGATCTTAAGTTTGCTTTCCAATTTTTATTTGTTATCTTTTGTTCTATAAATATTTATTTACTACTAATAATTTTCTGTCTTCTTTTTTCTTTTTTTTTATTATTTATTTTATTTTATTTTTTTAGTTTACATTCCAAATCACTTCCCCTTTCCCGTTTCCTCCCTCCCCGAAAGTCCCATAAGCCCCCTTCCCTCCCTCTTTTCTCCATTCAACTCCCTCTCGTTACTCTGTCCTGGCGTTCCCCTACATCCAGTCTTTCCAGGACCAGGGGTCTCTCCTACCATCTTTTTAGAAATCTATTGATATGCGGATTGTGTCTAGGGTATTCCGAGATTCTGGGTCAATATCCCCTTATCAGTGACTGCATACCATGTGTGTTCTTTTGTGATTGGGTTACCTCACTAAGGATGATATTTTCAAGATCTGACCATTTGCCTAGGAATTTCGTGAATTCATTGTTTTTAATTGCAGAGTAGTATTCCATTGTGTAGATATACCACATCTTCTGAATCCATTCCTCCGTTGAGGGACATCTGGGTTCTTTCCAGCTTCTGGCTATTATAAATAAGGCTGCTATGAACATAGTGGAGCATGTGTCCTTATTGCATGCAGGTAAAGTCTCTGGGTATATGCCCAGGAGTGGTATTTCTTTTTTCTTTTAAAACACTTTTTTTTGCTAAATAGAGACTAACAGTGTTTTGACAGTTATAGTTACTAAATTTTCTGAGATAGTTTACCTTTTAAGAGTTAATACAAAGAAATACAATATATTAGTGGAACTAGTTATATGTTTTCTATATTGTAAGTCTGACTAGTCTATTTGAATAATAAACTTTTCACAAACTATATAAGAAATATTGCTTGATTTTTTTTTTTTTTTTTTTTTTTTTTTTTGTTTTTCAAGACAGGGTTTCTCTGTGTAGCCCTGGCTGTCCTGGAACTCGCTTTGTAGACCAGGCTGGCCTTGAACTCAGAAATCCACCTGCCTCTGCCTCCCAAGTGCTGGGATTAAAGGCGTGAGCCACCACTGCCTGGCATTGAAATATTGCTTGATTTTCTATGCACAATATTTATAACCACATATCTTCCTGTGCCCTCTTCATATTTGCCTCCCTCTACAGTTCGGTGCTAGAACACTGGCTTCATCCAGAATGGTCAGTTTCTAAAACCATCCTTGAAAAAGAACTCCTATGAAAATATGGAACATTCTGAGAGGAAATGAGGTTTGGGAAGCCAGGAAGCTCTACTGCCTCTCTTGTATGAAAAAATAATTTTGTTGATGTTAAGTCTGTCTTTAATAAACTATGTCTTTTAACCAGCACTCCAATAGAATCATGGTTATGACAATTTAAAGAGAATTTGGTAAATTTGGTTGTTATCAAATTCATAGGACCAAGAAAAGAAAATTGACATAAAATAGCAGGGAAATTCACATTTAGAAATATTGGAAACTTACAACCAGCCTTAGGTCTGAAAGGGGAAAAGGAGTGTACAGTCAGTTGTTAGAACCTAGAGAAGGTGTCTATGGTAAGAGGGTTATTTAGCAGAACTTGTGAGACTTTTGGTACGAAGTTGTGAAGACAGAAAAATAAAAGTATTCCCATCTCATTCCTCACTCATCTTCTCATTTTGTCAAGCATTTGCCATTTACTGAATCTAACCAGATGTCAGAAGACAATGAGTCTGCTGATAGAACTCAAGGAAAACAGTTTCTCATGGTGCTGGACAGGTTAGAGAAGACAATATTGAATATAACACAAGTGAAAGGAAATACCTACCATACAATGAAACTTCATATTTATGAATAATTCCTTAAATGTGGTTTGTATCATTTTCTCTGGGATGACAAAGTAAGTCTGTAAGGACTTTTATTTTGTAGAGAATGCTAGATTCACTTTATATCTCCCAAGAAAGCTGGAAATGAGAAGAAAGCTATGTAAAGACTTGTTACATATATCTGCTCACACTATTTCCATAGTCACACTAAAATAATTAAGAACTTCTAAGTACATGTGGCTCCCTGTATTTTCTTCCTATATATTCACAAAGTATCTGACATACCTACATTTTCATATTTATTAAACACATAAGTAGTTCATGGTATGCACACACTCATCTGTTAGCCATAGAAAGAGATACTATTTAATTTGCTAAAGACTGCACTTTTTGAAGTATAAATGGACTATAATTTATTTCATTGCTATTGACTATGGTACTCAATATTCATAATTAATATTCATAATCACTGGGGCCTTAATAAAATCACGATGTGTGTCTTTGGATAGAGAGGGATTTCTGGCTTGTGGCCAGGTGAGGACCAGAGAGATATCTGAGAATGAAGAAAGCTGGTAGGGAATAAAAGGTGTTTGAAGTAAAGCACTGCATTTATAGCAATGCTGACCTGGGTGTACTATGTTGGAGTAAGGGCTCTTACTAAAAGCATATCTTGGGCAATTGTTTCACAGCATTCTTTTCAGTGTTGTTTGTTGTGATTTTCCTAAGGCCTTCAGGTACAAGATTAAATTATTTGAGATCTCTAAAAGTTTTGTGTAGGCATTTAGTGCTATAAACATTCCTCTTAGGGCCATTTTCATCATGGCTCATAGATTTTGATATGTTGTTATGAATTTCTTACATCCTATACTGGAATACAAACTGCTGTAAGGAAGTACAGCTGAGAATTAATGACATTTTCAGAGGGCTTGGGTACAGCTGTGGAAAGGTAACAGAACTTAAAAGAAGAAAAATTGTATAAAACTGTATAAAATAAAAAGGAATTGATTTTACAAAGGAATTCTATGGGCATATAGAAATGTGAAGCAATATTGAATACCAAATAATCAAATTTAAACTCTTGCTAATTAAGCCATGCCTAGTTCATATTCATGGAACTTTTACTGATTCATCATTGTCTTCAAATAAACCTTTACAGGAATGTTGGTATCCTGGAAATAGTGATGGAAATTTTACTATCAAGCAAAATCTATAATCATATAATAGACAAGCAAATGATTGTGTCAGCCTATCAAATTGCATTTCTTAAATTCTGTTAAGCTCTCAGTAGGTTAATCCCATGTAATCTTCAACTGTATCAAAGCATGGGAAACAATGGCAATCTTTGACACTGCTTTGCACCTTCCTGTTTACATGTGACTTTAGATAAGTTCATTAACATTTTTGAATTTCAATTTTTTCCATTGTATGAAACAAGAACATTAATATCTCTTGGAGGGTTATTTGGTAATTTTTAAAGAACACATGCATGGCAGATTCACCACAAAATAGGCGTGTTTGGTGAATAGTACATGGTATTATGAATTTCAATAAAAATAAGTTTATTTTAAAAATCACTTGTGTGTTTCCTAGTTTTTAAACTTGGGCTGAGAAAGACTCCAGCATCCCCATTGTGATTTGTAACCATAAGTCAACCTCTCTACAGCAATTATTTTGCTGGCAAGTAAGCAAGGCCATAAATCAATAACAACTCTTGCAACCTCAGGACTTATCGATCTTGCTGTTTATCTTCTGTAATGTTCCTGGAAAACCCAATTATTTTAGGAAGTTACCCAAACTGGTTTATCCAATATTCTATATTGGTGTTATTAGTAACAAGGTATGAAAGCATTTTATTGATTTTCTTTTTAAAATCCCTTCATGCACAATATAGATATTTATACAATATTTACAGTATATTTATTAAAAAATAGGATAAACAGCCAGAAATTATTTTTAGTACATATATTTAATGTAGATTGCAATTTCATGTGATTTAGATTCCATCCATTGTATAGGGTTAGTCATTGATAGTTATTTGAAACCAAAACATCCTTTTTTAATACATTTGGTATCCTTCCCTCAAACCATATAATGTTTGATATAGAATAAATATCCAGTAAATATTTGTTGAGTTATCAAATGAATGAATAAAAGCACAAATAAATAAAACCACTGATTTATAGTCTCCCACATTTAATGTCCAAGATGATAGCTCTATTTTCCTTCCCAATATTAGTATATACTTGGATTTATAGGCATGTATGCAAGCATACATTTTTAACAGTGGCCTGTTGTTGAAAACTTCAACTGTTTTTTTCTGTCTTTCAGATTTACCTCATTGATAAAATGAGAAAATGTTATGAGGCATAAAATTTCCTTTTGTGATGACTAAAGAAATGTATATATTGAAACAAAATGGGGTTTGAAGAGGGTTTGAAGAGGGACAGAAGTTATTTAGACTTAATAATAAGGATCTCATGATGTACTGTTTAAAATAAGAATTCCTAGTCACTACCTGAGAATCTCTAATGTGATTCTATGATCAGGGGCTTCTGGCCAGATGTACCTCATGAATAGGCAGATAAGCCAAAGCCAGTGTTAGGAGATAACTGTTACACTATAATTTTTCATGAAATAATTTTAATGTGTTTTTCTATATATTTCTTGAGTTTTATCAGAAATATTTTCCTTGTAGATTTTCAATTTTATCAGAAAATGTTTATAATTTCACTTTCAATCAACTTAGGAATATTTTTATGCCTACCATTTAATCTGTATAATTTTTCCATGAAATATTCAATCTTAACGTGTTTTTCTATATATTTCTTCAATTTTATCAGAGATATTTTCCATGTATATTTACACAATGGAATACTACTCAGCAATTAAAAACAATGAATTCATGAAATTCTTAGGTAAATGGGGAACAGGGGGAGGGAAGAGGGATTATGGGACTTTCAGGGAGGGGGGAACCGGGAAAGGGGAAATAATTTGGAATGTAAATAAAGAATATAGAAAATAAAAATAATAATAATAAAAAATGCTTCCTTGAAGGAAAAAAATGGGGTACAGAGCTAAATAAAAAATTCTCAACTGACGAATACTGAATGACTGACAAGCACCTAAAGAAATGTTCAACATCTTTAATCATCAGGGAAGTGCAAATCAAAACGATCCTGAGAATGGCTAAGACCAAAAACTCAGGGGTCAGCAGATGCTGGAGAGGATGTGGACAAAGAGGAACACTCCATTGTTGGTGGGATTGCAGGCTGGTACAACTACTCTGGAAATCAGTTTGATGGTTTCTCATTAAATTGGACGTTGTACTACCTGAGTACCAAGCTATACCAATCCTGGGCATATATCCAGAAGATGTTCCAACACGTAATAAGGACACATGCTCCACTCTGTTCATAGCAGCCATATTTATAATAGCCAGTATCTAGAAGAAATCCAGATGTCCCTCAACAGAAGAATGGATGCAGAAAGTGTGGTATTTTTACACAATGGGGTATTACTCATCTATTGAAAACAATGAATTCATGAAATTCTTAGGCAAATGGTTGGAACTAGAAAATATAATCCTGAATGAGGTAACCCAATCACAAAAGAACACAAATGGTATACCCTAACTGATAAGTGAATATTAATCCAAAAGTTCGGAATGTTCCCAAGATACAATTCACAGACCATGTGTAGCTCAAGAAGAAGGATGTCCAAATTGTGGATATTTCAGTTCTTAGAATATATATCAAAATACCCACAGGAGGAGATACAGAGACAAAGTGTGGAGCAGAGACTGAAGGAAAGGCCATCCAGTGACTCCTCTGCCTGGGTATCTATCCCATATACAATCACCAAACCCAGACACTATTGTGGATGCCTACAAGCGCTTGCTGACAGGAGCCTGATATAGCTGTCTCCTGATAGGCTCTGCCAGTGCCTGACAAATACAGAGCTGTATACTCTCAGACAACCATTGGACTGAGCACAGGGTCCCTAATGGAGAAGCTAGAGAAAGGATTTAAGGAGGTGAAGGGATTTGAAGCTCCTTGTTCAATTGTAGGAACAACAATGTGAACCTGCTAGTACCCCAGAGCTCCCAGGGACTAAATCAACCAAAGAGTACACATGGAAGGACCCATAGCTCCAGCTGTGTATGTAGCAGAGGATGGCCTTGTTGGACATCAAAGGGAGGAGATGTCCTTGGTCCTGAGAGGGCTCGACGCCCCAGTATAGGGGAATGCCAGGACAGGGAATTGGGAGTGGGTGCGTTGGTGATCAGTGGGAGGGGGGATGAGTTAGGTGGTTTTAGGAAGAAAAATCAGGAAAGGGGATAACATTTGAAATATAAATAAAGAAAATATCTAATAAAAAGAATAAAACAATTTTGCTTTCAAAAAAACAAAGGTCTCTATCATATTTTAAAAAAACAAGAAAATATCTAATAAAAAATGAATAGAATGTGGCCCCTCCTCATAGAATAGTATGTAAAAGCTTTATTAAAATAATACGATGAGCTTTCATGCATTACAAGGATGTAATTTGCAATAGGAAGAGAAATAGGCTTGGGATACATTTATAATCAAGTAAAAGCATGCATTCTAGGTCGGGTTCAAAATGGAGGCTACAGTTGTGTACCATGATAAAGCAAGGCCATGGATATAAAACACTATTGCTTTGAAGTTATAATGATCTTATAGAATGAGACACACATAAAACAGCTAGCTTGAACTTAAAATCAACAGTCTGCCATAATTCTCTCTTATGTAACATTTTATCTCTGAGGTAATTTTTTCTTTGTTCCTTTTATTCTTTTATAATAAAGGTTTTTCCAAATCTTTGTTATCAATAAATTTAAAGGGAAACCTAAACACATTATCATTTGACAGGTTATTAAGCATAATTTTTGGTTGATAGAACATTAGTTGAAATTTGTTGTAAAACTTGGAAATCTAAAATTTGGCTAACAGGTTTTCATCATGATAAAGCTCCTTATATTCCCATCTCCTCATTTAAATGACATGTTTCCCTCAGCTTTTATGTTTGTTAGAAAAGAAACAGTTAATATATTCTATATCCTGCTTTATACCAAGGATAAGTCCAGTTCATTCAGGATTCCTAAACTCTCTAGATAAAAGGAACGCTATTCAATTCACTAAGAAGAACATTTCCATGATTAATGAACTTTTGTATTTAATAATTATTTTTTAAAATATACATGTTTCTTTTTTATCATTTTTCCTACTAATGATTGTAATGACAATAGAGTACTGAAAATTTTAATGTAATATTGTCAGATCAAATAAAAAATAAGTTAAATTTTACTTTAAATCTATTTACATAATGCAAGGTAAGTATGTCATCTTGTGAATGATTTTAAAATGTAGAGCTAGTATAAAATTTCTGACAGTTAAAGACATATATATATATGTATATATATATATGTACATGTATATGTGTATATCTTTTAGATCTTCATATTGGTAAGTAAGGGGGAAAATCTTGACTGTGTAGCACTCAAAAAACAGAAAATAGAGTTTATAATTGAGAAAAGTTAGACATGACAATTGTTTTCACCTTCGAAACTGGAAAAAGGTGACTGAAAGGCATAACCCAATTATAAAGAATGAGTAACAAAATCATTTTGGACTAGCTGTGTGTGTGTAAGTTTATTTTTTTAATAAATAATAAAAGTTTTCTCAAGTAAACAAAACTGTCTCAGAAGTTTCTGTCAGATACATATGAAACTTGTCAAAATATCCCAATACTTTTAAAGGACAGATAGAATCTGGAAAGATAGGAAAGAACAGAGAAATTTCCTGGACAAAACATGAGCCTAAGAAATTGATCTTTACATAGCAGAGTCTTCTAGCTAATCATTTCAAAGGTGTTGTTATTGGGAAAACATTCTAATCCCTGAGATACTTCTTTGATTTCCAAAGGGATTGTATTCAGATAATATTGTGATGAAAATACTATAAGTAAAAATGCATTTAATCTACCTAACCTATTGCTTAACAAACTTGAGCAGTGTAGCTGTATCCCTGGGTTCCCTACTCTTATGATTACAGCTGTCCAGCATTCTAGAGATGATGGGATATATATGGTCAGTTCAGGGAAAGATCAAGTTAAAAATTGGAAGCCTATCAGGTTTCTAGTGAATATGCATAGCTTTGACATTATAAATCCTAAAATTCATAAACCAAAGAATCCTAAACCTAGGATAGTATCTTTTTGTTTTTCTTTTAAAGATAGACTCTTGTATATCCCAAGCAGATCTCAAATTCACTATATAGGTAAGAATGTTTTTGAGTTTCTCATTCTCTTACTCCAGCTCCCAAATGCTGGAATTACAGATGTGCATCACCATGCCTTGTTTACATGGTACTAGACATGAAACCTGGTGGTACTGTATTTGCTGGACATGTAAAAAAACTGCAGATTTCATACCTTATGGGAACATGAGTGAGGAACTACTTTCAGGAACTTGGGAGAACTCAAAATAGTGGTGTTCCTCAAAATTCTTACTCAAGCATGGATGGCAATTTCTCCATGGATGTATAGGCGAGTCCCTTCTTTAGTTAACCTCTGGAAACCATGTATAGCTGGAGTAGAATTACTACCAGTTGGGAGAGAGGTACAGGAATAAGTTGCTGGACTCTTGGGTGAGGATTTAATGTCCCACCATATTTGTCACTAACCACCAACCACTAATATCAACAGGTTAGATCTTGGGGATCACTTGTGGATATTAGATTCTGTGATTAAGGTGGTTATAGCTATTGCCTTGAAAAGACAGCTTTTTATAACAATATGTTCATAGAGTTGCACACACTTGTGGAAATCAATACAGAATTCCTATGAATGCTCTTATATTAAACAGGAAATATTTTAGCCCTGTACTATAATACCACAAGTAGAATATGTTTCATTCATTGACACAATTAATTCAGAATTTCTATTATTTGTACTCTTGTTTATGTGTGCATAAAGTATTTATTTCTGTGGACCTATATAGATGAAATCTTTCATGATCATGGTATGGATCTGTCTCTAAATTTGAAGACTACCAAAAACAGAAGAGCAGATGAAAATCCACAGGTTAGGAAAATTTTCTTGTTATCCTATGGCTGCAACCACCTTGTTAATAAAGTATAAATGCACAAAATAGAAAGGGAAAGTTGGATTCAATTGAGAATATCAAATTAAAATTATGTTCAGATTTTTCTGGGGACGAGCATGTCAGTGGGTGTGGGAAACAGGGTGAATATGATCAAGATACATACATACAATGTATGTATGTATGAAATCGTTGCTGAATAAAACAAATACATGCTATTATTTAAAAATATGTCCCCAATCAGTAAACAGCTTCAACAAAATTATGGAGGAAAACTTCCCTAACCTAAAGAGAGAGATGCTGATGAACGTACAAGAAGTCTATAGAACTCCAAACAGACTGGACCAGAACAGAAATACCTCCCGTCACATAATAATCAAAACACCGAATGTTCTAAACAAAGAAAGAATACTAAAAGCAGTAAGAGAAAAGGGCCAAGTAACATACAAAGGAAGACCTATCCGAATCACATCAGACTTCTCACCAGAGACTATGAAAGCCAGAAGATCCTGGGCAGATCTCATGCAGACACTAAGAGAGCACAAATGCCAGCCTAGACTACTATACCCAGCAAAACTCTCAATCACCATAGATGGAGAGATCAAGATATTCCATGATGAAACCAAATTTTCACAATATCTTTCCACAAATCCAGCCCTGCAAAGGATAATAGGTGGAAACCTCCAATACAGGGAGAGAAACAACACCCTGGAAAAAATGAGATAATAACCTTCTTGAATCAAACCCAAAAGTAGATAACCACTCAAACATAAAGATAGCGTCAAGAATGGCAGATGGCAATAATCACTATGCCTTAATCTCTCTTAATATCAATGGTCTCAATTCCCCAATTAAAAGACATAGACTAGGAGACTGGATACGTAAACAGGACCCAGCATTTTGCTGCATGCAGGAAACACACCTCAGGGTCAAAGACAAACACTACCTCAGAGTAAAAGGCTGGAAAACAATTTTACAAGCAAATGGCCCCAAGAAACGAGGTGGAGTAGCCATCCTAATATCGGATAAAATTGATTTTCAACCTAAAGTCATCAAAAAAGACACAGAAGGACACTACATACTGATCAAGGGAAAAATCCACCATCAAGAACTCTCAATTCTGAATATCTATGCTCCAAATGCAAGGGCACCCTCATTCGTAAAAGAAACTTTACTAAAACTCAAAGCACACATCGCACCGCACACAATAATAGTGGGTGACTTCAACACCCCGCTCTCTGAAATGGATCGTTCAGGAAAGCAGAAACTAAACAGGAACACAGTGAATCTAATTGAAGCCTTGGACCAACTGGAACTAACAGATATATATAGAACATTTCATCCTAGAGCTAAAGAATACACCTTCTTCTCAGCTCCTCATGGTACCTTCTCCAAAATTGACCATATAATTGGTCACAAATCAGACCTCAACAGATACAAGAAGATAGAAATAATCCCATGCCTCCTATCAGATCACTATGGAATAAGGGTGGTCTTCAATGGCAACAAAAACAAAAGAAAACCCACATACACATGGAGGCTGAACAATGCTCTACTCAATGATAACTTGGTCAAGGTGGAAATAAAGAAAGAAATCAAAGACTTTTTGAAAGTTAATGAAAATGAAGGCACAACATACCCTAATTTATGGGACACAATGAAAGCAGTGCTAAGAGGAAAATTCATAGCCCTGAGTGCTGCCAAAAAGAAAAGGGAGACAGCATACACTAACAGCTTAATGGCACACCTGAAAGCCCTGGAACAAAAAGAAGCAAATACACCAAAGAGGAGTAGAAGGCAGGAAATCATCAAACTCAGGGCTGAAATCAATCAAGTAGAAACAAATAAAACCATAGAAAGAATCAACAAAACGAGGAGTTGGTTCTTTGAGAAAATCAACAAGATAGATAAGCCCTTAGCCAGACTAACCAGAGGGCACAGAGATAGTATCCAAATTAATAAAATCAGAAACGAAAAGGGAGAGATAACAACAGAAACTGAGGAAATTCAAAAAATCATCAGATCCTACTACAAAAACCTGTATTCAACACAACTAGAAAATCTTGAGGAAATGGACAATTTCCTTGACAGATACCAAGTACCAAAATTAAATCAGGATCAAATAGACCATCTAAACCGTCCTATAAGCCCTGAAGAAATAGAAGTTGTCATTGGAAGTCTTCCAACCAAAAAAAGCACAGGTCCAGATGGTTTTAGTGCAGAATTCTATCAGACCTTCAAAGAAGACCTAACACCAATACTCTTCAAACTGTTCCACAAAATAGAAACAGAAGGAACACTACCCAACTCGTTCTATGAAGCCACAATTACACTAATACCAAAAGCACACAAAGATCCGACAAAGAAAGAGAATCTCAGGCCAATCTCTCTTATGAATATCGATGCAAAAATACTCAGTAAAATTCTTGCCAACCGAATCCAAGAACACATCAAAACAATCATTCACCACGATCAAGTAGGCTTCATCCCAGGGATGCAGGGATGGTTCAATATAAGGAAATCCATCAATGTAATCCACTACATAAACAATCTCAAAGAAAAAAACCACATGGTCATCTCATTAGATGCTGAGAAAGCATTTGACAAAATTCAGCATCCTTTCATGCTAAAGGTCTTGGAAAGATCAGGAATTCAAGGCCCATATCTAAACATAGTAAAAGCAATTTACAGCAAACCGGTAGCCAGCATCAATCTAAATGGAGAGAAACTTGAAGCAATCCCACTAAAATCAGGGACTAGACAAGGCTGCCCTCTCTCTCCATATCTTTTCAATATAGTACTTGAAGTTCTAGCTAGAGCAATTAGACAACAAAAAGAGGTCAAAGGGATACAAATTGGAAAGGAAGAAGTCAAACTATCACTATTTGCAGACGATATGATAGTATACTTAAGTGACCCAAAGAACTCCACCAGAGAACTCCTACAGCTGATAAACGACTTCAGCAAAGTGGCCGGATAGAACATCAACTCAAGCAAGTCAGAAGCCTTCCTATACTCAAAGGATAAGCAGGCTGAGAAAGAAGTAAGAGAAATAATACCCTTCACAGTAGCCACAAACCATATTAAGTATCTTGGCGTGACTCTAACCAAACAAGTGAAAGATCTGTATGACAAGAACTTCAAGTCTCTGAAGAGAGAAATTGAAGAAGACCTCAGAAGATGGAAAAATCTGCCATGCTCATGGATTGGCAGGATTAATATAGTAAAAATGAGCATCTTACCAAAAGTAATACACAGATTCAATGCAATCCCCATCAAAATCCCATCTCAATTCTTCATTGAGTTAGAAAGAGCAATTCAAAAATTCATCTGGAATAACAGAAAACCCAGAATAGCTAAAAGTATTCTCAAGAGTAAAAGAACCTCTGGGGGAATCAGTATCCCGGACCTCAAGCTGTACTACAGAGCAACAGTGTTAAAAACCGCATGGTATTGGTACAGTGACAGACATGTAGATCAATGGAACAGAATTGAAGACCCAGAAATGAATCCACACTCCTATGGTGACTTGATCTTTGACAAAGGAGCTTAAACCATCCAGTGGAAAAAAGATAGCCTTTTCAACAAATGGTGCTGTCTCAGCTGGAGGTCAACTTGCAGAAGAATGCAAATTGACCCATTCTTATCTCCTTGCACTAAGCTCAATTCTAAGTGGATCAAAGATCTCCACATAAAACCAGACACACTGAAACTAATAGAAGGGAAACTAGGGAAGAACCTTGAACATATGGGCACAGGGGAGAATTTCCTGAACAGAATTCCAATAGCTTATGCTCTAAGATCAAGAATAGACAAATGGGACCTCATTAAATTACAAAGTTTTTGCAAGGCAAAAGACACTGTCAAAAAGACAAAGCGGCAACCAACTAACTGGGAAATGATCTTTACCAACCTTACATCCGACAGAGGGCTAATATCCAATATATACAAAGAACTCAAGAAGTTAAACTCCAGAGAGGCAAGTAACCCTATTAAAAAATGGGGTACAGAGCTAAACAAAGTGTTCTCACCTGAAGAATATCTAATGGCTGAGAAGCACCTAAAGAGATGTTCATCATCCTTAGTCATTAGGGAAATGCAAATCAAAACAACCCTGAGATTCCATCTCACACCAGTCAGGATGGCTAAGATCAAAAACACAGGAGACAGCAGTTGTTGGCGAGGATGTGGAGAAAGAGGAACACTCCTCCACTGCTGGTGGAATTGCAAGCTGGTACAACCACTCTGGAAAGCAGTCTGGCGGTTCCTCAGAAAACTGGGCATGACACTCCCGGAGGATCCGGCTATACCACTCCTGGGCATATACCCAGAGGCTTTCCCTGCATGCAATAAGGACACATGCTCCACTATGTTTATAGCAGCCTTATTTATAATAGCCAGAAGCTGGAAAGAACCCAGATGTCCCTCAACGGAGGAATGGATTCAGAAGATGTGGTATATCTACACAATGGAATACTACTCTGCAATTAAAAACAATGAATTCACGAAATTCCTAGGCAAATGGTCAGATCTTGAAAATATCATCCTTAGTGAGGTAACCCAATCACAAAAGAACACACATGGTATGCAGTCACTGATAAGGGGATATTGACCCAGAATCTCGGAATACCCTAGACACAATCCGCATATCAATAGATTTCTAAGAAGATGGAAGGAGAGACCCCTGGTCCTGGAAAGACTGGATGTAGGGGAACGCCAGGACAGAGTAACGAGAGGGGGTTGAATGGAGAAAAGAGGGAGGGAAGGGGGCTTATGGGACTTTCGGGGAGGGAGGAAACGGGAAAGGGGAAATGATTTGGAATGTAAATTAAAAAAATAAAATAAAATAAAATAAATAATTAAAAAAAAATATGTCCCCAAAATATGCCATTAGCTAAATGTAAAAACAAGGCACAGGCTGAATGAAACTATTACTAAAAATATGAAAGAGACAATATTAGCATCAGGAATATCTAAAAAAATTCTCTGAATGAATATTAATAAACCATCCCACAACAATCATAAAGATGCATGCTAACAACTCCCTTAATAGAAACAGGTAGATAAGTGTAAGGGGAAGCACAGAATTAGGGAAGTGTACATAAAAATATCAAAGTACTGCCTTTTGTTTTAAAATTTTTCCAGAATCTGAACATTGATCAATATAAAGTGGAAATGAACAAAATAAATATCTACTAAATGAATGCTGCGTATGAACTATGATGTTTAATCTTCCTATAAACCAGATGAGTGACATTCATGCAAATTAGATCAGTTGCATTAGTGGATAATTGAGAAAATCACACCCATTCAATGACTCAAGAATCTCAGTTCTTAGTATCTACCCTACATAAGCATAAGGAGGGGTATGTGTATATGTGTGTCTCTGTGTATACATGTCTATAGGTGGTGACTACAGGACTATTGGTAATAATGAAAAACTGGAAAATGAATTAAATATTCAATAATAAGAGAGTGATTGATAGTATATGAATATGGCAATTCAAATGATCAGTATAATTACAGATAGTAACATGTAAATCACCAAAATATATTGAGTAAAATGCAAATTTTAGACTAATACAATCTTCCATTAAATATATGCATCATTATTACACATTTCATTAAATAGTATATGTATCATTTGAAATATGAACAAATAAAACATATTGGTTAACTTTAATTAAACTTAATCATTGTTAGGAAGACAAGATCGATCACAAACGTGAAGTAACTTTTCAGTTACTGGCTGTTGAAACATGGTGAAATATGGTATTGTTTTCTATTAACAATGATGATATTAGAAGAGGGATATAGAGAAATACTGGTGGTTTGAGGGGACAAGGAGAATAACAGGGAAACCTAAGATCATCTCTCCATGCAGTCTCCATCTGCCCTCTGGACCTAAGACTGTCCCACAGCCTTCTGCCCACAAATCCCTCTAGGAGAGAGCTGATCTATCCAGGAGTGCTATCACTCCTAAGCTCAGAAGTGAGATCACCACTTTTGCCCCAAAGCAGGATCTTAAGGAAGCATACAGGATACAGGAACGTGGAGTAGCTGGGGACAGGATACTTCTGGTCTCCTGAGATCCAGATCTAAGACTGTCCCACAGACCTCCTCACACAATCACACTAGGAGAGAACAGGTCTCCCAAGGAGTGCTGACATGCCTAAGATCATAGGTTCACAGACTTACAGAAGGTACAAGCTCAGTAACAGACAGCAAGACCACCTAACACCAGAGATAACCAGATGGCCAAAGGCAAGCCCAAGAACCTTACTAACAGAAGCCAAGGCTAATTGACATCATCAAAAACCAGTTCTGCCACCACGGCAAATAATAGATACCCCAACACACAGGAAAAGAATGATTTAGATTTAAAAATCACATGTCATGATGACAGAGGACTTTAAGTGGGACATAAATAACTCCCTTAAAGAAATACAGAAGAACACAGGTAAACAAGTAGCAGGCCTTAAAGAGGAAACACAAAAATCCCTTAAAAATTACAGAAAAACACAACCAAACAGGTGAAGGAATTGAACAAAATCATCTAGGATCTAAAAAACTCTCACACAGCTGGAGAAACCAAGATAGTCCTTGACAAAAACTTAAACAATATCTTTCCACAAATCCAGACCTACAAACAGTAATAGATGGAAACTACAGCACAAGGAAGGAAACTACACCCCAAAAAAGCAAGAAAGTAATCTTCTTCCAAGAAACCCAAAAGAAGATAGCCACACAAACATAATTCCAACTCAAAACAACAAAAACAGGATGCAACAATCACTATTCCTTAATATCTCTCAACATCGATGGACTTAATTCATGAATGAAAGACATAGACTAACAGACTAGATATGTAAACAGGACCCAGCATTTTGCTACATACAGGAAACATCCCTCAGTGCCAAAGATAGTCACTACCTTAGAGTAAAAGGCTGGAAAACTATGTTGCAAGCAAGTGGTCTCAAAAAACATGCTAGAGTACCTACCCATTCTAATATCTAATACAATCAACTTTCAACCAAAATTGTCAAAAAAGATAAGGAGGGACACTTCATACTGGTCAAAGGAAAAGTCTACCAAAATGAACCCTCAATTCTGAACATCTATGCTCCAAATGCAAGGGTACTCACATTCATAAAAGAAACTTTACTAAAGCTCAAAGCACACATTGCACCTCAAACAATAATAGTGAGAAACTTCAACACCCTACTCTTATCAACGGACAGATCAGGGAGTCACAAACTAAACAGAGAAACAGTGAAACTAACAGAAGTTATGAACCAAATGGATTTAACAGATTTCTATAGAACTTTTCACCCTAAAACAAAAGAATATACCTTCTTCTCAGCACCTCACAATACCTCCTTCAAAATTGACCATGTAATTGGCCACAAAACAGGTCTCAACAGATTTAAGAATCTTCACACAATACTAGCTGGATGCTTGAACACCCCACTCTCATCAATGGACAGAAACTAAACAGTGACACAGTGAAACTACAAGGAGTTATATACAAAATGGATTTAACACATATTTATAGACCATTTCATCCTAAAGCAAAATAATATACCTTCTTCTTAACACCTCATGGTAACTTCTCCAAAATTGACTATATAAGTGGTCACAAAACAGGCCTCAACAGATACATGAAAACTGAAATAATACCATGCATCCTATCAGATCACCACAGACTAAGGCTCATCTTCGATAACAACAAAAACAACGGAAAGTCACATACACATGGAAGCTGAATAATGCTGTACTCAATGATAGCTTGATCAGGGAAGAAATAAAGAAAGAAATTAAAGACTTTTTATAATTTAAAGAAAATGAAGGCCCAACATACCCAAGCTTATGGGACACAATGAAAGCACTGCTAAGAAGAAAACTCATAGCTCTGAGTGAATTCAAAAGAAACTGGAGAGAGCATACACTAGCAGCTTGACAGCACATCTGAAAGCTCTAGCACAAAAAGAAGCAAAATCTCCCAAGAGTAGTAGATGGCAACAAATAATAAAACTCAGGGCTGAAATCAGTCAAGTAGAAATAAAAAGAACTATACAAAGAATCAACAAAACCAGGAGCTGGTTCTTTGAGAAAATCAACAAGTTAGATAAACCCTTAGTCAGACTAACAAGAGGGCACAAAGACAACATCCAAATTAACATAATCAGAAATAAAAAGGGAGACATAACAACAGAAAATGAGGAAATTCAAAATATCATTGGATCCTAGTAATAAAGCCTATACTCAACAAAACTGGAAAATATAGAAGAAATGGTTGTGATTTTCTGGACAGATACCACACAACAAATTTAAGTCAGGATCAGCTAAAACATCTAAACAGTTCTATAAGCTCTCAAGAAATAGAAGCAGTCATATTACATACTTTGGTGTGATTCTAACCAAGCAAGTGAAAGATCCTTATGGCAACTACTACAAGTCTCTGAAGAAAGAAATTGAAGATGATGTTAGAAGATGGAAGGATCTCCAATGCTCAGAAATTGGCAGGATTCATAAAGTAAAAATGGCCATCTTGCAGAAAGCGATATACACATTCAATGGAATCCCCATCAAAATTCCAAATCAATTGCTCAATGAGTTCAAAAGAGCATTATTCAAATTCATTTGGAATAACATAAAACCCATGATAGTGAAAACTATACTCAACAATAAAGGAACTTCTGGGGAAATCAGCATTCTTGACCTCAAGCTGTACTTCAGAGTAATAGTCATAAAAACTGCATGGTATTGGTACAGAGACAAGGAAGATCAATCATTGGAATAGAATTGAAGACCACGAAATGAACCCACACAACTATGATCACTTGATCTTTTTATTTTTTCTATTTTTATTGAATATAATCTTCATTTACATTTCAAATGCTAAAACCTTTCCTGGTTTCCCCCCTCCCTGAAAACCCCCAACCCCTCTTCCCACCCCCTGCCTCCAAGTATGTGCCCCTCCACCCAATCCACTCCCACCTCCCACCCCCTCGATTTCCCTTTGTTGGGGCATCTATTGAGCCTTCATCGGACCAAGGACCACTCCTCCCACTGATGCCCAACAAGGCATTCCTCTGCCATAATTTTGGCTGGAACCATGTATACCCCTCAGAGTCTTACATATACAGAGGCAGATGCTAGCAGCCAACCATTGGACTGGGCATGGGGTTCCCAATGGAGGAGTTGGAGGTCGGTCCGAAGGAGCTGAAGGGGTTTACAACTCCATGGGAAGAACAACGATGTTGGCCACCCAGATGCCCCAGGACTCCCAGGGATCACTTGATCTTTGACAAAGGAGCTAAAACCATGCAGTGGAAAAAATAGCATTTTCAACAAATGGTGCTGGGTTAACTGGAGGTCAGAATGTAGAAGAATGCAAATTTACCCATTCTTATCTCCTTCTACAGTGTTCAAGTTCAAGTGGATCAAGGACCTCCACATAAAACCAAATACACTGAAATTAATAGAGGAGAAAGTGGGGAAGAGCCTTGAACATATGGGCACAGGGGAAAATTTCCAGAACAGAACACCAATGGCTTATGCTCTAAGATCAAGAACGGAAAAATGGGACCTCATAAAACTGCAGAGCTTCTGTAAGTCAAAGGACACTCTCAATAGGACAAAACAGCCACCAACAGATTGGGAAAAGATCTTTACTGATACTCCATATAATAGAGGGCTAATATCCAATATATTCAAAGGACTCAAGAAGTTAGACTCCAGAGAACCAAATAACCCTATTAAAATGGGTATAGAGCTAAACAAAGAAGCCTCAACTGAGGAATACTGAGTGGCTGAGAAGTACCTAAAGCAATGTTCAATATCCTTAGTCATCAGGGAATTACAAATAAAAATGACCCTGAGATTCCACCTCACACCAGTCAGAATGGCTAACATCAAATACTTAGGTGACAGCAGATGCTGGGGAGGGTGTGGTGAAAGAGGAACACTCCTCCATTGTTGGTAGGAATGCAACCTGATACAACCACTCTGGAACTCAGTCTGGCGGTTCCTCAGAAAATTGAACATAGTACTTCCTGTGGACCCAGCTATACCACTCCTGGGTGTATACCCAAAAGATGCTCCAACATATAACAAGGACACATGCTCCACAATATTTATAGCTGCCTTATTTATCATAGCCAGAAGGTGGAAATAACCCAGATATCCTCCAACAGTGGAATGGATGCAGAAATTGTGGTACATTTACCCAATAGCGTACTATTCAGCTGTTAAAACAATGAATTTATGAAGTTCTTAGGCAGAGGGATGAAAGAAGAAAATACCATCCTTATTGAGTTAACCAAGTCACAAATTAGCATGCATGGTATGCACTCATTGATAAGTGGATATTAGCCTAAAAGCTTAGATTACCCAAGATACAATTAATGGACCACATGAAGCTCAATAAGAAGTAAGACCAAAGTGCAGATACTTGAGCCCTCTTAGAAAGGATAACAAAATACTCATGGGAGGAAATACAGAGACAAAGTGTGGAGCAGAGACTGAAGGAAAGACTTCCTCCAGAGACTTCTCTTCCTGGGTATCCATCCCATATACAGACACCAAACCCAGAAACTATTGTGGGTGCCAAGAAATGCTTGCTGACAGGAGCCTGATATAGCGACTCCTGAGAGGCTCTGCCAGTGCCTGACAAATACAGAGGTATATGCTCTCAACTATCCATTGGACTGAGCACAGGGTCCCCTGTGGAGGAGTTAGAGAAAGGACTAATGGAACTGAAGGGGTTTGCATCTCACAGGAAGAACAACAATATCAACCAACCAGACTCCCCCAAGTGCTCCCAGTAACTAAACCACCAACCAAAGAGCACACATAGAGTATTCCCTCACTCCATTCTCATATGTAGCAGAGGATGTCCTTGTTGGACATCAGTGGGAGGACAGGCCCTTGGTTCTGGGAATGCTCGATGCCCCATTGTAGGGGAATTCTAGTGCAGGGAGGCAGTCGTGGGTGGGCAGGTGGGTAAGTGCCCTCATAGAAGCAGGGGGAGGGGGAATGGGATAGGAGGTTTCCAGAGGGAAAACCAGGAACAGGGATAACATTTGAAATGTAAACAAGTAAATATCAAATAAACTAATCATACACACACACACACACACACACACACACACACACACACACACACACACACAAAACAATCATCCTTCTATGATGGCCCTGTTTTAGTTTTTTTGCCATCTTACATATATTCCAAATTAAACACACAAATCCAAAATTACAAAGCTAGGATTCACATGGAATAGAACATATGGCATTTGTCTATATTTTTCAAATTTGGTTCCAGTACCCTCAATTTACCCATAAATTTCATAATTTCATTTTTCACAGTTGAATTTTATTCCACTGCATATATGTGTTGCATATATGCACATATATACTCCCATCAATTAATAGACAACTATTTTGATTGTTCTTAATGAGAAGAAACAGCAACAGCAACAACAAGACCAACAATAACAACAACAAAAACAGTTTCAGGAGTTAATTGTGAATGTGTAGGGAGAGATTTCTTAGGATGTAATCTATTAATTGATATTAAACATTTTTCAGGTACAGGAAAGATTTTGTAGCCTGTGGAAACACTATGTAGAATGTAATCCTGCATGACACTTTGTGAAAAAAAAAAGATGGATTCTTTGTAGCTGAGTAAAGGAGTCTCAGGGGAAGAAAAACTTTTCAGTAGCATGTGTTGTGATGCTATGATATATGGGCTTAATTCTATTGACAAAGAGGTGATAATGAACTTTAAATAAAGAGTAACACTTAATCCAAAATGACAGAGACAAGCAAAGACTGTAGGGAGGAACTTGGGAGTTGTTTTAAGGTGAATAGTGTAGGAAGGAAGAAGCCAACCAAAATCCAAACCAGTAAATTACCCTTCAAAGAAACACCAATAGCAACCCACTTTTAGTTGTCACCTTCTGCAGTTATACAATCACTTGACAGTCTAGTCTGACTCTGAATTCATCAATGTGTTAAACAATTGTTGAGTCATAGCTCTCATCAGTTAATCTTCTCTGGAAATGCTCTTACAGACTCACCTAGAACTGTGCTTTGCTACGTTTATCTATTCTATTTTCAAGTTATGATAATCTCTTTCATTTGTTGTCATAGAACACCTTTATTGTTAGCAGGTATTTTTTTCTGGTCATAGAAATTGAGGTTGACAAGCCATTTGAACCATAGATTAGGAGGATCTTTTTGCTTATTTCTCTTCTCTAAGGGTTTCTTTCTACTCTGTGGTTCACAACATTCTCTTTCCTTTATTTCCCTTCCTACTAAGCTGCGGTTGCCTTTGGAAAGTCTATAATACTGTGCAGTTGTAAAAACTGCCACTATGCCTGGAGACAATCCCATAAGAGAATGAAATGGTTTAAAACCCAGTAATTACCCCTGGTAGGGATCTTTTTTTTCCCCCAAATTTGGACTTCTTTCCATAACTGGCCTGTTATTTATTATGTGGGGTCCTAAGGTAGTTGTTTGTTAAGTTTTCTGTTGTAATCAGCAGGATAGAGAAAGGGTGTGTTATTGGGATTAGTCAGCCAAAAGCTTGTTTATCTATTTTATTATACTCATATTAAAGTATTTGTCAAACTGTCCCATGATGTGAATTCATTTGCTGGTTGTTTATTATTTGGATTCTCTTTACTGTCAAAGGTTTTCCTCATGTGTTTTAGAAATTTGTTTTATGAACTCATTTTGAGAGAATATCTTCATTACTTTCCTTTCTCTCATTTCCGTAACATAACTTATAAAGACTAGGACGTATCTTAGCAACATTCATGTCAATATAGTGCTACTGTCACTATTAACAATAGTAGTAATTCCTAAAAGAAATATATCTTTTACTATCTGCCAAGTCCCTGTTGAAGTGTTTTGCATTCAAGTTTTGTATTTTAGAATAACTCCTCCCACAACTGCAAGACATTTTGCTTGGATTTTGAGATAAATTGCAATAATTACAGTTTATCTGTGGAGAACTAATAACTTCACCATTTAATGCCAGGACACAGTGTATGTCAGTATTTTTTTGGGGGGGGTTTATTTCTTTCATCTGAGATTTGTAGTTTTCGCACACAACATACATTTTGTGTTATATTTATACCTAAGTACTTCATATTTTGAATGATTGCAAAGATGGCACTGTGATTTACATTTTGGTCTCCAAATACTTGTTATTAGGAAAAAAACAAAATTGAGTTTGTTATGTTGAGATTGCATTATGTGATTTTACTGAGATCAATTTTTACTTATAGAAGTGTTTAGTATTTATTTGAGTTTGCTGGATTTTTTTGAAAATTCTGTAGGTTTTTAACAGAGACCTGTATGCAATATGCAGATGGGAACGGTTTTACTTTTCTCTTATTTCTATGTCTTTTAGTACTTTTTCTTCCTTAATGACTCTTCCAGGGACTTCCAGTATTATGTTAAGAAGATATTCTTGTTCACTTCTTGAACTAGGTGGAAAAATATCAGTATTTGACCCTTATATATGATGATATAAGTTGCAAGTTTTATAGATAATCTTCATAAAATTTGATAAATTCCTTATTACTACTTTACTGAGAGTTTTTGTTTGAGTTGCTATTGAATGCTGCAGTCAAATAAGTTTCCTTCCTCAATTGATATAAACACATTTTCTAGGGCTTTCAAATTTTAACATTTATATTTTATTAACAGATCATAAATTCATATTAATAACCATTTTAGCAACATATCAGTGTATAAGTCCAAGTATATGTATCCATTATGAGTGAATGCTAGGCTTGTTCTCCAGAGTGTATTATTCTTTAGGTCTCAAATGGAACCAGGAACTGCCATTTCTTACAAAATCCAAATGATGCTGAGGCTGTTTCCTTGGAGACCACACTTGGAGAACTACTAACATGGGAAATAGATTTTAATCCTTATTAAGGTACAAATTGCTTGAGTGAGAATAAGCAAATCACAATTATTCTGTTTCTCAGTACCCTCTGTGATAACAAAAATGTTAATAGTTCAATCTGTTTCTAGTGGAGTCAGACTGTGATTTTTTTCCTTCATATTTTCCTTCCCTCTCAACGTTTATAATATGCCAATGATTTTTATGGCTATTTTCAAGCAGCACATAAGTGGTTAGTGAATCAAAATGTTCTTTGTCTTCAAGTCTCAGGTTTTCTGCTGCCCGGTATATAGTTTCTGAGTAACCCTTGCATTTCTCCAGTGCTTATTGCAGAAATATTTAGCAAAGAATAAGTGACACTAAGCCTTACAATTTTGCTTCTTATGCCTATACTGATACTCTTATCATTAGGAGATAATTCTTCCCTTACGTGATGATATATTAGTTGCCATAAATAAAAATATTAGGCCCTTTTAGGTATTCAGGTTTCATATCTATAAATCAGGAAAAGGTTTTATTTGAACTCGAGTACTTACAAAAACATAAAGATGGAAAAGATTGGTTGCACTTCACCACTAAAATGTTAAAGGATGAACTTGCTGTTAATGACAGACTAGTAGCTTCTTTTTAACTTTTGGTTTTAAGCTGAAGGGAGACTGGAAAAAGGACTGATCAAACTGTGCCCACAGTTGGCAAGGGGAGAAATTCACCATATTTTATTTGTACCAAATATAATAATGGAGTAGACTTGTTTTTGACATGGCAGTTATTTCTTTCATTTGAATGCTAATTACATCCACGGTGTATGAATTAATTATGACTTCCATCGACTATGTTGATATTATTAAGAAAGATTATCTCTCAGCTCAGATGAAAACTTTTGCCTGTGTATGAAAGGCTCAAGTGACTTGTTCTGCATGTGGCATTAATATTCCTTGGTGTAAGCCTCATAAAACATTAAAACCAAATTAAACTCCAAAAAAGACCAACCCAGCTGATTTATTCATTTAAAGTCAAGAAAGTAGAGGCTTCTTCTTTTTCTTTTTCTTCTTTCCTCGTCGTCGTCCTCCTCCTCCTTCTTCTTCTTCTTCCTCCTCCTCCTCCTCTTCCTCCTCCTGTGTGTGTTGATAAAATTATATGTTTGCCTCACAACTCTTGACTATTTGGGTCATGTTTAAAGATTTCATCAAATGCACCTCTGATGATTATCATCAAAGATAAAGCAAGATTGATTAAAACCTTATGTGTTTAGAAAAAGACATTAATTTGGTGTGAGCTTGCTTTGTGTAAAACTGTTTTGAGCATTCCTTGTGCCAGAGAAAGAAGACCAGCTCCTGAATAGAAAGAAATCTGTGAGAAAATGAACACTGACAATTTCTGCAGAGATCTTACTCAAAAAATATGAAGGAATTTCAATTGCCCTTCCCCATAGGAACTGTGGTGCAGTCTATGGTGTGATGCACTAATATGTAAACAATTCATGTTTCTATTTATCTCTGAACCATGCTTACCCCATAGGAAGGACAACAATATTAACCAACCAGACTCCACAGAGCTCCCAGGGACTAAACCACCAACCAAGGAGTACACAAGGAGGGACCCATGGCTCCAACTGCATATGTAGCAGAGGATGGCGTTGTTGGGCATCGATGGCAGGAGAGACCCTTGATCCTGTGAAGGCTTGATACCCCAGTGTAGGGGAATGCGAGGGCAGGGAGGCAGAAGTGGGTGGGTGGGGGAGTACCCTCATAGAAGCAGGGGGAGGGGAGATGGGATAGGGGATTTCAGGGGTGGGGAAACCGGGAAAAGGAATAAGACTTGAAATGTAAAGAAAATATCCAATGAAAAGTAACCTTAGAACAGCCCAAAAGGCCTGTATTATGACAACTTCAAATGCATGTCTTGCTCATTTATTCATTAATTCATTTGACAAATATTTGCTAAATGCCTACCATACTTTAGGCATTAAAGATATAGTTGTTAGTATATTGGAATGTCCTTAATCCCAAAAGATATATATTAGCCAAAGTTTTTGTGTGTGCATGTGTGTGTTTGTGTGTATTTGTGTATTTGCATGTGTGTGTGTGTGTGTGTGATCATTTTAGAGTCTCGAATACAAGTTTTTAAAAATTCACTTGTCATTATTTTATGTGTGTATGTGAGTGCCTGCATGCATGTATGTGTACCATGCATATGCTATGTACCACTAGAGTTCCAAAGAAGGCATCCAATCCCATGGAGCTGGAGTCCCAGGAGATCTATGAGTGACCTGGTGTGGGTGCTTCTGGGACCTGAACTGTGTCTGCTAGAAGAGCAATAAGCACTCTCACCTGCTGACCCATTTCTCCTGTCTATTTCTAGATATTTTTAAAAGACTGGTTTTTAGTCAAAATAAGCTAGGAAGTTCATAGAAAAGCAGAGAAAGTGTCTATTCCTTTAGAGTTTAAATGAGTCATTCCATAGCCATACGTGGAATAACCGTGAGGGCCTGGGATAGAAGTGCACACACCTGCTAAGTACTTTTGTAATAATGGAGGGCCCAGAAAATGCTGGCTCAGACCAAGGTTGTGGTGATGATGGTGGGGAGAAGTGAGCATATCCTGGATATAACTTGAAGGAAGAGCTTTATTTCCAAATTTAATGGCTGTGGACTATGATGACCTCAAGACAGCTCAGATTATATGCTACTATACCCAGCTACACATGGGATTTTTGTTTTGTTTTTCATGTTTTCTGGATTGAATTTGGGTTGTATATACTAGACGAGGACTTGTGCCCCTGGGTTATACCCTCAGTGCTTTGGTCTTGATAGACTGTTTCTTTTCTCAATATTTTGCTCCTTCATGAAATGTTCTTCAAATGTCTTGTTTCCCTCTAACTTTGTAGCTTAGTGCTCAAGAAGCAGTGTCTGCCTCAACCAAAGATTTCCATTTGCAATTGCTGTTTCCTAATGTTTTTAGCATGCACCACTATCTGATTCTATGTAGCTTCAATATGCATCTCTTTTGGTTGTTACTTGGTTTTTTTTCTTGTGGATTTATATCAAGTTCTTTATAGGCAGATATTACATCTGCTTTTAATTTGCCATGGTAAGGTGATAATGGACTTAGTACTTAGTGCAAGCTAAGTTCAGGTCCATTCTGTTCGTGTTGTATGCTAGGCAGTAAGTAAAAGAACGTATTCACAATTTAGGTTTTTGTCCAGCCAATTATAAAATAAATATTGACTGCTTTGAAGAAGACCTTGAATCAATGAGTATAAAACAACATTTGAAAAGTAGTTGTCAGATAAAAATGTCCTGATGGATTTGTGAACAAATGAGAAAGGATTTTGAAGTGTTTGCATCTATGTTATTTAAGGCTGAAAACTTCCTCCTTAGAAATGAAATGGGGGTGCTTGGAAATAGGGGGGGTGCTAAAATGTCTTTGTTAAATTTAATACTAATAATACTAGGTACAAGTCTTTTAAAATATTCTTAGTCATCAGAGGTAGATGAAGAGAGGGAACTGAGTGGGCGAGGTGGTGAGGAGGGTAATGGGGATGGAGATCATGTGTGGAAAGAGAGGGTGAGGGAGGGCTGGGAGTGAGAATGGAAATCAGTGGGCAAATCTCTGAAACTAGCTGGAAACCTGGGATAGGGGAGGCTTCAGGGAGTCTATAGGACCAACCTTATCTGAGACTCCTACCAGCTGGGGATATGGAGACTAGAGTGGCCACCTCCTGTAGTCAGGTGGGACTTCCAGTAGAGTGAGGAGGACATCAGACCACCTACAAAACCTTAAAACCCAAATTTTTCCTGCCTACAAGATGTGCAGGGATAAAGGCAGAGACTGGGGACTGGGGGAACAGCCCCAACCAATGACTGTCCCATCTGAGACCCATCCCATGTGAGTGAGCCAACCCCTGACACTATGCTTGCAGACAGGATTCTAGCATAACTGCTTTACCCAGAAGCAGATTGAAACAGATGGAGAGACCCACAGCCAAACATCAGGCAGAGCTCTGGGAGTCTTGTGGAAGAGTGGGGAATAGAATTGAGCAAGCCAGTGGGATCAAGGACACCACAAGAAGACCAACAAGTCAACAAACTTGGTCCCATGGAGACTTACAGAGACTAAACCACCAACCAGGGAGCATGCAAGGGCTGGACCTAGGACCCTGATATATTGGAGCAGATAATGCAGCTTGGCCTTCAAGTGGGTCCCTTAACAATTGGAACAGGGGCTGTCTCTGACACTGTGGCCTGCCACTGGATCCCCTTCCCCTAACTAGACTGCCTTGTTGGGTCTCAGTGAGAGGGATGCACTGCTAGGATTGGATGTTCTAGGGGGGATGGTGTCCAGAAGGTCCTTTCCCTTCTCTATGGAGAAAGGGAGGAGGTAATGGGTGGAGTAATTAGTAAGTTTGGGACTCGGAGGAGAGGAGGGAGGGAATTTGCAATTGGGATGTAAAGTCAATAAATAAATAAATAAATAAATAAATGAAAAATTTTCTTAACTAGCAACATAAAATGTTGGTATGTCTTTTTAAGCTCGAAACATGTCACTTCTATTTCAGATAAATCAACCAAGAAACCACTACTTGAAGCAAATCAAGCTATGTAAGATATTGCAATAAAACACTCAACATATTGGGTTGCCTACTTTTGGGACCCTTTTCCTCCTATTGTCTTGCCTCATCTAGCCTTAATACAAGGGGAGGTGGCAAGTCTCATCGCAACTTGATACACCATGTATGGCTGATATCCCTGTGAAACCTGCCCCTTTCTGAAGGAAAATGGAGAAGTAGATATGGGAGTGGGGAGAGGGTGGGGGAGAGACTGGGGAGAGAAGGGAGGGGAAATTGCAGTCAGTATGTAATAAATGAGAGAGGAATAAATTTTTAAAAATCCAAAATATGATGACAAAACATAATAAAGTCAGGACAGAACATTAAGATCTGAGTTAAAGGATAATACTGCAGAAATAGAACATGTTATTTGTGTGAGTTTATAGAGGTAGGGAACTGATGATTGACTGATAGACCATATACTGGTTTGAGTGAGATATGTCTCCAATAGGCTCATGCATCTTAACACTTGTCCCTAGTTGGCAGTGCTATTTGGGAAGGTTATGGAACCTTTGTGAGGGTATGGCTTTGATGGGGGTGTATGTCACTGGGTACAGGGTTTGAGAGATTATTGCTTCAGCCTGCTTCCTGTTCCCTCTCTCTGCTTCCTATGGGTGACAGAGAAGTGATCCCCTAGTTTTTTGCTTTCTGTGACCACTACTGACATACTCCTGTCTTATGGGCTCTCCCTCTAAAACTGTAAGCCAAATTCTTGTCCAGAATTAACCGAAATTGTCAATTTTGGTCATGGTGTTTTATCACAGCAACAGAAAGTGACTACTACAATCATGAAGATTGAATTTTGAAATCAGCACTGAAGAAGGAAGACTTTTCAGAGCTAACTATTCCAGTAAGAAAAAGCATGGGAATCAATCTCTAAAGGGTTCAGGAAGTATTGTTTTATTAAAAGTAACAACTAGAAATCTAGTTTAGTTGACATATACAGGATGCATATTTGATAATATTGAGGAATAATGAATGAAATTGGAATTGATACCCAGTTGTAAATGATCTTGCTTTGAGGACTTTTGATACAACTGCCTCACTTTTAGAAATAGTCTGATAAAGCAGTGTTAATGGTTTTGCTATTAAATATCCTTTCAATTTATAAGTTGGGTACTTAATCTCTAGTGCTACATTTAAAGGTGGCTTTCCCCCCCAAAACTGACTGTGTGTTAGAGTTTCCATTGCTGTAAAAAGAAACCAAGACCTATGTTATGACTCTTATAAGGAAAAATATTTAATTGGGGCTGGCTTACACTTTCAGAATTTTAGTCCATTATCATAATGGCAGGAGTCATGGCAGTGTCCAAACAGATCAATGGCTCCAACTGCATATGCAGCAGAGGATGGCATTGTAGGACATCAATGAGAGGAGAGGACCTTGGTCCTGTGAAGGCTAGTTGCACCAGTATGGGGTAATGCCAGGGGGAGTAGGTGGGTTAGTGAGCAGGGGGAAGGGGGTATGGGATAGGGGGTTTTCGGAGGGGAAACGAGGAAAGGGGATAACATTTGAAATGTAAATAAAGAAAATATCTAATAAAACAAAACAGCAACAAAAGAAAGAACAGCCCAGGAAAAATAAAGAAGAAATTATTTTCTCTAAACAAAGAAATAATAGCTAGAATATTTAGCAATTGTATCTTATAAAAAATAATGATATTAGAAAATTAGACAAAAATATGCATAACAAAATTTAAAATAAAAGTCCTTAGGGCCAATGAGTATGTCTAATGATCTTCATAAGCAATAATTGTTGAGAAAATACATATTCAAACAGTACTGAAAGCCCAAATTACCCATGACTATCAAAAAAACGGAGGCTTGGTAATAAAGTGTTGTTATGATATATTGTTCAAAGGAGGAAGGACCAAAGCTGCTATGATGTGGGAGAGCAACTTGCTACAGCTTAGTGTAAGTATCTAAGCTAAGGACCACTGTGTTCAGAAAGGGAAATACATAAGGTCATTCTTTATTATAGTAATGAAATCATAGTAAGTGGATGACTACCTGAGTATGGGAGAAATGAAATGTAGAACATCCTCATTAGGGAACACTATGCTGTAAATATAAGAAAGAAGTGAGAATGTGAACTTGTCCTAGAAATAGGACAAACAGGAAAAAAGTAAGAAAAGATATATTTGTCTTGTTGGTAAAAATGTCAGCAAGAGGAAATGATACACATCTTCTAAGGGTGTAACTCAACTCTTTTTAAAAACGTAATTATTTTATTTATTTAAATTCCAAATATTATCCTCCCTCCCCTTCACCTCTAAGAGGGTGCCCCACCTCCACAAGTATCCCCTGACCCTGGAGCATCACACCTCTACAGGATAAGGCACATCCTCTCCCACTGAGGTCAAACAAGGCAGTCCTCTGCTACATATGTGCCAGTGAACATGGACCAGACCATGTATGTTCTTTGGCTGGTGGCTGGGTGGCTCTGGGAGCTCTTAAGGGGTACAGATTAGTTTGTCATCCTGTGAGGTTGCCATCCCCGTCAACTCCTTCAATCCTTCTCCTAACACTTCCATAGGGATTCCTGACCTCAGTCCAAGTTGACTATAAGTATCTGCATCTGTCTCAGTCAGCTGCCAATAGAGCCTCACAGAGGACAGCCATGCTAAGCTCCTGTCTGCAAGTACATCATGGCATCAGTAATTGTGTCAGTGTTTGGATGATTACTGATAGACAGGTACTGTGAGTTACTTTGAAATAAAAAGGAATGGGACCTTTCATAAGCCAGTGATGACCATGTCCTATGCAGCAAAAGCTATGACTGTAACTCTGTCACTGATGTCTCAAGATGTAAACATAACTTAAAAACTAAGATAAAAGGTTTTGAAATCATTTATTATTGTGAATTGCTTTTAATTTCTCCTAGAATTAGGTTCTGTTGACTTTGCTACAGTTCTGTCTGGATATACATAATTAAGCTAGGTATCAGATGTGAATTACTGTTGTTACATATTCCAGCCAGGAGATTCCTATGAGAGCTGATTGGAAAATTCTGATTCTTCACCCTGGTTCAAGTGTCTTAACTATTTTCTGATTGTGAAAGTAATACATATTCATGGACAAATATTTAGAAAATACAAAATAAAGGGACAATATTTTAATGAAAAAGAAAATAATTTCTATTATCAATTCACCATCTAGAAATAGTTAGCTAATATTTGGATGCATTTATTTCCATTCTTTTTAAAAATATGAATATGTCCATGAGACTATTAGTAATAAAGATGTATATCAGTATGCAAATATTTATGCATATGCATAATATACTTGCAATGATACTATGTTCAAATTCTTCTGTTTTCAGAACTCATTTTTTAATTGGTTATTTTATTTATTTACATTTCTAATATTATCCCCTTCCCAGGTCCCTTCCACAAACCACCTATCCTCTCCCCCTCCACCCTGCTTCTATGAGGGTGCTCACCCACCCACCCACCCACTCCTGCCTCACTGCCCTAGTATTCCCCTACTCTGGGCCATCGACCCTTCACAGGACCAAGGGCCTCCCCTGCTATTGATGCCAGATAAGGCCATCCTCTGCTACATATGCAGCTGGAGCCATGGGTTCCTCCATATATATTCTTTGGTTGATGGTTTAGTCCCTGGGAACTCGGGGGGGTGGGGTGGTCTGGTTGGTTTATATTGCTGTTCTTCCTATGGGATTGCAAACCATTTCATCTCTTTTCAGTCCTTCCTCTAACACCTCAATTGGGGTCCTATTGGTGCTCAGTCTGATGATTGGCTGCAAGCATCCACATCTGTATTGGTCAGCCTCTGGCAGAGCCTCTCAGGAGACAGCTATAACAGGTTCCGGCCGGCAAGTATTTCATGGCATCAGCAATAGTGTCTGGGGTTGGTGTCTGCATATGGCATGGATACCCAGGTGGGACAGTTTCTCGATGGCCTTTCTTCACTCTCTGCTCCACTCTTTGTCCCCGTATTTCCTTTAGATGGAGCAATTCTGGGTTAAAATTTTTGAGATGGGTGGGTGGTTTCATTCCTCAGCCAGGGGCTGGACCTTACCTCTGGATATGAACTTTACAGGTTTTCTTTCCCCTTTGTTGTGTATTTCAGCTAATGTTATCCCTGTTTTTTCCTGGGAGCCTCTTCCTTTCCTGGAATCTGGGACTTTCTGTTGACTACCCACAGGTCCCTATCTCCCATTGCTATACACCTCTATTCTATTTTGTGACCCTCTGTATATCTCTACTGTCTCCTCCCACATCTGATCCTGCCTGCCATTTCCCCTGCCCCTCCTCTCTTCCTCCCAAGTTCCTTCCATTCTCCTACCCCCATGATTCTTTTGTTCCCCCTTCTAAGTAAGACTGAAGAATCCACACTTTGATCTTCCTTGTTCTTGAGCTTCATATGGTCTGTAATTGTATCATGTATATTCCAAGCTTTTTTGCTGATATTCACTTATCAGTGAGCACATACTATGTGTGTTCTTTTGTGATTGGGTTACCTCATTCAGGATGATATTTTCTAGTTCCATCCATTTGCTTGTTAATTTCATGAACTCATTGTTTTTAATAGATCACTAGTACTCCACTGTGTAAATGTTCCACATTTTCTGTACCCATTCCTCTGTTGAGGGACATGTGGGTTGTTTCCAGCTTTTGGCTATTATAAATAAGGGTCTTAACCATTATGAGTTCTGTGAAATGTATCTGGGATATTCAGTCCTTTTTTGGCTAATATCCAATTAGTGAGTACATGACATGCATATCCTTTTGGGTCTGAGTTACCTAACTCAGCATGATATTTTCTAGTTCAATCCATTTGCCTGCAAAACTCAGGATTTCTTCACTCTTAATAGCTGAGTAGTAGTCAATTGTGAAAATGAACCACATTCTTCTGTTGTGGGACATCTGGGTTGTTTCCAGATTCTGGCTATCACAAACAAGGCTGCTATGAGCATAGTGGAATACATGTGTCCCTGAGCATGGTGGGGTATATTTTGGGTATATGCCCAAGAGTGGTATAACTGGATATTCAGGTAGATATATTTTCAGTTTTCTGAGGAATCGCCAGATTGATTTCCAAAGTGGTTGTACCAGTTTGCATTTCCACCAGCAATGGAGGAGTATTAATAGGGTTATTTGGTTCTCTGGAGTCTAACGTCTTGAGTTCTTTGTATATATTGGATATTAGCCCTCTATCAGATGTAGGATTGGTAAAGATCTTTTTCCAATATGTAGGATGTAGATTTGTCCTGATGTCAGTGTCCTTTGCCTTACAGAAGCTTTTCAATTTTATAAGATCCCATTTGTCAATTGTTGATATTAGTGCCTGGGTGATTATTGTTCTGTTCAGGAAATCTTCCCCTGTGCAGATATGTTTGAGGCTTTTCCCCACTATTTCTTCTATTAGATTCAATGTATCTGGTTTTATGTGGAGGTCCTTGATCCACTTGAACTTGAGCATTGGACAAGGAGATAAGAATGGATCAATTTGCATTCTTCTACATGCAAACCACTACTTGAGCCAGCACCATTTGTTGAATATGCTGTCTTTTTTTTTCCACTGAATGCTTTGGATTCTTTGTCAAAGATCAGGTGAACATAGGGGCGTGGCTTTAATTCTGGGTCTTCAATTCTTCTTTTTTTATTAGATATTTTCTTAATTTACATTTGAAATGTTATCCCCCTTTCCTGGTATCCCCTCCAGAAACACCCTATCCCATCTCCCCTCCCCTTACTCACCAACCCACCCTCTCCTTCTTCCCTGTCCTGGCATTCTCCTATACTGGGGCATCCAGTCTTCTCAGAACCAAGGGCCTCTCCTTCTTTTGATGACCAACAAGGCCATCCTCTCCTTGAACTTCATTTAGTCTGTGAATTGTGTCTTGTGTATTCCAAGATTCTGGGCTAATATCCACTTCTCAGTAAGTGCATACCATGTGTGTTCTTTTGTGATTGGGGTACCTCACTCGGGATGATATTTTCTAGTTCTATGGATTTGCCTAAGAATTTCATGAAATCGTTATTTTTAATAGATGAGTAGTATTCCATTATGTAATGTTGAGGGACAACTGGGTTCTTTCCAGCTTCTGTCTATTATAAATAAGGCTGCTACGAACATAGTGGAATATCTGTCTTTATTACACGTTGGAGAATCTTCTGGCTATATGGCCAGGAGTGGTATAACTGGGTCCTCCAGTAGTACAATGTCCAATTTTCTGAGGAATTGCCCAACTGATTTGCAGAGTGGTTGTACCAGCTTGCAATCCCTCCAGAATTGGAGGGATGTTCCTCTTTCTCCATATCCTCGCCAGCACTGGTTATCACCTGAACTTTTGACCTTGTCCATTCTGACTGGTGTGAGATGGAATCTCAGGGTTGTTTTGATTTGTATTTCCCTGATGATGAAGGATGTTGAACATTTCTTTAGGTGATTCTCAGCCATCTGGTATTCCTCAGTTGAGAATTCTTTGTTTAGCTCTGTACTCCATTTTTGATAGGGGTATTTGGTTCTCTGGAGTCTAACTTCTTGAGTTCATTGTATATATTGTATGTTAGCCCTCTGTCGGATGTAGGGTTGATAAAGATCATTTCCCAATTTTTTGGTTGCCATTTTGTCCTATTAACAGTGTCTTTTGCCTTACAGACAGTTTGTAATTTTATGAGGTCCCATTTGTCAATTCTTGATCTTAGAGCATAAGCTATTGGTGTTCTGTTCACGAATTTTCCCATGTGCTCATGTGCTTGAGGCTCTTCCTCACTTACTTTTCTATTAGATTCAGTGTTTCTGGTTTTATGTGGAGGTCCTTGATCTACTTGGACTTGAGCTTTGTACAAGGAGATAAGAATGGATCAATTTGCATTCTTATACATGCTAACCTCCAGTTGAACCAGAACCATTTGTTGAAAAGGCTATCTTTTTTTCCACTGGGTGGTTTTAGCTCCTTTGTCAAAGATCAAGTGACCATAGAAGTATGGGTTCATTTCTGGGTCTTCAATTCTGTTCCATTGATCTACATGTCTGTCACTGTACCAATACCATGCGGTTTTATTAACTATTTCTCTGTAGTAGTAGAGCTTGAGGTCAGAGATGGTGATTTCTCCAGAAGTTTTCTTATTGTTGAGACTAGTTTTCACTATCCTAGGTTTTTTGTTGTTCTGAATGAATTTGAGAATTGCTCTTTCTATCATAGTGAATAATTGAGTAGGAATTTTGATAGGGATTGCATTGAGTCTGTACATTGCTTTTGATAAAATGACCATTTTTACCTGTTATTCATGCCTATCAATGAGCATAGGAGATCATTCCATCTTCTGAGGTCTTCTCAATTTCTTTCTTTAGTGACTTGAAGTTCTTTTCTTACAGATTTTGACTAGCATGGTTAGAGTCAAACCAAGATATTTTTTGTTATTTGTGAATATTGTGAAAGTGGTGTTTCCCTAATTTCTTTCTCAGTCCATTTGTCCTTTGAGAAGAGGAAGGCTACTGATTTGTTTGAGTTAATTTTATATCCAGCCACTTTGCTGAAGTTGTTTTTCAGCTGTAGGAGTTCTCTGTGGTCACTTAAATATATTATCATATCATCTGAATATAGTGATAGTTTGACTTCTTCCTTTCCAATTTGTATCCTTTTGACCTCTTTTGTTTTCTAATTGCTCTGGCTAGAACTTTGAGTACTATGTTGAATAGAGCAGGAGAGAGTTGGCAGCCTTGTCTTGTTCCTGATTTTTGTGGGATTGCATCAAATTTCCCTACATTTAGTTTGATGTTGGGTACTGGTTTTCTGAATATTGCTCTTTACTATGTTTAGGTATGGGCTTTGAATTCCTGATCTTTCCAAGACTTTTAACATGAAGGGGTGTTGAATTTTGTCAACTGCATTTCCAGGATCTAATGAGATGATCATGTGTGTTGTTTTTTTTTTTTTTGTTTTCCTTTGAGTTCGTTTATATAGTGGATTACATTGATGGATTTCTATATATTGAACCATCCCTGTATCCCTGGGATGAAACCTACTTGATCATCGTGAATGATAGTTTTGGTGTGTTCTAAGATTCAGTTTTCGAGAACTTTATTGAATGTTTTTTCATTGATATTCATAAGGGAAATTGGTCTGAAGTCCTATTCCTTTGTTGGATCTTTGTGTGGTTTTGATATCCATGTAACTGTGGCTTCATAGAATGAATTGAATAGTATTCCTTCTGTTTCTATTTTGTGGAATAGTTTGAAGAGTGTTGGTATTAGGTCTGATAGAATTCTGCACTAAACCCATGTGGTCCTGGACTGTTTTTGCTTGGGAGACTTTTAATGACTCTTTTTATTTCATTAGTAGTTATGGGACTGTTTTGATGTTGTATTTGATCTTGATTTAACTTTGTACCTAGTATCTGTCTAGAAAATTATCCATTTCATCCAGATTTTCCAGTTGTGTTGAGTATAGCCTTTTGTAGTAGGATCTGATGATTTTTTGAATTTCCTCAGTTTCTGTTTTATGTCTTCCTTTATGATTCTGATTTTGTTAATTTGAATACTGTCTCTGTGCCCTCTTGTTAATCTGGTTAAGGGTTTATCTATCATGTTGATTTTCTCAAGGAACCAACTCCTGTTTTTTTTAATTCTTTGTATAGTTCTTTTCATTTCTACTTGGTTGATTTCAGCTCTGAGTTTAATTATTTCCTGCTGTCTACTCCTCTTAGGTGTAGTTGCTTCTTTTTGTTCTGGAGTTTTCAGATGTGCTGTCAAGCTGCTAGTGTATGATTTCTCCACTTCCTTTATAGAAGCACTCAGACCTACATGTTTTCCTCTTAGCACAGCTTTTATTATGTCCCATAAGTATGGGTGTGTTGTACCTTCATTTTCATTAAATTCTAAAAGTCTTTAATTTCTTTCTTCATTTCTTTCCTGACCAAGTTTTCCTTGAGTAGAGATTTGCTCTGCTTCCATGTGTATGTGGGTTTTCTTTTGTTTTTGTTATTATTGAAGACCAGCCTTAGTCTGCGGTGATCTGATAAGATGCATGTGGTTATGTCAATCTTCCTGTATCTGTTGAGGCTTCTTTTGTGACCAATTATATGGTCAATTTTGGAGAATGTATCATGAGGTGCTCAGAAGAAGGTATATTCTTTTGTTTTAGGATGAAATGCTCTATAGATATCTGTTAAATCCATTTGGTTTATAACTTCTGTTAGTTTCACTGTTTGTATATATTTTCTGTTTCCATGATCTGTCCATTGGTAAGACTGGGGTATTAAAGTCTTCCACTATTATTGTGTGAGGTTCAATGTGTACTTTAAGCTTTAGTATCATTTCTTTTACAAATGTGGGTGCCCTTGCATTTGGGGTATGGATATTCAGAATTGAGAGTTCATGTTGGTAGATTATTCCTTTCAAAATATGAAGTGTCCTTCCTTATCCTTTTGGATAACTTTTGGTAGAAGGGTCAATTTTATTTGATATTAGAATGGCTACTACAGCTTGTTTCTTGGAACCATTTGCTTGGAAATTTTTTCCACCTCTGTACTCTGAGGTAATGTCTATCTTTGTCACTGAGATGCATCTCCTGCATTTGGCAAAATGCTGGGCCTTGTCTATGTATCCAGACTGTTAGTCTGTCTCTTTATTGGGGACTTGAGTCCATTGATGTTAAGAGATATTAAGGAATAGTGATTGTGGCTTCCTTTTATTTTTGTTGTTACAGGTGGAATTATGTGTGTGGCTATCTTCTTTTGGATTTGTTGAAAGAAGATTTATATCTTGCTTTTTTCTTGGGTTTAGTTTCCCTCCTTGTGTTATAGTTTTCCATCTATTATCCTTTGTAGGGATGGATCTGTGGAAATATATTGTGTTAATTTGGTTTTGTCATGGAATATCTTGGTTTTTCCATCTATTGTAGTTGAGAGATTTTCTGAGTATAGTAGCCTGGACTGGCATTTGTGTTTTCTTAGGGTCTGTATGCCATCTGCCCAAGATCTTCTGGCTTTTGGAGTCTCTGTTGAGAAGTCTGGTGTAATTCTGATAGGTCTTCCTTTATATGTTACTTGACCTTTTTCCCTTACTGCTTTTAATACTTTTTCTGTATTGTTTTGTGCATTTGGTGTTTTGTATATTATGTGACAAGAGGAATTTCTTTTCTGGTGCAATCTATATGTTTTTCCATAGGTTTCTTGTATGTTTATGGGCTTCTCTTTCTTTAGGTTAGGGAAGTTTTCTTTTATAATTTAGTTGAAGATATTTACTGGCTCTCTTAGTTGGGAGTTTTACTTTCTTCTTCACCTAATATCTTTAGCTTTGGTCTTTTCATTGTGCCCTGGAAGTTTTGGGTTAGGAGCTTTTTGCATTTTGCATTTTCTTTGACTGTTGTGTCAATGTTTTCTACTGTATCTTCTACACCTGAGAATCTCTTTTCTTTTTTTTTTATTTTCTAAGTTTTTATTTACATTCCCAATGATTTCCCCTTTCCAGTTTCCTCCCTCCCTGAAAGTCCCATAAGCCCCTTTCCCTCCCTCTTTTCCCCATTCAACCACCTTTTGCTTCTCTGTCCTGGCATTCTCCTACATCCAGTCTTTCCAGGACCAGGGGTCTCTCCTTTCATCTTCTTGGAAATCTATTGATATGCGAATTGTGTCTAGGGTATTCTGAGATTCTGGGTTAATATCCCCTTATCAGTGACTGCATACCATGTGTGTTCTTTTGTGATTGGGTTACCTCACTAAGGATGATATTTTCAAGTTCTGACCATTTGCCTAGGAATTTCGTGAGTTCATTGTTTTGTTTTTTTTTTGTTTTGTTTTTTTATTATTTATTTTATTTTTTTTAATTTACATTCCAAATCATTTCCCCTTTCCCTTTTCCTCCCTCCCCGAAAGGAAAGTCCCATAAGCCCCCTTCCCTCCCTCTTTTCTCCATTCAACCCCCTCTTGTTTCTCTGTCCTGGCATTCCCCTACATCCAGTCTTTCCAGGACCAGGGGTCTCTCCTTCCATCTTCTTAGAAATCTATTGATATGCAGATTGTGTCTAGGGTAATCCGAGATTCTGGGTCAATATCCCCTTATCAGTGACTGCATACCATGTGTGTTCTTTTGTGATTGGGTTACCTCACTAAGGATGATATTTTCAAGATCTGACCATTTGCCTATGAATTTCGTAAATTCATTGTTTTTAATTGCAGAGTAGTATTCCATTGTGTAGATATACCACATCTTCTGAATCCATTCCTCCGTTGAGGGACATCTGGGTTCTTTCCAGCTTCTGGCTATTATAAATAAGGCTGCTATGAACATAGTGGAGCATGTGTCCTTATTGCATGCAGGTAAAGCCTCTGGGTATATGCCCAGGAGTGGTATAGCCGGATCCTCCGGGAGTGTCATGCCCAGTTTTCTGAGGAACCGCCAGACTGCTTTCCAGAGTGGTTGTACCAGCTTGCAATTCCACCAGCAGTGGAGGAGTGTTCCTCTTTCTCCACATCCTAGCCAACACCTGCTGTCTCCTGTGTTTTTGATCTTAGCCATCCTGACTGGTGTGAGATGGAATCTCAGGGTTGTTTTGATTTGCATTTCCCTAATGACTAAGGATGATGAACACCTTTTTAGGTGCTTCTCAGCCATTAGATAATCTTCAAGTGAGAACTCTTTGTTTAGCTCTGTACCCCATTTTTTAATAGGGTTACTTGCCTCTCTGGAGTTTAACTTCTTGAGTTCTTTGTATATATTGGATATTAACCCTCTGTCGGATGTAAGATTGGTAAAGATCATTTCCCAGTTAGTTGGTTGCCGCTTTGTCTTTTTGACAGTGTCTTTTGCCTTGCAAAAACTTTGTAATTTAATGAGGTCCCATTTGTCTATTCTTGATCTTAGAGCATAAGCTATTGGAGTTCTGTTCAGGAAATTCTCTCCTGTGCCCATGTGTTCAAGGTTCTTCCCTAGTTTCCCTTCTATTAGTTTCAGTGTGTCTGGTTTTATGTGGAGATCTTTGATCCACTTAGAATTGAGCTTAGTGCAAGGAGATAAGAATGGGTCAATTTGCATTCTTCTATATGTTGACCTCCAGCTGAGCCAGCACCATTTGTTGAAAAGGCTATCTTTTTTCCACTGGATGGTTTTAGCTCCTTTGTCAAAGATCAAGTCACCATAGGAGTGTGGATTCATTTCTGGGTCTTCAATTCTGTTCCATTGATCTACATGTCTGTTACTGTACCAATACCATTCGGTTTTTAACACTGTTGCTCTGTAGTACAGGTTGAGGTCCGGGATACTGATTCCCCCAGAGGTTCTTTTACTCTTGAGAATAGTTTTAGCTATTCTGGGTTTTCTGTTATTCCAGATGAATTTTTGAATTGCTCTTTCTAACTCTATGAAGAATTGAGTTGGGATTTTGATGGGGATTGCATTGAATCTGTGTATTACTTTTGGTAAGATGCACATTTTTACTATATTAATCCTGCCAATCCATGAGCATGGCAGATTTTTCCATCTTCTGAGGTCTTCTTCAATTTCTTTCTTCAGAGACTTGTAGTTCTTGTCATACAGATCTTTCACTTGTTTGGTTAGAGTCACTCCAAGATACTTAATATGGTTTTTGGCTATCGTGAAGGCTATTATTTCTCTTACTTCTTTCTCAGTCTGCTTATCCTTTGAGTATAGGAAGGCTTCTGACTTGCTTGAGTTGATTTTATATCCGGCCACTTTGCTGAAGTCGTTTATCAGCTGTAGGAGTTCTCTGGTGGAGTTCTTTGGGTCGCTTATGTATACTATCATATCGTCTGCAAATAGTGATAGTTTGACTTCTTCCTTTCCAATTTGTATCCCTTTGACCTCTTTTTGTTGTCTAATTGCTCTAGCTAGAACTTCAAGTACTATATTGAAAAGATATGGAGAGAGAGGGCAGCCTTGTCTAGTCCCTGATTTTAGTGGGATTGCTTCAAGTTTCTCTCCATTTAGTTTGATGCTGGCTACCGGTTTGCTGTAAATTGCTTTTACTATGTTTAGATATGGGCCTTGAATTCCTGATCTTTCCAAGACCTTTAGCATGAAAGGATGCTGAATTTTGTCAAATGCTTTCTCAGCATCTAATGAGATGACCATGTGGTTTTTTTCTTTGAGATTGTTTATGTAGTGGATTACATTGATGGATTTCCTTATATTGAACCATCCCTGCATCCCTGGGATGAAGCCTACTTGATCGTGGTGAATGATCGTTTTGATGTGTTCTTGGATTCGGTTGGCAAGAATTTTATTGAGTATTTTTGCATCGATATTCATAAGAGAGATTGGCCTGAGATTCTCTTTCTTTGTCGGATCTTTGTGTGCTTTTGGTATTAGTGTAATTGTGGCTTCATAGAACGAGTTGGGTAGTGTTCCTTCTGTTTCTATTTTGTGGAACAGTTTGAAGAGTATTGGTGTTAGGTCTTCTTTGAAGGTCTGATAGAATTCTGCACTAAAACCATCTGGACCTGTGCTTTTTTTGGTTGGAAGACTTCCAATGACAACTTCTATTTCTTCAGGACTTATAGGATGGTTTAGATGGTCTATTTGATCCTGATTTAATTTTGGTACTTGGTATCTGTCAAGGAAATTGTCCATTTCCTCAAGATTTTCTAGTTGTGTGGAATACAGGTTTTTGTAGTAGGATCTGATGATTTTTTGAATTTCCTCAGTTTCTGTTGTTATCTCTCCCTTTTCGTTTCTGATTTTATTAATTTGGATACTATCTCTGTGCCCTCTGGTTAGTCTGGCTAAGGGCGTATCTATCTTGTTGATTTTCTCAAAGAACCAACTCCTCGTTTTGTTGATTCTTTGTATGGTTTTATTTGTTTCTACTTGATTGATTTCAGCCCTGAGTTTGATGATTTCCTGCCTTCTACTCCTCTTGGGTGTATTTGCTTCTTTTTGTTCCAGGGCTTTCAGGTGTGCCATTAAGCTGTTAGTGTATGCTGTCTCCCGTTTCTTTTTGGCGGCACTCAGGGCTATGAATTTTCCTCTTAGCACTGCTTTCATTGTGTCCCATAAATTAGGGTATGTTGTGCCTTCATTTTCATTAACTTTCAAAAAGTCTTTGATTTCTTTCTTTATTTCCACCTTGACCAAGTTATCATTGAGTAGAGCATTGTTCAGCCTCCATGTGTACGTGGGTTTTCTTTTGTTTTTGTTGCCATTGAAGACCACCCTTATTCCATAGTGATCTGATAGGAGGCATGGGATTATTTCTATCTTCTTATATCTGTTGAGGTCTGATTTGTGACCAATTATATGGTCAATTTTGGAGAAGGTACCATGAGGAGCTGAGAAGAAGGTGTATTCTTTAGCTCTAGGATGAAATGTTCTATATATATCTGTTAGTTCCAGTTGGTCCAAGGCTTCAATTAGATTCACTGTGTCCCTGTTTAGTTTCTGCTTTCCTGAACGATCCATTTCAGAGAGGGGGGTGTTGAAGTCACCCACTATTATTGTGTGCGGTGCGATGTGTGCTTTGAGTTTTAGTAAAGTTTCTTTTACGAATGAGGGTGCCCTTGCATTTGGAGCATAGATATTCAGAATTGAGAGTTCTTGATGGTGGATTTTTCCCTTGATCAGTATGTAGTGTCCTTCTGTGTCTTTTTTGATGACTTTAGGTTGAAAATCAATTTTATCCGATATTAGGATGGCTACTCCACCTCGTTTCTTGGGGCCATTTGCTTGTAAAATTGTTTTCCAGCCTTTTACTCTGAGGTAGTGTTTGTCTTTGACACTGAGGTGCGTTTCCTGCATGCAGCAAAATGCTGGGTCCTGTTTACGTATCCAGTCTGCTAGTCTATGTCTTTTAATTGGGGAATTGAGACCATTGATATTAAGAGAGATTAAGGCATAGTGATTATTGCCATCTGCCATTCTTGACGCTATCTTTATGTTTGAGTGGTTATCTACTTTTGGGTTTGATTCAAGAAGGTTATTATCTCATTTTTTCCAGGGTGTTGTTTCTCTCCCTGTATTGGAGGTTTCCACCTATTATCTGTTGCAGGGCTGGATTTGTGGAAAGATATTGTGAAAATTTGGTTTTATCATGGAATATCTTGGTCTCTCCATCTATGGTGATTGAGAGTTTTGCTGGGTATAGTAGTCTAGGCTGGCATTTGTGCTGTCTTAGTGTCTGCATGAGATCTGCCCAGGATCTTCTGGCTTTCATAGTCTCTGGTGAGAAGTCTGATGTGATTCGGATAGGTCTTCCTTTGTATGTTACTTGGCCCTTTTCTCTTACTGCTTTTAGTATTCTTTCTCTGTTTAGAACATTCGGTGTTTTGATTATTATGTGACGGGAGGTATTTCTGTTCTGGTCCAGTCTGTTTGGAGTTCTGTAGGCTTCTTGTACGTTCATCGGCATCTCTCTCTTTAGGTTAGGGAAGTTTTCCTCCATAATTTTGTTGAAGATGTTTACTGGCCCTTTACGTTGCAAATCTTCACTCTCATCTATACCTATAATCCTTAGGTTTGGTCTTCTCATTGTGTCCTGGATTTCCTGGATGTTTTGGGTTACACGTTTTTTGCATTTTGCATTTTCTTTGACCGTTGAGTCGATGCTTTCTATGGAATCTTCAGCACCTGAGATTCTTTCTTCCTTCTCTTGTATTCTATTGTTGATGTTTGCATCTATGACTCCTGATTTCTTCCCAAGGTTTTCTATCTCCAAAGTTGTCTCCCTTTGTGATTTCTTAGTTGTTTCTACTTCCTTTTTTAGTTCCTGGATGGATTTGCTGAGATCCTTCACTTGTTTGTTTGTATTTTCCTGTATTTCTTTAAGATATTTTTGCATTACCTCTTTCAGGATTTCTTCCTGATGACCCACGTTCTCCTGCATTTCTCTGAGCGATTTTTGTGTTTCCTCCTCATGGGAATCCATCTGTTGATCCATTGTCTCCTGCATTTCTTTAAGCAGTTCTCGTGTTTCCTTTGTAAGGGCATCTAACCGTTGATTCATTTCTTTAAGCAATTTTTGTGTTGCCTCCTTATGGGCATCCATCTGTTGACCCATATTCTTCTGCATTTCTTTATGCCAATTTTGTGATTCCTTTGTGAGTGCATCTACCCGTTGATTCATCTCGTTAAGCGATTTTTGTGTTGTCTCCTTGTGCGCCTCCATCTTTTGATCCATGTTCTCCCGCATTTCTCTAAGCAATTTTTGTGTTTCCTTTGTAAGGGCTTCTAACCGTTGATTTATGGTCTCCTGTAATTCTTTATGAGATTTATTTGTGTCCTTCTTGTGATCCTCTAATAGCATCATGAGAAGTGATTTTAAATCCAGATCTTGTCTTTTGGGTGTGGTGTGGTATCCAGGACTTGCTGCTGTTGGAGAGTTGGGTTCGGATGGTCCCATATTACTTTGATTTCTGTTAGTAACATTCCTACGTTTGCCTTTTGCCATCTGGATACCTCTGATATTAGTTTGTCCTGCTGCCACTGGCTGTTGGTTGGACCTCCTGTGAGCCTGCAAAGCTATTTCTGCCACCCCCCACCCCTGGATTACCAGGATTCCCCTGGCACCGATTTCTGGGGCCTGCCTGCTCCTGAGTTACTTTGGAGCCCTGATGTGCCTTGCCCCAAGTGATCTTATATTGGGGAGTCCTTGCACATCCAAAGGCTCAGCCTAGTGGATTCCTGGAGCAGAGGTTGCCAAAGGGAGGCTGGTAGGCTCCTGCCCTGTGCAGGGGTGTGTGATCTCTCCTAGGGGGGGAGGGGGCGTCCCTCTGCCAGGCAGAAGTCCCACAGCAGAGCTAGCACGCTGGTTACTGCAGATCCGCCCAGCTCTTGGGAGCCACGTGCACACAATCCGCCCAAGACCCAAGCGATATTATGCCTGTCTGTCTCAGAGCCTGGCTGTCCCAACTTCCCGGCCACTGGAGCAAAGATGGTGGAGTGCACTCTGCACATTCTCAGTGGTGCTGCTCACCCTGCAGACGCGATGGCCTGCAGATCTGGCACCCAGACGACCACAGCGCTGACCCGTTCTTGGGCGCAGAAGGAAGCCCCAACAGGCCGTGTCCCAAGTGATGTTATATTGGGGGGAGAGCCTGGGTACCTGTCTCTTCAGTGCAGTCTGCGGGAACAGAGGTCGCGGAAGGAAAGCCGAGTTCATTGTTTTTAATTGCAGAGTAGTATTCCATTGTCTAAATATGCCACATCTTCTGAATCCATTCCTCCGTTGAGGGACATCTGGGTTCTTTCCAGCTTCTGGCTATTATAAATAAGGCTGTTATGAACATGGTGGAACATGTGTCCTTATTGCATGCAGGTAAAGCCTCTGGGTATATGCTCAGGAGTGGTATAGCCGGATCCTCTGTGAGTGTTATGCCCAGTTTTCTGAGGAACCGCCAGACTGCTTTCCAGAGTAGTTGTATAAGCTTGCAATTCCACCAGCAGTGGAAGAGTGTTCTTCTTTCTCCACATCCTTGCCAACACCTGCTGTCTCCTGTGTTTTTGATCTTAGCCATTCTGACTGGTGTGAGATGGAATCTCAGGGTTGTTTTGATTTGCATTTCCCTAATGGCTAAGACTGATGAGAATCTCTTTTCTATCTCTTGTATTTTTTTTGTGATGCTTGCATCTATGACTCCTTATTTCTTTCCTAGGTTTTCTATCTCCAGGATTGTTTCCCTTTGTGATTTCTTTATTGTTTCTATTTTCATTTTTACATCCTAGATGAATTTGTTCAATTCATTCAGCTGTTTGATTGTATTTTCCTATATTTCTTTAAGGGATTTTTGTGTTTTCCTCTCTAAAGGCTCTACCAGTCTACCTATGTTCTCCTGTATTTCTTTGAGGGAGTTATTTATGTCCTTCTTAATGTCCTGTATCATTATCATGAGACATGATTTTAAAGCAGAATCTTGCTTTTCAGGTGTGTTGGAGTATCCAGGGCTTTCTCTTGTGGGAGTTCTGGGTTCTGCTGATGCCAAGTAACCTTGGTTTCTGTTCCTTATATTCTTGCTCTTGCCTTTTGCCATCTGGTTATCTCTGGTGTTAGCTGGTTTTGCTTTCTCTAACTGGATATATTGTCCCTTCTGTGAGTCTGTGTGCCTGTGATCTTAGGTGTGTCAGCACTCTTGGGAGACAAGCTATTGCTGGGTGTGATTGGAGTCTGGAGTGCTGTGGCACAGTGTCAGCTCCAGAGCACAGATGGAGACTGGAAGGATGGTGTTTCTGATTGCTCCAAGGTTGCTGGGTCCTTTGGGTCCTGGGTGGTTCTTGCTTGGGCCAGGTATTTGGGAATTAGTGGTGGTCTCATCTGTGAGCTTAGGTGTGTCAGCACTCCTGGGAAACTAGCTATCACTGGGTGAGATCGGGGTGCAGAGAGCTGTGGTACAGGATTACCTCAGGGTTGGAGGGGGCAGATGGAAACTGGAAGGCATTTTTAGAATTCTTTATCCTGTCTTAAATATCTGTGCTTACTTTATAATTTGAATAATATTTCAGTATTATTTTAGGTTGCCAAGAAGTATTATATTTATGATTATAGCTATTTTATTACCATATTTGAAAATGATTTGCTCATGAACTTTGTCTCTTGTTCTATAAGTTTCTTCTGTAAAAAATAAGTTGGATATTTTCTTTGTATTTGAATATCATTCAACCTTTGTTATATTTCTTATTGTCTTTTAATTTATGCCAAAATTATTATAGTTTTTCTGTCATAATTATTTGAAAAGATCTTTTATTCATTTCAAAGTATTCTTAAAATTAGAATACCTGTATTCATCCATAATTATGTCTCTTTTGTCCATGGAGATCCATGTGTTTATAATTTTTAAAATCTTGTCCTTTCATGAAATTGGAACTTGTTTTGGTCAGATATGATACCGATTTCTGAATTGATTTTCTCAGTTTTTCATTAAATATTTTCTGTTTTCTGTTACATTTCAGTGGTTACTTTAGGATGAATTTACTTCATATGCACATACAACACATGCACACTTTGTTTCTGTTGTTTTATCTATTTTTGTACAGTATTTAACCTATTGCAATTTGTATTTAATTTGTTTGCATAATGCTTACATTTACAAACAATTGCAGTTTTTAATTTTTAATAAATTTATTTTTCATATTTTTAAACATACTCACCTCCCTTCCTGCAACTCCTTCCATTACCACCCACCAGTTTTCCATCCCTACCAGCTCAAGTTTGACTCTTCTCCTTTTATTTTCTCCCCATGTCCAGTTTGTGATGTTCTGCTCTTCTTGGAAGTAAGACTTTCCATGGTGTGTGATCAACCTATTGTGATTTGCACCATTTAAAAAAAAAACTCTCCTCCCAGCAGCTATCAAATGCCAAATTACACTCAGTTAGTGATGGGATTACATGACCACCTTAAAACTTCTATGCTAGAATGTTGTCTGGCTGGAGCTTGTGCACATCTTATGTATGCTGTCACATTTGCTGCGAATTCATATGTACATCTGCCCTGCCTGGAAATGACTGTTTCCTCGATGCTAATTTACCACCTCAGACTTTTAGACTGTTGGTACACCTTCTCCTTCAAAGACACTTGAGCCTTTGATGAAGGGGTGTGATATGAGTGTCTCATTTAATGCTTGACACTCCACAGTCTTATTCTCTGAATGTTGACCATTTTGGATTCTCTGTATTAACTGACACGGAAAAACAAAGCTTGTCTGGTGAGAGATAAAACTATTGTAAATTTATTATATGTTTTTATTAGTTTTTGAGGATTTCATACACTGTGCTTTAGTCCTATCTAGATCTACTCCCTTCTCCTTACGTCCAATCTGGTATTATTTTTCTTTTATTAAAAATGTCAAGGCCAATTTGTGCTACCCAAATATTCTTGGATCTGTAGTCTTGTAGGGATTAATTATATATCTTATCAATTAATAACCAGCACAGAAATTTGTCTGATATTCTTTAAAAAATAGTGATATTTTTCCAAGTAAAGCTTAGAATTATTTGTTTCAAAACAAACTTTATTTAATAATTGTTGGCAATCACTTTTGCAACATTTACAATAAACAATCTTCAAATAATTGTAGAATTTATAACCAATATGACATATCCCTTATTTATATGAATCAGTTTTAGACTCTTTCAGAGTTTATTAATGTTCTTCATATATGTTGGTTTCATTTTATTGATCAAACTATTTTGACTTGTTGTCACTCACCAGCAAACAATGTGGCACTGGCTTACCTTTATTACTACTGAAAGTGGAAATAGGTATCGTTCAGTGTAGAGTGCTCATTGTCAGAAGTGCCCCTACTTGCTTTAGGAGGAAATTGAACTTCAACATCCTGATAATCAGTGATAATGTCCAATTTGACAGAATCTAAAATCACCTAGGAGATGAACTTCTAGGCATACTTTTGAAAAATTATCTAGATTAAGATTATTACCTCCTGAGAATTTCTATGAGGAATTATCTTGATTAGATTAATTAATACAAGCAGACTCATTTTAACTATTAGTGGGACTATTCTATAAGGAGGGATGCAAGACTATAAAATGGAGGGAAAGTGAGCTGAGCACAAGTGTTCGTTGCTCTCAGTTTCTTGTTTGCAGATGTGATATTACCAGGTACTTTAAGTTCCTGCTGCCTTGACTTAGCTTTCAAGATAAATTTGTGAACTGAAGTTAACCTTTTCTCCATGAAGTTGAATTTATTGCGGTATTTTATTACAGCAACAGGAAAATAATCTAAGACAAATGTCTTTATGTATTTTTTTGTAAACCCCTAAGTCCTAAAAATAAGATAATACATAGTCAATGGCCCAGTGAAAATTCTATCATTCACATACTATTGCTTTATTTTTATAGGAAATTCAATATTTTTCATAAGTTGAGTCCTATATATGCAGTGCTTAACGGAAGGTCTGAAGACCTTATAAGTGATTGCACATTACTCTATTTTCATTTCCATGATGGCTTTAGATTTGTTTTATTTTGCTCTTTTTGAGAACATTTTAGTGGAAACATAGGTACATTCTGTATGAGATAAGTAATGCTACAATAACAGTCACCCTCCAACTTTCAGAGGCTTTACCAGATAGATTTGTTTTCTGTTCTGACTGATTATCCAACACTTGCTGTCAGTGAGATTCTGCCTATTGTTGGATTATGGATATTACAAAGCAGGATTCCATGCTCATGCTAGGACTGTAGCAGGAAAAAGATACATATGAAATCATACACTGACTCGGACTCTTTCACCACAAAGGAACAGACTTGAGTCAATAAGTTCTCATTGTCCAAAGTAAGTCATTGATCTTATCTTATATCAAAATAGGAAGAGAAGTACAACCCTGTCCATACTCCCCGAAGAGCAGCAGGCTATGAACAACTATGATTATCATGCATTTTTCATTCTGAAAACTCATTTCTGTGAATGCTAGAAAAAAAATGGTAGCTATTTGGCTTCTTAATCATTCAAATACACAGAATGCATCACTTAGCAGATGGGCAGAGTGTTAGAGACTGTGAAAGTGTTCATCTTTGTAGAAAAGCTGTATATTTTTAAGTCAAAGGCTAAACAAGACAGTAGAAGTGTCCTTGATTCTAAATGTCTTTATTTCACGTAGTGTCTAGGGGCAGCATGCTTCTGCACCTGTAACCATGGAATGATTACAAAGAAAATGCATTAAAAACTATTTTCTTGCCCGAATACTTTATTATGTATATTGACTCTTTCTATTTTCTTTCAAAAGAAAAGCCTTGGAGCATGAGTCTAATCGCTTGAGTGCCCAGCACCTTCTTCTACTGGTTTCCAGGCATCCACTGTTTCCTTTTACCAACAGAGGAGAGGGAAGTCCTGTTGCTTTAATATACCATTTTGAACAATCCTGAACTGTGAGGCTGCCAACTCTGGCATCAGTTAACTTCTGATTAGAGCGTAGTGGGTAGTGAGTGGGGATGGGCAATACACATCTTATTCTGATTCAAATAAATGAATGCTCTGTACCTCTAACGTCAAAAGACATTTACAGTTTTGCTAGCCTGTTTCCCACGTCAGCTTGGCACACAGACTGCCAGGATCAATGGTTCAATTTTAGTTCCACTTTCTTCTTCCATCATTTCTTGTATTCAGCACTTCGGAAGTGAGTTAATAATGTAAAATCTGGCTGAATTAAATTCATTTAACTGTGCTGCCAATTCTCTTCCCTTCATGCATTTTTAAAGAGATCTCAAACCGGTGATGGATTTCTAATGCTCTAGGAAAAGAAAGCAAGGATGAGACAGTAAACCTGAATGGGGTGAATTGTTTATTATAATTATTCCATTGAATTATCTCACTGTGTGCAAAGAAGGGGGAGGAACCATCAGCCTACATAGGTTTTGCAAGTGATAATATGAACGGTATTAAAAAATAGTAGAAACTGCCTCTTCAATCAGTTAAAAAATCGACACTGTGCTATTTCACAGAGAAAGCTGTGAACAGTAAAATATGAAGCAGGACGGGGGTCTGTTTCTATAGCAACCCAGTATATTCAAGCTAGGATGACGATTTTTAAAAAAAAAAATTAAACTTAGTTAGAAACAAATTAGCACCATGCCTCAGACTGCTTGTTTGACACCAACTATATGAATTGCCTGTTAAATGGTTTAACTTGAAACCTGTTCATTGTTCCTAGGTTGTCTTTGGTTGTCCTCCAACCTCTTGGCTTCTTAAAGTGACTGGTACTGCTAGAATATACATTTAATGTTCAGAAGGAGCACAAAGGACAAAATTTCTATCCAAAAAAAATAAAGACATCAGAGAACAGAGACCTCTTTGCATGGTCTCTTTTAATTTGAGTCTATTAGCATTTAACTGCCAAAGTCACCTGCTTTCAGAGCAAGATGTTAGAAAAAATTCATTCCTCCTCCTCCTTTTTCTAAATTTCTTCCAGTCAGAAGATAAACCCCTATGGGAAACAAATGTCACCTGTAATCTGTGTTTTATTGCCTCTCTTCCTTCATTCAGTATCTGCTCCCACCAGGTTGTCCTATTTGTCTTAAATAGAATGCATCTAATAGTGTAATTGGTTAATGACGCAATCAGCTCTCAAACTTAATAGTCTTGTGACAAAACAAAATACAAGAATTAAAAGGTTGCTTCTATGTTTCCATGATTCCTGTTCTCTAAGTGAAACCAGGGACTATCTTGTAAGTAGGATTTTTTTTTATCACCACATAATCTCTAAGACTCCATCTGCTCAGCATGATTGGTAGTTCCAATGGCTCAAAAAACTTGCTCCTACTGATTTCATGTTTCTAGGATCACTCTGGAAATCTAGCCCTTGGCACTGATGAACAGTTGGGTAGCTCATTTTGTCTATCAGTCTATCATCTGACCCACACCACATCCTGTGAACCTGTTAAGAGTGCAGATGCTCCTATTGAAATGAGAAACACCTTCCATTCCTGTTGATAATACAGCACACCCTGTCCTCTCATCTCTAGATACCCTCGCTGACTCGAAAACAAAAACCCAAACCCACTGTATCTGCTGTCCTTTATTTTCACACAAAACTCAAACACCTCTGCAAAGAACATTTGTGTGGCAGCCAGTGACAGGGGGAAGATAATGAAATTAGAGACACAAGATTTGAGAAAGTTTTTATGGTATTCTGATTTCTCCTTGTGTGTGTGTGTGTGTGTGTGTATGTGTGTGTGTGTGTGTGTGTGTGGTGTTGCTGCTGCTGCTGCTGCCCACCATTCATTTCCCATCCCATTCCTGATAATTAAGTCTAGAAGTCTCTGTATGAGTTCTGGCTAAATTTTTGATGACTAAAGCAACCACTTTTCCTTGATTCTAAAAGCCAAACCCTAAAGAGGGTAACTGGAGTTTTCACATCATACCACCACAAAGATATATAAAAGTTCTCACTACAGTGGCTTCTCATGATGAGCAATTTGAAACTTTGACAAGGCTACAATCCCATTTTCATTCACATCCAAATGGTTAGTTAAACTGATCAAGTCCCATGCTTCTCAAGCCAAGCACCATGCTAATCCTCTAGTAACCTGTTTGCACATCGCTCCTTTTACTGATCTGTTCTTCTCTCACAAGCCATTTTCACTGCTGCCTCCATCTTTACACCCAACCTCTCCTGTGTGTCTGATGCCTGCTTGACAGCAACTGTATGAGCTACTGCTAAAGTGGTGTAACTCAAAAACTCTTCCTATTTTCTAGGCTGTCTTGAAAACATACTAGATTCTTAAATTGAGTGAAGTAACTGGAGTGCACAGCATTTGATGTTCAACTCTAAATCAAAAGACAAAGTTCATATAATCCATGTTCCATTGTTGAGAAGAATATATATATATATGTATGTATAATCTTGGGATCTTCTTTCTTCAGCTTCTGAATATCTATCACACACAGACACATACACACACACACACACATACACACACATACACAGATACACACACAAGCAACACACATGTGTACTGCCAAACACAGCTGCCACAGACTTTCTTCCCATCTCCTCACTTGAACTTTAAAATCCCTCTCTTTTAAGGACTCTCCCATAGCCTTACAGACTTCTTCTGCCATTTCTTTATATTCTGTGCTTTGACCATCCAAATGCAACATTCCCAAACACAACAAAACAAACTTTTCCAAAAATAGATGGGTCCTAAAACACTACTCTATCTTTCTAAGAACCTTTAAATCTGAGTTCAGGGAGAATAGGAAGATTCATCTGTGTATTTTTGTCTGTTTTATATAGGTAGTAATAGCTCAGATAGCTGAAAACAGAAGGCTCACTTCCAAGGTGGCTTCTTTACTCAGATGCTGGTCCCACAGTGACTCTTGGTTTTTGTTCCTCTTCAAACTCTATTTCACACATTATTGTTGTTTTCAGGAGGTATGTTTGGGTTTTCTCACCAGATTATTATGTTCAGAACAGATACATTTGTTTTTACTTGTTCTTGAGCCATTGTTGGCTGACCGTTGTTGATCTGGAAGCTGTGGAGACAGGACTTCTTTATTATACAATGGAAGGTCACACAATCCTTGCAACTCTGTCATTGTAACTCAAAAGTAATCATGGACAATGCATCAAGAAATGAGCATCCATGTGTTCTAATACAAACATTAGTTGCCAAAACAAGTGGATGGTTTATAGTCTGTCATTTGTACCCTTCTGATCCAGATAGGCAAAGCACCGTAGGATCCCACCCGCTTTTTGAAACTTCATATGTGATGGGCCATATAGGAAATCAAGTTTATTATAGAACAAAATAGAGAGAATGTGTGAATGCTGTGTCCCAGAAACCTGAGAAAAAGGAATGTGTCTGTGTGTCTCTTTTTGAAACCTAATACTTCTATTAGATGCAGAAATTCTGGTTATAATTCTAACATATATGAGAAGGCTGTTTAACAAGGGCAGAAGCCAACATAGAGGAAATATTGAAAGGAATGAAATGGGAAGCACAGAGAACACTACCCATTTGTGTCCATGACATATGAGACAATGCAAATATTCCTTCCTCCTTTTCTGAATGGGTAGAGTGTAACTGCTGTGTCCTTGAATCAGGGTTAGTTTTACTGAACTATTTTACCAATAGAATATGCTTTAAGTGATGCTTGAGACTAAGCTAGAAAAAGCCTTATATTTCTTGTTTCAGTCTACTATGAGACTGGCTTGGAAAAAAAACCCTCTGCTCTAAAAAACTATTTACCCTTGGCCCTAACAGATTGATAAGGATGCCCAGACATACCTCCAGGAGAGACTCTAAAGGATGGAATGGAATTTGTGGAGAAACAGTGGTCAAGGACCACTGTAATACAAGGATAGGAGTTTAAAAAGCCAACTTGGAAGTGAATCCAGTGAATCTGCTACCTCAACTGTCTCAGTGGATATTGCTTGGATCAGATGGAGAGCAGCAATGATAACAACAACAGCATCCCAAAGAGATGACTCTGCTGAACCTTTCCAGAATGCCAGACCTGAAGAATTTTAGCTAAATAAGTGTGTTTCCTGGCTCAGCTCCATTCCCTTGAAACAGCTAAGATATTTAGGTTTCCCCCAGAAATTCTGGGGTGTAGCTCATAACATACGTGTTTGTCTAGAAGCCCTCCAGGTAGCTCTAAGACATACCCTGTGTGAGCATAGCTGTTTCAAATCGACAGTCATGGAACTAAAGCAAGAGTCAGAGAGAAGTTACATGCAGTCACTACATTGGATGTACTTGAGCTGGGGTGGTGGAAGCTCCCAAGTGCACAGAGAGGACTTTCAGAAGCAAAAATGTAGGGGAGGAGGGGGTTGCATCTTCTCCATTCTAGAAGTAGCAGTGAATCAACTACACAGACCTATGGGTTTTTCTTTCCTGTTTTCTCAATTACTTCAGTCATGCAGAATAGTCCAAAGTTCTGAGTGGGGCCTCTAGTTTGGCAGCATAGAGACCTGTTTTTGTTGTTGTTGTTATTTGTTTGTTTTATTAGTTTTATGTTTATATTTTTACAGTCTAGTCATTACCCCCCTCCAGGTCTTCCTCCTCACAGTTCCTTATACCATTTCTCCTTCCCATTGTCTCCAAAAGGCTGTCCACCTCCCACTACCCTTCTGCCAACCCTCTCTACTCCCTGGGACCTCAAGTCTCTAGGGGGATAGATACATCTTCTCTCACTGAGGCCAGATCAGGCAGTCCTCTGCTGTATATATTTCGGGGGGCTGCAGACCAGCTAGTGTATGCTGCCTTGTTAGTAGCTCAGGGTCTGAGAGATCTCAAGGGTCTGGGTTAGTTGAGACTGCTGGTCTTCCTATGGGATGGCCCTTCTTAGCTTCTTCCAACTTTTCCCTAATTCAGCCACAGACGTACCTGACTTCAGTCCATTGGTTAGATGTAAGTATCTGTATCTGCCTCAGTTAGATGCTTATTGGGCCTCTCTGAGGATCTTGGCTCCTGTCTGTAAGCACACCACAGCATTAGTAATAGTGTCAGGCCTTGGAGCCTCCCCATGTGATGGATCTCAAGTTGGGCCAGTCACTGAACCTCTTTACCCTCAGTCTCTTGTCCATTTTTGTCTCTAGGGTTCTTTTAGACAGGAACAATTCTGGGTCAGAGTTTTTGACTGTGGGATGGCAACCCCATCCCTCCACTTGTTGCCCTGTCTTTCTACTGGAGGTGGACTCTACAAGTTCCCTTTTCCCACTGTTGGGTATTTAATATAAGGTCCCTCACTTTGAGTCTTGAGAGCCTCTCACCTCCTAGGAGACCTATGTCTTGTAACTTAAAATAATTTTGTGATTCCAACTAGCACATGAGAAATAAGCATTGGAATGCATTCTGTTCTTAGGATGATTCAAGCAATGTGAAGATCACTTTAGGTATTTTATAAGCAGTCATCTGTTATATTCATGGAGGAATGTTACCAGGAGCCCTATATATACCTAAATCCACAAAGGCATATGTGTCTTATATAAAATGGCATAGTGTCTGCAGGCAATTTATACAATTTTTCCCATATACTTTAAATCACTTCCAGTTACTTTTTATACCTAATACAATGTAAATGCTATACTGTATAGCTTAGGGACTAGTGACAAGAGAAAGAACCTTCATATTCATTACTAATGCAATTTTTAAAAATATCTTCAATCTGTGATTCATAAAACCTGTAGGTGCAGATGCTCAGGATATGGATGGTCACCTGTATATTTAAGTGAACACTGTTTCCAGGGTGACAGAAAATGTTAAGCCTAGATCCAATATCCTGGCTTCCAATTATGGCTGCTTCTCTCTAGTTATGTTCTTACAGCTAAGTTATTTAGCTACTATCTACATCTAGCACCATTCACTATCAAAGTAAGGCTAATAGCTGTACATAGTGTATAAGGATGCTATAAGATTCAATGAATCTAAGGAGCTTAGGTAATTACCTGGCAAATGGTAAGTGCACAATAAATCAACTATTTGCATTATGTCATTCAATTTTCATATCAGTGCTTTAATGTAGGCATTACTTACCCTGAAGCTCTCTGGATCCTAGGTTCCTTAAGTAAATTTACAAAAGTGGCCAAGCAAGACTTTAAATATAGGTTACTTACAGGACAGCAATCAAGCTCCTAACCATCACACATATACATATGCACCCTACACACAATTTGGAGCTATCAAGAAATCCCTTTCTCCTGACCTGAATTTCTGAATTACTCTGTTAATATTTAAAATAGTGACCAAATCTAAGAAAGTTAAAATCCCATTTAAAACTATCCCATTTAATGTAATTTCTTTCAGTAATTTCAGATAGTATTATTCAACTTCTTTAACATTTTTTGATAAGTGAGTACTCTTTGTGTTACATTGATGAATATACCTAAGTTGACATAAATGTTGCTAGTACATAGGGCTCCCTGGAAATACCCAAGAGCCCAGGCTATTGCCAAGTCAGGTTGCTCTTCACAAACTGACAGTAAGGCACATTGCTGAACACAGAACTCACACACCTCATTGAGCATGCAGAGGTTGAGCTGGTGCCTAAACAGAACCTTTACCTCCATGTTTTAGTGTCTATGGCATGGAAAGATACTCTGCAGGCTAGCAAAAGGTGCATAGGGCTGCTATTTCATATCTAACACTCTTTTTTGACGAATTACCCTGTAACATTTAAAAAGTATTAAAAAATTATTCCTCCTGAAATAAGAGCTGTACACGGCCTGTAAGCTCTCCTTCTCTGTAAAACCTGTTAGCTATCATAATTTTTTTTAACCCTCTAGGAAATATCTGAAATTCTGTAATTATGGAAGCAGCATTTTAAGGCTATTTAGTAAAGGTCAAGGTACAGTCGAATCATTATGGAAAAGTGGAACTTGATAATTGCTAAAGTCTGCCTCATTTGTAAATTGGAAAGATAAGGATGGAGCAGGTGGTATCTCTGATCATTTTGCCTTTTTAATTTATGTTCTTTTTAATTAAAATATGTACATCATTTTTTCCTTCCCCCAACCCTTCCCATGCCTCTGCTTCTCAGTTTCGTGGCTTCTTTTCTTTAACTATTATGTGTGTGTATATGTGAAATTACACATATACATATATATACTCCATTTAGTGTTTTTTATATGTAAGATTTCAGAGCTAGCCACTTAATATTGAATTTCACGTTAGGAGTTCATCTCTAGGGAAGACTAATTCTCCTTCTCTCAGCAACAGTTGCCTGTAGCTTTTTGTCTACAGGTAAGGCCCTGTGAGATGTCCCACAACCATGTTGACATGTCAACTGGTCTTGTCAATGTTCAAGTCTTGCTTATTCAGTTATATTGTTGAAATTGTATAGGTGTAAATTCTGTACAGAGAGAAAGGTTAGTTTGAAGATCTAGGCTTGAGATCCATTTGCTCTTTGTGTGCTGAGGAAAGTATGAAAACTGATCTTCACATTTGCTAGGCCAGTATTAGTGGAAGATTTAGCACTTATAAGATAAGTAAGACACAATCCTTGATACCACCATCACCAACACACAGACACACATGTAAAGAGGACAAGCACCAGAGATGTGAATGAGTAGAAAGGATCTTCCCCAGGAATCTGATGGTGGTTTTTTGGAAGAGATGAGACTTGGATGAATAGAAATAGCTTAGGCAAACTGAGAAGTGGGAAATATTGCCATTTCTATTAGGAGACACATGTGCCAAGAGACAGAGCAGGGCACATCAACAGTAACATCCTAGTCCTGGAGCCCTGGTAATAGGTGATGCAAGGTAAATGATGCTCAATGTGTGTGTTCAATATTCTCAGTTCCTCTAAAGAATATCAGTCTGTTTTGAGTCTGGGAATGGTCTTGGCAGTCATAACCTGTTTTGAACTTGTAAATGATGCCTCAGGTTTTTTGCTTTCTTTTTTATTATTTATTTTTTATAAGATATTTGCTTTATTTACATTTCAAATGGTATCCCCTTTCCATGTTACCCTTCCGAAAACCCCTATCCCATCCCTCTCCCCCTGCTCACCGACCCCCCCCCAATTTCTTGACTTGCATTCCCCTACTCTGGGGCATCGAGCCTTCACAGGACTAATGGCCTCTCTTCTCATTGATATCTGAAATGGCCATCTTCTGCTACATATGTAGCTGGAGCCATGGCTCCCTCCCTGTGTACTCTTTGGTTGGTGGTTTAGGCCCTGGGAGCACGGGGGCACTGGTTGGTACATATTATTGTTCTTCCTGCAGGGCTGCAAACCTTTTCAGCTCCTTGGGTCCTTTCTGTAGTTGCTCCATTGGACACCCTATGCTCAGTCTATTGATTGACTGTGAACCATGGGTACTTTGATCCACTTTCCAATAAGGATTAAAGTATACACACTTGGGTCTTCTTTCTTCTTGAGCTTCATGTAGTCTATGAATTGTATCTTGGGTATACTGAGCTTTTGGGCTAATATCCACTTATCAGTGAATGCATACCATTTGTGTTCTTTTGTGATTGGGTTACCTCACTCAGGATGATATTTTCTAGCTCTATCCATTTGCCTAAGAATTTCATGAATTCATTCTTTTTAATACCTGAGTAGTATTCCATTGTGTAAATGTACAACATTTTCTGTATCCATTCCTCTGTTGAGGGACATCTGGGTTCTTTTCAGCTTCTGGCTCTTATAAATAAGGCTTCTATGAACATAGTGGAGCATGTGTCCTTATTACATGTTGGAGCATCCTCTGCTATGAACATAGTGGAGCATGTGTCCTTATTACATGTTGGAGCATCTTCTGGGTATATGCCCAGGAGTAGTATAGCAGGGTCCTCAGATAGTGCTATGTACAATTTTCTGAGGAACTACCAAACTGATTTCCAGAGTGGTTTTACCAGCTTGCAATACCACCAGCAATTGAGGAATGTTCCTCTTTTTCCACATCCTCTCCAGCATTTACTGTCCCCTGAGTTTTTGATATTGGCCACTCTGACTGGTGTGAGGTAGAATCTCAGGGTTGTTTTGATTTGCATTTCCCTGATGATTAAAGATGTTGAACATTTCTTTAGGTGTTTCTCAGCCATCCATATTCCTCAGTTGAGAATTCTTTGTTTAGCTCTGTACCCCATTTTTAATAGAGTTATTTGGTTCTCTGGAGTCTAACTTCTTTTTTTTTTTCATTTGGGATGTATTCTTTATTCGTTATTTTGTCTCCTAGTGAATGGAGATAGGAAATTTAAAAAAAATGTAAAATAAATTCAATGAAAACAATAGGAAAAACAAGGAAGATAGAAAATGAGAAATACCAAAGCAGTTTCTGGTATTCTTTTAATAAAATATTCTCATTAATTCAATAAGAATTTATTTTGTACATTCATGAGATTTATATATTTTTTTCAAATAAAATAGAATAGATGTATAGAAAAACATGTTAAAATTGACAATTTTCATGGAAAATAAAAGAGTAAAGTGGTAGACATAAAAAGCACTGCTAAATTAATTGAAAAATTAAATAGAAACATTTTATGATAAAATTGAAGATTTACATGGAAAATATTTCTGATAAAATTGTAGAAAAATGTAAAAAAGCATGTTAAAATGGAAGATTATGATGGAAAATTTTATATAGATATAATAATGGTAGGCATAAAAGTATTCCTAAGTTGATTGAAAGTGGAATTATAAACATTTTCTGATAAAGGTGAAAATTTACATGGAAAATATTTTTGATAAAATTGAAGAAATATATAGAAAAACATGTTAAAATTGAAGATTATCATGGAAAATTAAACAGATAAAATGGTAGGCAGAAAAGTAATTCTAAGTTGATTGAAAGTGGAATTATAAACATTTTCAGGTAAAATTAAAGCTTTACATGTAAAATATTACTGATAAAATTCAAGTAATATATAGACAAACACATTAAAATTGACTATTTCATGGAAAATTATACGGATAAAATGATAGATATAAAAAACCTTCCTAAATTAATTGGAGGTAGAATTAAAAATATTTTGTGATAAAATCAGAGATATTACATGGAAAACATTTCTGATAAAATAAAAGAAATATATAGAAAAACATGTTAAAATTGAAGATTATCATGGAAAATAATACAGATAAAATGGTAGACATAAAAAACATTACTAAATTAATTGAAAGAGGAATTACAAACATTTTCTGATAAAATTGAAGATTTACATGAAAAATATTTCTGTTAGTCTATGTCTTTTTATTGGGGGAATTGACGCCATCTATGTTAAGAGATATTAAGGAATACTCATTGTTGCTTCCTGTTATTTTTGATGTTATTTTTATATTTGTGTGGGTATCTTCCTTTGGGTTTGTTGGAAGATTACTTTCTTGCTTTTTCTAGGGTATAGTTTCCCTCCATGTGTTGGCGTTTTCCATCTATTATCCTTTGTAGGGCTGGATTTGTGGGCAGATATTGTGTAAATTTGGTTTTATCATGGAATATCTTGGTTTCTCCATCTATGGTGATTGAGAGTTTTGCTGGGTATAGTAGTCTGGGCTGGCATTTGTGTTCTCTTAGGGTCTGTATGACATCTGCCCAGCTTTCATCGTCTCTGGTGAGAAGTCTGGTGTAATTCTGATAGGTCTGCCTTTATAAGTTACTTGACCTTTTCCCCTTACAGCTTTTAATATTCTTTCTTTGTTTAGTGCATTTGGTGTTTTGATTATTATGTGCCGGGAGGACTTTCTGTGCTGGTCCAGTCTGTTTGGAGTTCTGAAGGCTTCTTGTATGTTCATGGGCATCTCTTTCTTTAGGCTAGGGAAATTTTCTTCTATAATTTTGTTGAAGTTATTTACTAGCCCTTTAAGTTGGAAATCTTCACTCTCTTCTATACCTATAATCCTTAGGTTTGTTCTTATTGTGTCCTTGATTTCCTGGATGTTTTGGTTTATAACCTTTATGCATTTTGCATTTTCTTTGACTGTTGAGTCAATGTTTTCTATGCCATCTTCAACAGCTGGGATTCTTTCTTCTATCTCTTGTTTTCTGTTCTTGATTCTTGCATATATGACTCCTGAATTCTTTCCAAGGTTTTCTATCTCCAGAGACGTCTCACTTTGTGATTTCTTTATTGTTTCTACTTCCACTTTTAGATCCTGAATGGTTTTGTTCAGTTCCTTTACTTGATTGTTTGTGTTTTCCTGTAATTCTTTAAGGGAGTTTTGTGTTTCCTCTTTAAGGGCTTCTGCCTGTTGACCCATGATCTCCTTTATTTCTTTAAGGGATTTTTGTGTTTCCTCTTTAAAGGGTTCTCCTGTATTTCTATAAGGGAGTTATTTAAGTCCTTCTTGAAGTCCTCTATCAGCATCATGAGATATGATTTTAAATCCAACTCTTGCTTTTCCAGTGTGTTGGGGTATCTAGGACTTGCTGTGGTGGGAGAACTGGGTTCTGATGTTGCCAAGTAGCCTTGGTTTCTGTTGGTAGGGTTCTTGTGCTTGCCTTTCACCATCTAGTTATCTCTGGTGCTAGTTGATCTTGCTGTGTCTGGCTGGAGCTTGTCCCTTCTGTGGGCCTGTAAGCCTGTGTCCATACTCCTGGGGGACCAACTTTCTTCTGGTAGGGTCTGTGCACAGAAGGCTGTGGAGCTGCCTCACTCCCTGGTTCAAATGGCAGCCAGAAGACTTCTGTCCCATCTGCTCCACTGATAGTATGCCCTGTGAGCTCCTAGATGTTCCCCTCCAGAGAGGATGTGGAGGTTTCACCTGCGTGCTCAGAAGTGAAAGCACTGCTGGGAGATCACTCTCTCCTGGCGGGCAGTGCACAGAAGGCTGTGGGGCTGCCAGGATCCCTGGTGCAAATGGTGGCAGGAGGACTTCTGTCCCAGCTGCTCCACTGATCATATGCCCTGAACGTTCCTAGCTGTTCAATGACTCAGTTCTATGCCTCTGTTTCTAGACTTCCTTCCTTCCTGCACTTTGTTTATTGTCTTTCTCTTTGCATTCTGGAAGGACACTTTTATGTACATCATAGTTTCTTGTTGCATACATGAGTCAGTTTCGCTTGTCATTTTTAAAATCATTTCATTATTTTTATTTTATAATTTCTTCATAAACAATATTTCAACAGAAAAAACAATATCTTTTTTTTTAAATCTCACAAGTTTGTTCTAGATTAGAAGTGCTGTCATGTGAATGTGTCTCTTCCAAGATTTATATTGAAATTTAGTCTTTATCAAGTAGTTATTACGAGGTGGTGCCTTTTGGGAAGTGATTAAATTGTAAAATTCCTGTCTTTATGAACAATTTAATATCCTTATAAAACAGACACAAGAAAGAGTTCATACCTTTTTCCCTTTTGCAACTTACAAGTTGGAGAAATGGTTCTCAACAGATACCTCATGTGGGCACCCTGAATTTGGACTTCCTGGAAAACAGTAGTAAAAGTGTAAATGTGTGCTGTTTGTAAATTATCTGTTATAGTATTAAAAATGAACTGAGAGAAACATTAACAAAATTTTTATTGGATCACAGCAGAAGTTATTGAAAATGTTGCTTTCAGTTCTTGCAGTGCTTTCAGTGGGTCCTTATCCTCTTCTCTTGAATGATCAGGGAACTGCCCTCTTTTCTCCATAGAGCAGAACGCTTCCTGGGCTCCATACCATCCATTGTTTTGTTTTCAGTCATACCCAATGAGGATAATCTATACTAGCCTTTGTAACAGATAGAAATTATGATTAATCTTACTGACTTTGAAGCCAATCAGAGTTTTAATTATAGAGCAATATCCTGTTTTCATTTGCAAAACTCAAAGTCCCAAATTCATTCCCCTGTAAGCTCTCCTTTCTTGTTAGTGTGATGACCTGAGCTGAGAATGTCTCCTCTTCATCTTTCACACTCTTTGTCATTGCAGAATGTATGACTAATGACAATGTTGAAAAGGGAGGAGGAGAGTGGGAGGAAGAAATGATCGTCATTACTGTACCAGACATTTCTCTGAGATCTTTACATTAATTATCTCATTTAGTCCTGGCAAGAACTCTTTGAGACAGCTGCTATTTTGTCCCATGTTACTTATAAGGAAGCAAAAGTATAGCTAGATTAAGTAACTCAAAATTTTGAAAAAATAAAGTATACTATCTATCTGAGTCCAAAGACTGTTCTCTTGACCTGAGTGAATTTTTGTTTTTCAGAGTCTTTTGCTTGCCCTAGTTTATGTGTCCTGATCTACCCTATCCTTTGCCTGCATATAGCTTGCTTTGCCTTAAAGGATGTTCCAGGATGCAATGATCCATCATTCACACCTCCCACCACTTTCTACTGTTCATCATATGGCATTTGGAACTCTGTAGAAGAAAGATGGAGAGGAGTTGGGAAGATGATGTCCCAACTCAAAGACTGTCATTTAGTGAAAAGGATTGTTCTACATTTTGTCCTGTTATATTTTAGTTCTTGATATGGTGTTCGTAATCTTTTCTTCTACCTCTTTCCACCTTGTGGATCTGGGGATATAGTTCAGTAGAATGCTTAGCTAGCCTACATAAGGCTAAGACATCTGCCTTCAGGACACACACACACACACATACACGAGGGGGTAGACATACACGAGGGGGTAGGGGAGGAGAGGGAGAAAGGGATAGAAATTGTTTGAACATACAATGGCTAGTAAATATGATTCTTTATCCATGTTCATATATAGTATATTTAAAATTCTTTAATGCTTCCACTCTATAATCAGGAGGAGTCCTTGGTTCATCATGCTATCATATTGTCATCATTGTGTTACATCAACTATTGTATTACATCTCAACAATGTATTTCATCAGGTAAGATATATTTCTACCGGGAGTATGAGAAAGGGAAGAATCAAGTACTTTGGGTACTTACAATTTGTTATAATTTATAATTTATAATTCTCCATCCTCTTCTACTTGTTTTTAGTAATAGCCAAAGCAGCAGAAACATTACAAACTATTTGCTATTCATAATGCTGTAAGTCTGTTGATAGCCATGCAAATTAGTATTTCTTAAGTACTAAGGAATATAAAAAGTGAAATTCTTAGTAGTTTGAGGATATACATATACATCATAATTTTTACTTTCAACTTTCTAATGGGAGAATGGTATAGCCATGATTCCTTGCATCTTTCACATTCACCATAGGACTTGTTCCACATTATAGCATTGTGTGAATGGAGCCTAAAGAAGGTAAAGATTCCTTTCTGTGAGAGTCATTTTGAAATGGCTTCCAGGAAGTCTTATGTTGGATTCTTCCAAAGCAGAGACTCAAAAGTAACCGTATAGCATAAGGTTTACTTAAAAGGTAATCCCAGGAAGCCATGCAGAGAACATGAACAAGCTGCTTAGTTTTCTGAGCAGTAGGAACTCAATCCCACTGAGAAGCACTGGAGACAATAATGGATATAAGTCAATATTGTTCTTATTGGAGTTGGAGTTATGATGTATTTATTCATCACACCGTTTTTCTTATTTGAAGTTAATGCAAAGGATGTTAATTTTCTGATGCTTATGAACTGCCCTAAATATGGGCTGATTCTGTGCCTGTTCATCCTGTGAAGGGCACAGGAAAAGGTTTTATACTCAATTGTTTTATGAAGATGAAATTTGGCTGGGGTACAGATAGCATCTGCTTCATCAGAGGAGGTGGCATTTATATTGAACCTTAGATGATGAGATTTTATATCACATTGTGATATGGGTGGGGGTGAGCAGATGAGCATGCAAGAGTAGGAAGGAGTACAGCAGCATCTGTGTGGTCCATAGCAAATAATAATAAAGCATAAAAGTTTGAAAATGATTCACATGGTTAAATTTAGATAAAATCCAAGGTCATGCCTATAAATATTCATTTTCACTCCTTTGAAATGAGTGGGAAAGAACTTAGCTCTCAAGAGTTGTTCAGAGGGACTCACTCCTCGCTAACACTGTTTTCTCTACTTCTGTGTATTGCTTTTTGCACCAGTTTACTTCTTTGTAGACTTGCAGGTATTGCCAAAAGCTTGGCCTGATTGTGTAAGCCGTGTTATTGATGGGTTGTTGTTGTTGGTGGTGGTGGTGGTAGTGGTGGTGGTGGTGGTGATATTGCCATTATATATATGATACACACAATGGGGAAAAGGTTGAGAATTGTTGATTCCATTCCTAGAAATGAAACAGATTAGGTTTACGGAAGAGCAAATTATTCAGTTTTTGAGGTATAGTGACAATTCTGGAATTATGGGTTCTTTTAAAGACAGAAATATTATGAGAATGTGCTTTTGTTTTAATCCCAGGTGTGGGATATGGGGCTACTTCAGACTGTCAGCAACAGCTGGCTATTATTTATCTCATGTTCTAGCAGAGGTGCGGTTTTGTTATATACAGAGTTTCTGTGATTGTGTGATACTTGGAATTCTGGGAGCTTTTCAGAGAGTATTTAAGTACTAGAGTTCTGAGACATGGCATTGATGATTTTTTGTCCTTCAGAGGGGTTCGTTTCAGTTTGTTAGTAACATGTTCAAAGAAGAAAAAAGAAGAAAGAAATTAAGTTCTGAAAACTTTATCTATCTGCCCTCTATCCTCCTCTCTTTCCTATCTAGTGATAAGGGGATAGAAGGTAAGAAAAAGAAACCCACAAAATAGCTAAGACTGGCTATACATAGGTGTTATCCTGGACTGGGAGTATGTAATGAAGGGAAAGAAGGGATGATGCATCTCTGTGTGTGTGTGTGTGTGTGTGTGTGTGTGTATAACTAAATATCAGGTCTAAGATTTGGCAAAGCATTTCCAGATATTAAACTCAGCATCTCCAAAATAATGAATAATGAAGAAGTGCTACACATCATAGGGACAAAATTGGGTCATGTGAATTTTCATTCTCCTTTTGGGGGTATTGTGGGAGAAACACTAAACTATATTATTTACTTTGCAAGATGGACTAGTGCTCTGCTAATGAAACCATATGAGGTTTCATTTTAACCTTTGAAAATATTGAACATTTTGACAAGGTAGGTTAGGAGCTTGTATCAAAATTTGTCCGTTTAAAAATATTTCATTCTAGACAGGCAGCTGTCATCTCTGGTAATTTACATACATGAGCCACTGAAGCCTCAGTAAAACGAGTAATGGGAAGATATTACTGGAGTTCTTGGTCTGAATTTCCCTTGGGGTAGAAGACTATCAACTGGGAGCAAGTGAGGCTTATTGAAAACATCTTTATTTTATTTTTTGTATATGACATGGAACAAAGTATTCTAATGTACTGAGTCCATATGTAAATAGATCTCGAGTTAATTCCATAGATAGTTCCAAAAGTGCAAAGGACATACTCCTTCACTAATAAATTGGAAACATTGCATAGTAATTTTGTTCAGAAAGGAAAAAAAAAACAAAAAGATGAATGAGAGACATCGAAAGAAAGGAAAATGAAAGATAGACTCAATACCCTAGGGTTTGCCTCTTCCACTTTTCAAAGTTCAGTCATTTCTGGGGGAGGGGGATTAAAAGAAGCTTTACAGAAATTTGGCTCCAGCGGACCATATCACAGTGCTGTAGACATACTTCCATTCTGTGGGCTTGTGGTTGTTAGTTCAACGTCTATGTGAGAAACAGTGGCTAAGCTTGTGATAGAACCTGCTCTCATCTAGTACCCTGTCCTCCTTCTGTTGCCATAGTTACACTTAAGGCTAGAAGGTTCCCAAAGCATTATTGAAGGAACTAACAAGCAGAAAACTTCCAAATTAGTAGTAGTCCATGACAGTAGAACTGAGTGTGGCAGCATACCTCTCTGAGCCCAGCCCATAGTAAACTGATACAGAGGGATCCTGAGTTCAAGCTAAGTCTAAGATGCACAGAAAGATGTCTAAAATGGGAAAGGTGAAGGAGAAAAGGTAGGATATGGGGACGGGAGTGGGAGAGGAAAAGGTAATGGAAATGAGGTGGATGGGAGGCAGAAAGGAATAGAGAGAGAGAGAGAGAGAGAGAGAGAGAGAGAGAGAGAGAGAGAGAGAGAGAGAGAGAGAGAAGAGAGAAGAGAGAGAGAGAGAGAGAACCAAATCTCTCGCAGATGAATTATGGCTAATTCTGTCTCTGCTCCTGACTTGTTTCTCTGCATTCATACTCTCAGCACAAAGAAAAAAAAACCAAAGTGTTTTTCTTGTTTTATCTATAATTTCTAATTCCTTCACAACTGAAAAATTTTGAAGTTCCCTTTTTATCTTTTCAGTATTGTCCTGCACTCCTTGAGTGATGGGGATACTATATAGGTCCCTTAGGAAGCTATTTGGCTTTTACCAGCTGCTTTCTTGGCCAGTGATACAGAAATTACCACTCTAGTGGCCAGTGAACTTCATTTTATCCACATATCGTCTTACTTTGAAGCAAGAGAAGAAAGACAGGAAAAATCACTTATTTTCAATAGGATAACATGAGTATCTAGTGGAGTGATTTTAAGAAGACTTTTTTTTTCTTGAACTTTAAAATCAATGAATGTCACTGTAAAATGTCATATGCTCTTATACCTCCTGAGTTCTTCCTCCTTCTGGTATATCTTCTACTGGGATGCTTGTGTCATTGGCTTAGGCTTGTCTATTCAGGCGTTTCCTTCTAGGTGCAGTCTAGAAACTATGGCCCACTTTATCTTCTTTCCTTAAAACCCAACAGTGAGGAAAAAGAATACACAATTCGTAACAAATAAAGGTTTAGTGAATGAATTTTTATTCAGACTGTCTTCTTACCATACACATAAATTTTTTGCGACCTACTTTTAATAAGGGTTCAATCTCTCCTCTAGCCCACCACACAGCAGAGGTATTGGAAGAGAAAAGTTATTAAGATATGGGGGAAGTGAACCTGGTTAGCAATAGCTCTTTGGGGGTGAGCTCAATCTTCTTGGGCAGCAGTTCAGTCATGTAGCAAATACCAAATATGACTCAGCAGCTGCAGACCAGTCCTCTAGGCAGGCAGACACCAGGCCTGAACCAGCAGCTACAGTTCAGTACTTTCATCAAACAGACATCAAACAGCTGTAGTTTTATCCTGAAGGAACCACCAGGCTCACCAACCAGCCTAATGCAAGGCCACCAAAGCAGCAAACTGCTGCAGGAAACTTAAGAACAGTTCTTTGGTGAGCTTCTCTCAATGGCACCATTACAAGTTGGGCTAAGAATGTTATGTAAGGTAAGCCAATACATGTATGTCCTTAGCAAAGAATAGGGAGTTGGAGTAAATCAAACTAATGTTCTGTGCTTGTTTCCCACTATCTGTGGTATCATATTTATACTCCCTCATCATGGGTCCTTTTACTTGTCCACTATAACAAAACATCCTTTCACCTCTATCTGCTTCAGAAAAACATTCTTTTGTGTGTCTTAGAAGGACATCCTTTCACCTGTGTGCCTCAGCAAAACATTTGACATAACTAACTTTCCAAAGAAGTTAGAAATTTCCACCTCATCTCACTGTTTCAAATAACTCCATTTAACAAATCTTACAATGGTATGTATAATTTGAAAACTTTCTACACCCTATTTTAATATGTTCTACTGGTGAGTAACAGGAGAAAAGATAAGAGAATTAACATTTATAAAATATCATATTTCTACCAGCTACCAAGTACATTATACACTAGCATGTATCATTTTGTTTGGTTTTAGGTTCAGTTTAGCTTCTTTACTTTTGAGTCTCACTTTGTAGTCCAGCATGTATGGAATTTCTGATTCTGCTGCCTCTACCTTCCAAGTACTGGAATTTACAGGCAAGTATTATGATAATTGGTTACCTCACCTAGTTTTTACATTTTACTAATGAGGAAGTTGGAGTGCACACTGTTAAGTTATAGGTCATAGTTTCTTATGGGACATAGCGGAGATGAACATGAAACTATGTCCAAGACCCAAATTGTTTCCATACATATTTCTTAATAACTTCTTGAAATACATCACTTATAATACATGTATACATACTTTTGATTCTTTTATCTATGTTTGCAAATGTCATATACTACTTAAATAGAAAAGATCGTTAACAGAGAAATAAGTGCCAATTGGCCCTCTGCACCTGGAGATCATGAATTCATAAATTCAACCAATCACAGACTGAGAAATGTTAGTAAAAATACAATGTGTCTGTACTGAGAGTACAAGTGCTTTTATTTCTTGCCATTTTACCTCAGACAATATAAGACAATGTATTGCACATTTTCCACAAAGGACTTGTATTCCTTTAGTTCTGCTTTGGGTATCTTCAGCAATTCTGGAATTATACCCCCACAAATACCAGGGATAACTGTGTTCTACTCTATATTATGTTATCATATTAGCCTTTATTCTTTTTGGCAATTTTTAGTCTGTGCATACATGTGAAAGCATGTTTGCATGCATGTGTGGCCAGAGATTGATATTGAAAATCTTGTTAATTCCTCTTTTGTCTTACTCGTGGAGGTAGAATCTCTTAATCGAACACAGAACTTACTGGTCATCAAACCCAGAGCTCCCATAGCCTGACTACCCAGCATGCTCTAGAAACTCCATCTTCACCTTCTAAGGCTGCATTCATAGGCAGGGCACAACATCTACCCAGAGATTATGCAAAATCTGGGGATCCAAACTCTAGTCCTCACACTTAGGAAGCAAGTATTTTAAACAGTCTCCCAAGCCCCAAAATTAAAATTCTTAAGGGTTTCCTTTTGCTTAAGCCCGCTAAGTCAGTTTTTGAATAACATTGTAATTCATACTATAGAGCTGAGATATTGAGGTAGAATAATCTAGTAGTAAACACCTTATGGATTTCTGTGCATCCTAGAATGTGACAGTTGTGAAATTCTTTAAGTTAATCATGAAACTCTTCTGTAAAATGAGTCCAGAGATAACATCTTCTTCACATAGTTTTGTAGACGATTAAATTATACAATCCACATGAAACACTTAACATAATAGACAGAAAAGACTTGGATAAATATGTCAGAGCTAGTAGATATTGACATTGTTGTTATTAATAGGGTTTATTCACACCCTTCCCTTCTAACTTTTATTTTGTGATCAATGTTTCCCATAGGACAAACACCCTAGTCAGGATGTGATCCCCATACTTTGCCAAACTCTATGATTATCTGAAATGTTTCTTTTGCTTAAACTAACACCTCTTCTTTTCCATCTGCTCATATAAATGCAATCCATTTTCTCACTCTCTGAGACAAAGCTGGTATTCCAAGTAGCCACCCTCCGGATGCCACTTGCCTTCTTTTCCAAGCTCCCTTGAGTAAGATTTGTTCGATGTGCAAAGTATGTCGTAAGTAATAGTGGTTTGATGCTGATGCTGATCATCAACTTGACAGGATCCAGAATCACTGAACCAAACCTCTGAGTATACTAATAAGAGGTTATCTAGTTTAGGCAAACTGGGGAGAGATCTAACTTAAATGGGCATGGTATCATTCCATGGGTCAGAACCCTGGGGTGAATAAAAAGGAAAAATCCAATGGAAGTTTTTGTCAGTTGCTGATTTTTTGACTATGGATGCAATGTGATTATCTGCATTCTCAAGCTCCTACCACCCTGACTTTCTTGTCATGATAGGTCCAAGTCAAAGATGAATATCCTTGAGTTGTAATCCATAATAAACCCTTCCTCCTTAAGTAGGTAAAATAAGTTCGACTTTGTCATATCAAATAGCTCTTCCTATTAGGGTCGCTGTTGGATATCTACCTAGCAGTACTAGAAATAATGATATACCGTTGTTCACTAGGGATAGAGGTGTGGGAGAGCAGACAAACATCAACCTCTTCCACCAGATCCAGAGCAGCTACTTGTCCTTAATGAGATATATGTGCAGTCTGAATTTATATTCATATTTATTCATAGGATTCTATTGCCAATATCACTATTCACAAGCTTATATCACACACCATTCACTATTCTATAATTTTACATAGCATTACTTGCCATCAAATACCATATGTGAGAGGAAAAATGTGGCTTAGTCTCTCTCATGCTTATGAAATTTGTTATTTTTAGCAAGTGCTCCACTGTTCAAAAGCAATTGACATCATAAAACTTTAAAATTGCCTACTGAAAATACTGTCACTCTGTCTGTTACAGGGGCTAGCATTAGACTTAGAATTTAAGGCTTTGCGTCCATCCCCAGTGACCTTGCTCCCTTCCACTAGCCATCAGTTCTTAAAAGTTCCATCACCTTCAAATAGGACCCTTAGCTGCATGTAATACCCCTTTCTCCTTGCTACAGATTTACAGGGTCTTCCTATCCATAGAAAATGTCTGGAAAAATATTGGAGGTAAATGTGTTTGAGTCAAAGGTAAGGATGGGGGGGTCTCATCTTGCTCCCAGAGTTGACTTTCAATTAGCATAAATAACATAGGACAATTTACCAATATAGGGAGGTAGAAAGACTGCTCAGTGGTTAAGAACATTTTCTGACATTGGAGGAGACTGGAGTTTGGTTCCTAACACTCATACCTGGCAGCTCACAGTCACTCACAGTAGGTCCAGCTCCAGGAGATTTGATACTCTTTGCTGGCCTCCATGAGTCAGACACAGGTTAATTTATACACAAACATGCATACAAATGTAAACAATTTGAAAATTTTATCAATTTAATGTTTATTACACTGTGCTAGATCAAATTTCTAGATGGAATGTACCCAAAACATGTACCTATTTGCCTGAGGTGAGGGACATATGCATGGGGCAAACAGCAGACAAACATAAAGGTCTGGAAAGGAGAATAAGGAGGATGCTTCTTGTAAGAATAAGGGCTCCGCAAGGCTACCACCACATGTACTAGGGATCCTCAGTACAACATGTGTGCCCAGGGCTTCTGCGTGTTTACAAAAATCCTGTAAAAAAATCAAGCTCATGCCTCTAGCTGATCCTTTGACTCTGCACAAGCAGCAAGCAAAAGCAGAGTCAGTTATAGGTAGCCTGGATTAGAGTCGAATGATTGTCGTTATTATAGTCAATTTTGAAAGACTACGACAGTCAGGTTTTGGTTGTTTTTCCTTGATCCATTTGGTTCTGAGAGTTTAAAGAAATCTCTGCAAAGCCACTGGTTGTCCTCAGAGATAACACTGAAACATCAATGACTACACACAAAAAAGATTAAAGTTTTCATAAACATTCTTTATTAAAGTCATAATAGACACATTATCCTCAACAAACAATAATCAACTGTCAAACAACAGCAAACACTGTGTAAAGGCAGAATCTAAGTCACAGAGATATCACCTTATTACAATACTCAAATTTTCCAGATGTCACACAAAATTTCAAAGTATACAAGGAAATAACAAACTGTTTTCCATTCACAGGGTGCAACAGAAATGTAAAGGGACTTCAATTAAAGAAGTCACTACTTTAAACACAATAAACGGATTTCAGTCAATTGCCTTAAATGTGCTAGAGGAGTTAAAACTTAAAAACAAGGAATTAGAGGAAACAAGGTCAATTATATATGGAAAAATACAGGTCCCCAATAGAGATAGTCAAAAATTGAACCAGTGGGCAGAGAGATGGCTATATGTGTAAAATCTCTTGCTATACAAGCCTGAGGACCAGAGTTTAATCCTGGGAACCCATGCAAAAATCTTGATCTGGTAGTATGCATTTGTAATCCAACCACTACTTATGTGAAGATGGGCGGCAGAAAGGCTAGCTAGCCTAGCAGGCAGCAAGAGAAACTGTGCCTGACCAAACTGAAAGGCAAGAACTAACCTCTAAAAATTGTCCTCTGATCTCTGCATTTGCACTGTGGGACATGGGTAGCCGTGTGTGTGTGTGTGTGTGTGTGTGTGTGTGTGTGTGCACGCGCATACATCCCCAAAACAAAAAATTTAAGAAATTTAAGGAAATCAAATGATAATTTGGTAGTTCTGAAAGTAAATAATATAATAGCTGATGTGCAAAATTCACTGAACAAAATGAAAATGTTCCCTCTTAGCCGCCAGAAGAAACAAGGCAGTCTGTTGTATACCTTGACTCTATCCTAGGAATTCTAATTATGGACTTTTGACTTCCAGAGATATAAGATCAATTTGTGTTACTACTAAGTTTGTGTCTGCTCCTCATATCAATAATATAAAATTATTACAATTATTTTTAAATAATAATTCTCCTAAAATACCTACAATGATTTGTTTTTCTGTCTAGGCATTGATCCATATGGTGTTTTGTACATATTTATGGAATAAATGAGTAAAAGTAAATATAAAAGCTATGAAGTCCAAAGGGACAAAACAGTCTGTTAGTCTCTACTGCCTTCATTTGGGTTCTGTAGATAAGAATTTGGCTGCAATGATTTCTAGAATGAATCAGAAGGGATAGGGCAGGGAAGGAAAGATGATCAAGGCCAGTGCAGCAGATGCTATCAAGCTGGTTGTCATTATAGAAATTGAAATATAATCCTACTGGGAAACTCAAGAAGTGTAGACTGTTCACCTTAGATTTAATCTACCAAAGGAATAAGGAAACTGGAGATTTTTACCAATTGCCCTGGGTCCTTGACTGAAAGCAGCAATAACTTTCAAGTATTTCTGACCTGCTAGGGCCTGTGCCAGTACAGGCTCCATCGCCAAGAAAGCACTCACTCCAGAGATGCTCCTCCTCGCAGTTAAAATTTAGACTGGTATACAGTGATGCGGTAATGACTTGGAGATGAAATGGAAGATGGCAGTCTCAGCTTTACCTACAGAATGTGCTCCAGATAACTGAGTCTCTATTTACTTTCTTCCTAATTAGAGAGACACATATGTGTTCCAGCCATGAACAAAGTATTGTCTTTGAGGTATTGTATACATTTTGTAGGCATTCAGGATTTTTAAAGAACAAAGATGGCTTATTTCACTTTGCTGTTTCTCCTGATGCTGACCATGTAAGCATATTATAAGCACCAAAACCATGCTTAATAGTGTTGTGTATTATCTATTTCATGTCCTTTAAGGTAGTACTCCATTGAGCTTTCTACCTGCTTCTGCTTTCATGTTTTTGAAGCAAAGTTGTTTATGAAGAAAGAATATTAATACACCTTTAAGGATGGACATTAAGAGGGGGAGAAGGACATGCAATTGAAGGAGGGCAGGCCACATCTAGAGGGGCACGTGCTTCTCAAGAGGGTCTCTGGCTTCCTGTTAATTTTTTCCTTCATTAAAATATTTGAATTACAAGTTGATAATCATAAGTAGAAAAATAGTACAAAGATTTTACTTTTAATTTAAATATCTACCTACCTACATCTTTTTTTGAGTAAATCAGCCTTAATACCTATAATTAGCCTTCTGTATTCTTACAAATAAATACAAAAGCACACACGCTATGATTCTGTTTTTTTGGACAAAATATGCTATTATGTGTACTTTCCTTTGCCACCTGATGATTTACTAAATGATATGTCATGGGCACTCCCAAATCAAAATAGATCTGGCTCAGTTTTTTCAAAATAGTTTCAGAATAGTATCTTTTAGATATGGTGTAATTTATTCATCCATTATTTTACTGATGGACAAGCAATTTGTTTCCTGGGTTTTCTTGCCTTTGTAAAAAAATGTTTCAGGAAACTTGCTAACACAGCATTCATTTATATTCTTCAAAGCTATATTACTCTGCCAGAGGGTATTTTGTGTTCGGAAATTTTATTGGCATTGCCAGATTATCTGTCATTTTGTATCAGTACTGAAAGTTTTCATTTTTCTTAACCATTTTTCATTTTATTTATATGTAATGAGATTTGGCAAACTATCATAAATTAAGATTGAACATCCCTAATCCAAAACTCTGGAATCTAAAATGTAAAATTTGAAAACTTTTTCAGTAGCTATATGATGCCACAAGTGGAAATTTCCACACCTGACCTTATGTAATAGGGTAAACAGACATTCTAAAAATATCGAATAAAATTATCATTAGTCTGTGTATAGAAATGTATATGAAAACTAACTAAATAAACAAGGATGATTTCTCTTTAGACTTGGGTCTAATATCAGAAAAAAAAACCACAAAAATGCATCTCTTATCTCAAACATCTCAGGTAAGGTATATTCTGCCTGTAGATGGCATAAACAAACAGACCTGGCACTTCTAGAGGCCATTTGTATATATAATTGCTAGTGAGAAGCTTTTACTACATGTCAACTGCAGGATGTTTCTATGTGTTTTACAGGAGAATGCTATAGCTTAAGCAGAAGCCATTCTTTCCTCCAAGCAGGTAGTACAGTGCAGCTTTGGGAAAGCAAAGTATTTTCCACATCTTTCTAAATTAACACAGAGAAGTTATTGCAGTGAAGAATCTACATACAGAAATGTATAGTTTACTGCAAACAAACATTCTTGATACTGAAAGAAATAACTTACGATAAATAAAAGTATGTTTGAAAGGTCAGTTGTGGAGAACAAAAGTCTGTGAAACAAGATTTACAAAAATTAAATTAACATCTAGCCATCATCTCCATTTGTACCCACTGGCTGTCAAATGTAGGCAAATATAATATATGTTTGATTTGGTTTGAATTTTTAAATTAATCCCAAACCTCATATCAATTTGAATAAATTCACCTCAACTCATTTCTTTAAAACTACACATAACACTGGTCTAAGTTAGGATTTCAATTGCTGTGAAGAGACACCATGACCAAGGTCATGACTGTTGTAAAAGGTAACATTTAACTGGGACTGGCTTACAGTTTCAGAGGGTTAGTCCATTATCATCATGGCAGAAAGCACAACTGCTTGCAGGCAAACATTGTACTGGAGACTGAGTCAAGAGTGCTACAGTTTGATCTGAAGGCAGCTAGGAGGAAACTGGTATTCTACACTGGATATAGCTTGAGCATAGGAGATCTCAAAGTCCACCCCACAGTGACATACACCCTCCAACAAGTCCACTCCTCTTACTCTAACAAGGTCCCACCTCCTAATAGTATATCACTTTCTGTGGGTCAAAAATTCAAATGCGTGAGTCTATGGCTAAACCTATTCAAACCACCATAATGCTCAAGACATAAGTTATATAAATATCAGTAGCATGATTTTAATAATATCAAATACATTATTTTTCTTTGTTGCTATTTTTTTATGCTGTGAAAACATGCTGATATAGAGAAGTATAGTTTCACGATTAAACATCTTAATATAATTATGAACTTTAAATAAAGTATAATTTATATTTTATATTATTTGTATATAAGCTTCCAGAAATCACAAGAAAACTTCTCCTTCTTTTTGAAAAATATCACCTTAAGGCTAAAATGAAAGCTTTTGGAGTGGGGAGGGATTTTGCAACATAGACAGAGAGTTATGGATGTAGCTAAAGACAGTTTAGTGGAGAGGAGAGGTGTATATACTTTATGTACTAGCCTCACTTCGGAAATTTTCCCACTTTTCTAAAAAAGTTCATTTTCAAAACATCCATGCTCTATCATTTGACAGCATGCTGCTTCTGGTGTTCAGCTAATGTATGTACATTTAGAAAGCTCCAAATCTGAATTCAGATAAATTCAACTCTTCAATTACCTGCTGGTGTCAATTACTGACTTTTATTGTTGATAGCTTTAATATTACCATTTGAGTTTCTATGAATTAGTTTTTCACAAGCCATAAAAAGAGGAAAACCCAGGTTTTATTTTTATTTTTTATTTTGTATATGATGCCAGTGTTGAACACTTGGTCTTATCTCTGGGGAAGATTAATTCTCTCAGGGATTTTTAGTTTCTCAAATTCACATGCTTGTTTGTTTGTTTGTTTGTTTCTGATACACAGTCTTGCTGTGTAGTCCTCCACGGCCTGGAACTCTTCAGGCTGGCCATAAACCACAGACATGGTCTGTCTCTGTCTTCCTAGTATGGAGATTAAAGGCATTAAATGAATACCAAGAAAATATGTGCAAACAAAAACCCATGCACATAAAATAAAATTTTAAAATAAATTGAACTGTTTGCTTCAATTACTTTCTATGCACCCTGTTTGAAAGAGATCTTTGCCCTCCTGTGATAGTGAGAGCCAAATACAGTATATCCTGGACAAATGAGAGCCAACAGCAGTTTACCAGTTACAGGTGCTCACCCTGAGGGACTCTGCCACACAGGGCCAGAGGGGTTGTACTCAGGAAGAGTAAATTGCAAGGGGCTGCAGAAGGCAAGTGTTGTAAGAGGATGGAATGCCTTTTGCTTCTTAGGAAGGATATGGTTGGCTTGTTTGGATAATCCTGTGGTCTGTAGGGAACTGAAGCCTGCCAATCAGGGAGGAGCAGGAATTGCCCTCAGTCTATGAGATAATGAGTGTGTGTGTGTGTGTGTGTGTGTGTGTGTGTGTGTGTGTGTGTGTACTTGACAGGGTAGAGTTTAAACTAGGGCATTGCTAAGCACATCCTCTACCACTGAGCTGTATCCCCATTCCTTATAACAAAGGCCCAAGGAAATGATGACTGGTTAAGGACTATCCTTGAGAGCAGGGTGAGGAGGAACCCTTGGAATCAGGCCTTCAATTTTGCTGACTTCAAGGCTGCATATGATATTAATTTTAGCTGGTACAGTGAACCATTGATAAGGGGTTAGAGTTAGGTTTACAGCTCCTGTTAAAACAATGTGGGTCCTAGGAATTGAGTCTAAACTGACTAAAAAGGGAAAGACTGTCAGTTAAGAATGGTTTGATTAGATATGAAGTGGAGCAGGGGCTGGAGATGTAGCTTAATTAATAGACTGCTTGTCTAGCACACACAAAGGCCTAGGCTCTGCACTGCATTAACTGCGCATGACAGAACACATCTTATCTCAGCATCTGGGAAGTGGAAGCAGCAGGATCAAGAGTTCAGTGTCAGAAGTTGTGTGTGGTGACTGATGGCATCAATTCGGAACTTGGGAGACAGAGGCAGGTAGACCTCTGTGAGGTGGAGGCCAGCCTAGCCTACTTAGTCAGTTTCCAGTCAGATACACAGAGAGACCTTGTCTCAAGAACAAAACAAAATGAAACCACAACCTCCCCCAAACAACAACGAAGAATTCAAAATCAGGCTAGAGGCGTGGCTCAGTTGGTAAAGTGTTAGCTGAGCCAACAAGAAGACCTGAGTTCAAGTTCCCAGTACTCATATGAAGATGCCAGGCATGTGTGTCTGTAGCACTACTGCGGGACAACAGACATATGGGATGGGAAGGAACAGGGGAACAGGTAAAGTCTCAGAAAGAGCTGCCAAGCTAGTCTAGCCTGGTGAATGCCTGACTCAATAGGATTCTATCTCTAAGATAAAGTAGCCATCCAGGAAGATACCTGATGCAGACATCTGATCACACATACACACCCACATACATATACATGAGCACGTGCACGCGCGCGCGCACACACACACACACACACACACACACACACACACGCATGCATGCATGCACACACACTGTCACACTGTAATTCTCTTAGGAAAAAAAAGTTTAAACCCAGTGTAGTGACTCACAATTATAATCCTAGCCTTCTAGAGGCAGAGACAGGCAGTTTGAGGCCTGCTTGGGCTATATAGTAAGTTCCAGGCTAGCTAGGCATACATAGTAAGACCTTGTCTTAAAAACTACCAAAAATACAAAGGGGGATGCTTTTTAGTCAGTCAACCATTGGACTTAGCACAGGGTCCCCAATGGAGGAGTTAGAGAAAGGACCCAAGGAGCTGAAGGGGTTCGCAGCCCCATAGGAGGAACAACAATATGAACCAACCAGTACCCCCAGAGCTCCCAGGGACTAAACTACCAACCAAAGAGTACACATGGAGGGACCCATGACTCCAGCTACATATGGAGCAGAGGATGGCCTTGTAGGACATCAAAGGAAGGAGAGGCCCTTGGTCCTGTGACAGCTCGATTCCCCAGTGTAGGGGGATGTCAGGACAGGGAAGTGGGAGTGGGAGGGTAGGTAAGCAGGGGAAGGGAGGATGGGTTAGGGCGTTTTCGGTGGGGAAACTAGGAAAGGAGACAACATTTGAAAAGTAAATAAAGAAAATATCTAATAAAAATAAAAAAATAAAATGTAAACTACCAAAGAGAAAAAAAAAGTTCAAGGTCATCCTTGGCTACTTAAGAGTTTGAGGCTAGCCTGGAGTACATGAAACTATGTGTCCAAAGCAGATAAGGAATAAAAAGAGAAGGAAGAGATCGAGAAGGCACATGTTCTGGATTCGGTGAAGCATGGATCAGGAGCATTCACTGATCACGCCTGTACGATCTCTGCTGTTATTGGCCGTAGAGGTGGAAATGGAGACATCTGGTTAGCAGGGCCTGTTGTCTTTAAGCTTTTTGTTTATTTGTAATTTTTTGTAGATTGTTGTTTTCACTTAAAAATATTTTTGTTTATTTTTCAACAAGTTCATATATACATTGTATTTTGATCATATCCACCCCTATTTTCCTCCCAAAGTCCCACCCCCCAAATGCCTTCTTCCTCCAGAAGCTTCTCAGCTGGAATAGAAGGTTTTATTAATAGGTACACTAAATATAACACTCAAGACATAATTGATGTGACTATCAATTACATGCTTTTAGTAGCATCGAACATTTTGGTACAGAATATGAGTGGTATAGGGAATCAGTGCAGGTGCTTAGGAGAATATATATGACTTGAATCTGTAAACAAAACAGAAGAATCTATAAAATATTAGAAACAGTAATAGACATAGGCCCAAAGATCCCCATTTACCATAACCTTGAGTTTTACAACTGTTAGAAAATGATAAATTGGCCACAATGAGATCATAAAAATCCCACAACTCTACAAACAAATGTGTTACTTTTCTTGAAGGTTGTTCAAGAGTGTGTGTGTGTGTGTGTGTGTGTGTGTGTGTGTGTGTGTGTGTGTGTGAGCTTATGTCTGTGTCTGTGTCTGTGTTTGTGTGAGCTGAGATTGCAGGTAAAAGTATGAAATAGAATATTTGGTTGAATGTAGAGACATTCATTTAAATTTTTTTTTATGCTAAGGAACTTCAAATTTCTTAACCTGTTTGTCTTTTCTAAGTTTGGATCTTGGGTTTCCTAGATTCCCACAGTGGCAGCTGCTTGGGAGAGGGTTTGTTTGACAGGGTTTGTTGAGGGTGATAAATATGTCAACACAATGTAGTTGTGACAGAAGGAAGATTATCACTCAATGGAATGCTTGGCCAACCAAATTTCAGAGAATCTTAAGTAAAGGAAGGCCTGAAGCCAGGGCCCCATGTGGCATCTGACCCCCTGGTCATTTGACTATTGGAAATGGGACATAAAATGAATCAAAGCAAAGGCAACACAAAGTGGTTTTACAGGTTACATTCAATTCCTTTTACTCTTTACAACCTTATTTTCTTATAACCTCTTTCTTTACAACCCCCTAATAACCAGAACTTCTTGATTAGCTATTCATACTTGAAATAGCTTAAGCTTAGCATATTTGACAATAACATTGCTCAAGATAGATAATTCTTGAGCATTTTTAGCCAAGAGTGGGAAGTTTAGCATTAGCCTTTATTTGCCTCTATCCAGACAAATCTTGGGTTTTTCAAATTGTACCACAGAGCCTTATTCTGCAAATACAGCGATGAGGACCAGTGGCTCAATATGATGGCTCATATGTGATAATATGCTTATATCTGAGCAGAATCTCTCAGAGCCTTGAACAAAGGATAGGCTCAAGTAGTGGTCTTTTCCATTAATCATATCAGTTGTACATGGATAGTAAGTCTACAGGTATGATTTAGGATCTCCCTAAATCATACCTGTAGAGAGCTGTCAGTTTGACTTAAGCATAAGAATTATCTCTATGGATTTCTCCTTACTATGTCTAGTTCACTGTCACTGAATCAATCCAATACCTTGCATACTGTAGTCAGTTTATAGTACCTTCCATCTACCAATTCAGTCTCTCCTACCTCCATGAATCGTGGCTGCTTGCTTTTGCTTGCAATAAGAGAGGGCTTAAGACAGGCTCATACTGTTCCTGTGGTTGTCAAATACATGGATGCCTTCCTGCCATAGTAAAAGAGCTCCCATACAAAGCTCTGATTATTAACGACAGACTACATGTCTACAAGCTGGCTGAACTAGGCCCACAGAGGTCCTGTTTTCTTATAGTTTCCTAGAAGCCCCAAGAAACCCAGCCCAGAGGGACAAGTAAGATATAATTCTCTTGACCTTTAAGAGAATGAGTAGAAATGAGATGGAGCTTGGTGGCACAAGCCTGCAATTATAGCTACTTGGAAAACTGAGTCAGAAAGAACACAAGTTCAAGAACTTTCAATGCTTCAGAGAGGGTTCATGACCTGCCCAAGCAATCTAGTGATTCTATGTCCTGAAACAACAATTTGAATAAGAGCTGAAGATGTAGCTCAATAGTAGAGTGCCTGATTTTATACATTTTATTTTATTATAATTGCCCAAAGACTGTAGGCTAGTCTATTCAATAAGACAATATTAATGTTAGATACTGTTTACTTGGATAAAATCCTATGTCTGGCCAAATTGTAGTCCCTAGGGGAGAATCTCCTACCACTATTCTTCTAAATGGACATAGTAATGAACTTCCCCTGAAATTGTTATCTTTATGTCTATAGATTAGTGCATCTTTCAACCCTTAACAGAGAAACTATATTTGTGATTAACACAGAGACCCAATGAAAAGAGTAAAAGAGACAATGGAATGTCAGCTTTCTTTTTTTAAAAAAAATTATTAGATATTTTCTTCATTTACATTTCAAATGTTATCCCTTTTCCTGGTTCCCCTCTGAAAACCCCCTATCACATCCCCCTTCCCCTGCTACTATGAAGGTGTTCCCTCCACCCACCCACCCACCCACTCACCCACTCCTGCTTCCCTGTCCTGGCATTCCCCTACACTGGGGCATCAAGCTTTCACAGGACCAAGGGAGAGTATCAGCTTTCAGTCGGACATCTATTTCACACCTCTTCCCCCAAGACTCAGGGATCATTGTAGAAGAGAGAGCAAAAATATTGTAAGATTCAGTAATACCAGAAGTCTGCAATAAAACAGTATTTTCTGAACATAGTAGGACTATTGTCTATATAAACCCCAGAGTCTGTAACTACATGGACAAAGCTTGCATAATATTAAGTCAGCAAAATTCTTAGCACAAATGAGGGAGATACTCAACAGTCTCATACCTAGCCAAATATTTATTGACAATTGATGGGTACTGGGATCAGAAGAGTCAGTTTTCTTTGGAGATGAAAGCCTTGAAAGGCTACCCATGCTCCAGTAGATGGCCTCAAACCTGTGCACATACAGGAAGCACTTGGAGACTCTGCATTTAAAAAAATGGCATATGCCATTGGGAAAGAAAAGTCATGTGGGAACAGGGGAGAAATTAGAGGGATGGGAATTGGGGGTTGATTTGATTAAAAGACTTGTATATATATAAAATTACCCAGCAATTAAAAATATTGACAAAAACTGGGCTACAGTAAGTTGTCCAGTACAACATCATGTGTCAAGGAGTGAAGGAAGGAACATGTCAGGGATGTGTGAGTTCCAAACCCCAGAGGACAATAGTCCAGAGAGATAAATTCACGTTGATAAAATACGTTCATGTGTGTTTGCTACAAGAAGGGCCACTTTTGCCTCTCACACAATATAAAAAATCATAGTAAGGGAATAGATGGTAGGCAAAACCTGTTTAAGTTTGTTTCTCATGATGGTCATGGGCACTTTGGTACCCTAGCCAGTTGTTTGGCCAAGATGCTGAGAGCTGAATTCAGCTGAGGCATCTCTAAGGATTTCTAACAACACCTTGTTCACTCTGACTCTGTATGTTCTCAATATCAGGTAAAATTCATGATTATGTCCACTTAATCAGTGATCTGTTAAAACAAATAAAACAAACATATACATGTTTCCCTATGTTTCCTAAAATAAGTTTCCAGTTTATAAGCAATTTCTACTCATGGTAACAGATTAGAATGATCATGTGTGTCCCAGGAAAAATGTTTCCACAGATATATTCATGACACTAGAGACCAAGAATGCATAAGTGCCCTCTAAATAAAATGAAGGGGAAAGAAGAATGGATTTTTAACAAAGTCACTTTGAAATGAAATGGCAAACATAAATTGAACCTTTGGAGGACTTTGCCAAGTGTGAGAACTAAGGTTACATTAGTAAAGAATTTATCTATATAATCTTGTGCTTTGAAAAATAATTAATAAAATGGGATACAGAGCTAAACAAAGAGTTCTCACCTGAGGAATATCGAATGGGTGAGAAGCACCTAAAGAAATGTTCAACATCCTTAGTCGTTAGGGAAATGCAAATCAAAACAAACCTGAGATTCCACCTCACACTAGTCAGAATGGCTAAGATCAAAATCTCAGGAGACAGCAGGTGTTGGCAAGGATGTGGAGAAAGAAGAACACTCTTACACTGCTGGTGGGATTGCAAGCTGGTACAACCACTCTGGAAAGCAGTCTGGTGGTTCCTCAGAAAACTGGGCATGACACTCCCAGAGGATCTGGTTATACCACTCCTGGGCATATACCCAGAGGCTTCCCCAGCATGCAATAAGGACACATGCTCCACTATGTTCATAGCAGCCTTATTTATAATAGCCAGAAGCTGGAAAGAACCTAGATGTCCCTCAATGGAGGAATGGATACAGAAAATGTTTTATATTTACACAATGGAATACTACTCTGAAATTAAAAACAATGAATTCACGAAATTCTTAGGCAAATGGTCAGAACTGGAAAATATCCTTAGTGAGGTAAACCAATCACAAAAGAACACACATGGTATGCAGTCACTGATAAGGGGATATTAACCCAGAAGCTTGGAATACCCAAGACACAATTCACATATCAATAGATTTCCAAGAAGATGGAAGGAGAGACCCCTGGTCCTGGAAAGACTGGATGTAGGGGAATACCAGGACAGAGAAGTGAGAGGGGGTTGAGTGGGGAACAGGGGGAGGGAAGAGGGCTATGGGACATTCGGGGAAGGAGGAACCGGGAAAGGGGAAAAGGGGAAATCATTGGAAATGTAAATATATATATATATATATATGTGTGTGTGTGTGTGTGTATATATGTATGTATATATATATACATATATATATATATATGTGTGTGTGTGTGTGTGTGTGTGTGTGTGTATATAAATGAAACGAGAACAATTTCCTTCTTCAGAGGCTTGAAGTTCTTGTCATACAAATCTTTCACATGCTTGGTTAGAGTCACATCAAGGTATGTAATATTATTTGTGACTTTTGTGAAGGGTGTCATTTCCCTAATTTCTTTCTCAGCTTGTTTATCCTTTGAGTAGAGGAAGGCTACTGATTTGTTTGAGCTAATTTTATATCCAGCCACTTTGCTGAAGTTGTTTATCAGCTTTAGAAGTTCTATGGTGGAAGTTTTGGGGTCGCTTAGGTATACTATCATATCATCTGAAAATAGTGATACTTTGATTTCTTCCTTTCCAATATGTATACTTTTGACTTCCTTTTATTGTGTGATTGCTCTGGCTAGGACTTCAAGTACTATATTGAATAGGTAAGGAGAGAGTGGTCAGCCTTGTCTGGTCCCCAATTTTAGTGGGATTGCTTCAAGTTTCTCTCCATTCAGTTTGATATTGGCTATCGGTTTGCAGTATACTGCTTTCACTATGTTTAGGTATGGGCATTGGATTTCCAATCTCTCCAAGACTTTTATCATGAAGGGATGCTGAATTTTGTCAAATGCTTTTTCAGCATCTATCGAAATGACCATGTGATTTTTTTTCCTTGAGTTTGTTTATGTAGTGGATTACATTGATGGACTTTTTTATATTGAGCCATCCCTGCATCCCCAGGATGAAGCCTACTTGATCATGGTGTATTATCGTTTTGATGCATTCTTGAATTCAGTTGGCCAGAATTTTGTTGAATAATTTTACATCGATGTTCATAAGGAAAATTGGTCTGAAGTTCTCTTTCCTTGTGAGGTCTTTGTTTGGCTTAGGTATAAACATTATTGTGGCTTCATAGAATGAGTTCAGTAGTGTTCCTTGAATTTCTATTTCATGGAATAGTTTGAAGAGAAACAGTATTAGCTCTTCTTTGAAGATCTGATAGAATTCCCCACTAAACCCATCTGGCCCTGGGCTTTTTTATTTTATTTTATTTTTTGATGGGAGACTATTAATAACTGCTTCTATTTCCTCAGGACTTATGGGACGATTTAGATGGTTTATCTGATCCTGTTTTAACAGTGGCACCTGGCATGTATCTAGAAAGTTGTCCATTTCGTCCAGATTTTCAAACTTTCCTGAGTATAACTCTTGAAATAGGATGTGATGATTTTTTGAATTTCCACAATTCCCGTGTTGTCTCCCTTTTCATTTCTGATTTTATTAATTTGGGTAGTGCTTCTGTGCCCTCTTGTTGGTCTGGGTAAGGGTTTATCTATCTTGTTGATTTTCTCAAAGAACCAGCTCCTGATTATATTGATTCTTTGTATAGTTCTTTTTGTTTATATTTGGTTGATTTTGGCCCTGAGTTTGATTATTTCCTGCAGTCTACTCCTCATGGGTGTATTTACTTCTTTTTGTTCTAGAGCTTTCAGGTGCACTGTCAAGCTGCTAGTGTAAGGTCTCTCCATTTTCTTTTTGGAGGCGCTTAGAGCTATGAACTTTCTGCTTTAGTCCCGGGGAGCTCTGGGGATACTGGTTGGCACATATTAATTTTCCTCCTGAAGGACTGCAAACCTCTTCAGTTCCTTGGTCCTTTCTCTAGCTGCTCCACTGGGGACCTTATGCTCATTGGTTGGCTGTGAGCCACTGGTAATTTGATTTATTTTCCAATAATGATCAAAGTATTCACACTTTGTTCTTCCTTCTTCTTGAGTTTCATGTGGTCTGTGAATTGTACCTTGGGTATTCCAAGATTTGGAACTAATATCCACTTATCAGCAAGTGCATGCTTTGTGGGCTTTTTTTTTTTTTTTTTTTTTTTTGTGATTGGGTTACCTCACTCAGGATGATATTTTCTAGTTCCATTCATTTACCTAAGAATTTCATGAATTCATTGTTTTTAATAGCTGAGTAGTACACCATTGTGTAAATGTACTGTAGGGAGCCATATAGCCTCTAGGCAAAAGTCAGCTGCCTGCATTTCACCTACAGGGAGCTGAGGAATTCCAGCCACACCTCCTCCCACCTGACAGATGTCAGAACCCCTCTGGTACTACAGTTTCCTGCGAGTCGCCATCTCCTGCTGTGTAGCAGACCCTGTGATCTTTGTTATGGCAACATCTCTCAGCCTGCCAGAGACCTGCTGAGAAGACTCTGCAGCTTTGGGAGGGAGGGTCACGCCCACAGCACATATATTGTCACTCTTGTCCCCAAAGAAAGATAGAAAGATTTTGTACAGCCATGCACTAATGTCTCTGTGTGTTCTTTTCTCTCGATCCCCGTAGTTTCACTCTTCAGCTCTCCCCCACATAGAACCCGCTCGTGAGCAATTCCCGGGAAGATCCAATGTACCACATTTTCTTTATCCATTCCTCTGTTGAGGGACATAATGTGTCCTTACTACATGTTGGAGCATCTTCTGGGTATATGCCCAGGAGTGGTATAGCTGGTTTCTCAGGTAGTGTTATGTCCATTCTTTTGAGGAACCACCAAACTGATTTCCAGAGTAGTTTTACCAGCTTGCAGTCTCTTATGTTGTCCCCTGAGTTTTTGATCTTGGCCATTCTGACTGGTGTGAGGTGAAATCTCAGGGTTGTTTTGATTTGCATTTCCCTGATAATTAAGGATGTTAAACATTTCTTTAGGTGTTTCTCAGTCATCCGCTATTCCTCAGTTAAGAATTCTTTGTTTAGATCTGTACCCCATTTTTAATAGGGTTATTTGGTTCTCTGGACTCTAACTTCTTGATTTCTTTGTAATATTGGATATTAGCCCTCTATGAAATGTAGGATTGGTAAAGATCTTTTTCCAATCTGTTGGTTGTTGTTTTGTCCTATTGGCAGTGTCCTTTGCCTTACAGAAGCTTTGCAATTTTATGCGGTCCCATTTGTCAATTTTTGATCTTAGAGCATAAGCTATTGGCCTTCTCATTCTCAAAGGATAAAGAGGTTAGAAAGAAATTAGCGAAATGAATCCTTCACAATAGTCACAAATAATATAAAATACCTTGATGTAACTCTAACCATGCAAGTGAAAGATCTGTATGACAACAACTTCAAGTCTCTGAAGAAAGAAATTAAAGAAGATATCAGAAGCTGGAAAGATCTCCCATGCTCATGGATGGCCAGGATTAATATAGTAAAAATGGCCATCTTGCCTAAAGCAATCTACAGCTTCATTGCAATCCCCATCAAAATTCCAACTCAATTCTTCATAGAGTTAGAAAGAGCAATTTGCAAATTTATCTGGAATAACAAAAAAACCCAGAATAGTGAAAACTTTTCTCAACAATAAAAGAACTTCTGGAGGAACCACCATCCCTTACCTCAAGCTATACTACTGAACAATAGTTATAAAAACTGCATGGTATTAGTACAGTGACAGGCAAGTAGTTCAATGGAATAGAATTGAAGACCCAGAAATGAACCCTCACACCTATGGTCACTTGATATTTGACAAAGCAGCTAAAACCAACCAGTGGAAAAAAGACAGTATTTTCAATAAATGGTGCTGTGTCAAGTGGCAGTCTACATGTAGAAGGATGCAAATTGATTCATTCTTATCTCCCTGTACAAAAGTCAAATGCAAGTGGATCAGGGACCTCCTCATAAAACAAGATACACTGAATCTAATAGAAGAGAAAATGGTGAAGAAATTGAACACATGGGCACAGGGGAAATTTTGGTGAATAGAACACCAGTAGCTTATGCTCTAAGATCAAGAACTGACCAATGGGACCTCATAAAATTGCAGATTATCTATAAGGCAAAGGACACTGTCAGTAGTACAAAATGGCAACCAACAGATTGGGAATCCTTTACCAATCCTACATCTCATATGCATATCCAATATATGCAAAAAAACTCAAGAAATTAGACTCCAGAGAATCAAATAACTATTAAAAATGGGGTACAGGCCGGGCGGTGGTGGCACACGCCTTTAATCCCAGCGCTTGGGAGGCAGAGGCAGGCGGATTTCTGAGTTCGAGGCTAGCCTGGTCTACAGAGTGAGTTCCAGGATAGCCAGGGCTACACAGAGAAACCCTGCCTCGAAAAACCAAAAAAAAAAAATGGGGTACAGATCTAAACAAAGTATTCTCAAGTGAGGAATAGTGGATGGCTGAGAAACACTTAAAGAAATGTTCAACGTCCTTAATCATCAGGGAAATGCAAATCAAACCAACCCTGAGATTTCACCTCACACCAGTCAGAATCGCTTAGATCAAAAACTCAGGAGACAACAGGTGCTGGCGAGGATGTGGAGAGAGGAACACTCCTCCACTGCTGGTGGGATTGCATGCTGGTAAAACATTTTTACTTTTCAATCTGTTTTCTGTCACTCAACTTCCACATGATGAGAGAGGGTGTGGAGGGGGGAGGGAGGGAAAGAGGGGGTGGAGACAAAATAAAAACTACATTATTCCCATCTTTATAATTCTTGAAAAGCTGACATCTTCAGCTGCTACTTAAAACGAATGTATAACTCAGTACAAATTAAGGAGAATATTAGACTGAAAATTCTCCCCTTTGGTAAAACTGACATGGGCAACTTCTATAGCATATGGAGATCTTTTGCTTAGAGGAGGCATCAGATGCTCTGGCCTGTGATTCCCAGCAGTGATTCTCAATGGAACCAAACAGCAGTACATGGTTCCAGCAGGAATTGCTGCCCAGCTGGCTGGTTGCTGAAATGAAGACACAGGCTGCCAACTTTTCTCCCATGCTTAACTTGGCTCCTAGTAGCAGAGAGTAAGCAACACTGATGAGTTTTTTTCGAGATGTCCATATTGTAGGTGAGGAAGACTCCAGTCAGCCTCTGCAGTCCCCTTTTCTCCCACTCTGAGACTTGGAATTGTGTAGCCAACTGTTCTGCTGTTGAAGTTGCGAATGGACTCTTAGCAGGAGAACTAGGATATTCAGTCCAGTCTGAAGTTTATAGTGCATTCCAGTCAACCAAATATATATATGTATGTATATATATATATATATATATATATATATATATATATATGTATATGTATATATATATTCACACACTCTGGCTGAAAAATAAATAATATATATAAGTAAATAAAATACAGGTTTGTCATTTTTACCTTTAATGGCACATTAGTGCAAGCTGAATTGGTACAAAAATAATAATCATAAACATTCTATAAATAACTAAGATATTAATAACTATTCCATAATACCTTGGGCAGAAAATTATTGTAATCTTACACGAATAGACAAAGAGCACGAGAAATTATTTAATCATAGGCTTCAGAATGTTTATCAGTAAAATCAATGAAGGAGCCGCATAATAGCCAGATATTCTCTTGTGGTTAAAAAGCCATTGTCTAAATTAGTTGCTGAAAAAAGAGACTAAATTATAAGAACTGCATAAGCATTAATATTTTGATCTGACTAAAAGTTAGCTGAAAGAATGCTCTCCAAAATTACAATCATCTTTTAATAACCGCAGAAGCTTCCAAACAGAACACAAAATGGCAATCACAAAATCCATCAGCGACTCTAATAGCAACTTACTTGGATATGGTGACTTACACTTTGAAATAAAATTTCACAGATGTTTTCTTAATATAATAATCTTTTTAAGTAGGTGGACATGCATCACTATCACTGTTTTTTGGATGAAAATACTGAAATTCAAAGAGATTATGTAAAATGAAAATGTCAGACTTATAATTCTGTTTTCTTGTGTTCAGGGAAGTTCTCCTCTCCTCTCCTCTCCCCTCCTCTCCTCTCCTCTCCTCTCCTCTCCTCTCCTCTCCTCTCCTCTCCTCTCCTCTCCTCTCCTCTTCTTTATTGTTTTATTCATAGACGTATTCTTTATTTACATTTCAAATGATTTCCCCTTTCCTAGTTACCACCTCCCCAAAAGTCCCATAAGCCCTCTTCCCCCTCCCCAGTCAACCCCCTTTCACTTCCCTGTCATGGTATTCCCCTACACTGCTGCATCTAGCCTTTCCAGGACAAGGGGACTCTCCTTCCTTCTTCTTGGGCATCAGTTGATATGTGAATTGTGTCATGGGTATTCCAAGCTTCTGGGCTAATATCCATTTATCAGTGAGTGCATACCATGTGTGTTCTTTTGTGATCGGGTTATCTAACTTAGGATATTTTCCAGTTCCACTCATTTGTCTAAGAATTTCAAGAATTCATTGTTTTTAATAGCTGAGTAGTATTACATTGTGTAAATATACCACATTTTCTGTATCCATTCCTCCGTTGAGGAACATCTGGGTTCTTTCCAGCTTCTGGCTATTATAAATAAGGCTGCTATGAACATAGTGGACCATGTGTTTTTATTACATGCTGGGGAATCCTCTGGGTATATGCCCAGGAGTGGTATAATGGGGTCCACCTGTATTATCATGTCCAGATTTCTGAAGAACCACCAGACAGATTTCCAGAGTGGTTGTAGCAGCCTGCAATCCCACCAACAGTGAAAGAGTGTTCCTCTTTCTCCACATCCTCACCAACACCTGCTGTCTCCTGAGTTTTTGATCTTACCCATTCTGACTGGTGTGAGGTGGAATCTCAGAGTTGTTTGGATTTGCATTTCCCTAATGACTAAGGATATTGAACATTTCTTTAGATACTTTTCAACCATTCGATATTCTTCAGGTAAAAATTCTGTGTTTATCTCTGTATCCCATTTTTAAATAGGGTTATTTGGCTCTCTGGAGTCTAACTTCTTGAGTTCTTTGTATAAATTGGATACTAACCATCTGTCAGATGTAGGGTTGGTAAAGATCTTTTCCCAATTTGTTGTTTGCCATTTTGTCCAATTGACAGTGTCATTTGCCTTACAGAAACTTTGTAATTTTATGAGGTCCCATTTGTCAATTCTTGATCTTAAAGCATAAGCTATTGGAGTTCTGTTCAGCAATTTTTCCCCTGTGCCAATGTGCTGAAGGTTCTTCCCCAGTTTCTTTTCTATTAGTTTCAGTGTGTCTGGTTTTATGTGGAGGTCCTTGATCCACTTGGACTCGAGCTTAGTACAAGGAAATAAGAAGGTATTGATTGGTATTCCTCCACATTCCTCCTATTGAACCAGCACCATTTGTTCAAAGACTATCTTTTTTCCACTGAATGGTTTTAGCTCCTTTGTCAAAGATCAAGTTACCATAGGTGTGTGGGTTCATTTCTGGGTCTTCAATTCTATTCCATTGATCTACCTGCCTGTCACTGTACAAATACCATGCATTTTCTAACACTACTGTTCTGTAGTACTGCTTGAGGTCCGGGATACTGATTCCCCCAGAAGTTCATTTACTCTTGAGAATAGTTTCAGCTATCCTGGGTTTTTTGTTATTCCAGATGAATTGGAGAATTGCTCTTTCTAACTCTATAAAGAACTGAGTTGGGATTTTAATAGGGACTGCATTGACTCTGTAGATTGCTTTTAGCAAGATGGCCATTTTTACTATATTAATCGTGGCAATCCATGAGCAAGGAAGAATTTTCCATCTTCTGAGGTCTTCTTCGCCCTTTTTCTTCAGAGACTTGAAGTTCTTGTAATACAGATCTTTCACTTGTTTGGTTACAGTCACACCAAGTTTCTTTATATTGTTTGTGGCTATTGTTAAGGGTGTCATTTCCCTAATTTCTTTCTCAGTCTGTTTATCCTTTGAGTATAGGAAAGTTACTGATTTGCTTGAGTTAATTTTATATCTGGCCACATTGCTGAAGTTGTTTATCAGCTGTAGGAATTCTATGGTGGAGTTTTTTGGATTGCTTAAGTATACTATTATATCATCTGCTAATTGTGATAATTTGACTTCTTCCTTTCCAATTTGTATCCCTTTGACCTTCTTTTGTTTTCTAATTGCTCTAGCTAGAACTTCAAATACTGTATTGAATAGATATGGAGAGAGAGGGCAGCTTGTCTAGTCCTTGATTTAATGGGTTTGCTTCAAGTTTCTTTCCATTTAGTTTGATGATGGCTACTGGTTTGCTGTATATTGCTTTTACTATGTTTAGTTATGGACCTTGAATTCCTGTTCTTTCCAAGACTTTTAATGTGAAAAATATGCTGAATTTTGTCAAATGCTTTTTCAGCATCTAATGAAATGACCATGTGATTTTTCTTTGAGTTTGTTTATGTAGTGGTGTATATTGATGGATTTACATATATTGAACCCTCCCTGCATCCCTGGGATGAAGCCTACTTGATCGTGGTGGATGATTGCTTTGATGTGTTCTTGGATTCGGTTGGCAAGAATTTTATTGAGTATTTTTGCATCGATATTCATAAGAGAGTTTGGCCCGAGATTCTCTTTCTTTGTCGGATCTTTGTGTGTTTTTGGTATTAGTGTAATTGTGGCTTCATAGAACGAGTTGGGTAGTGTTCCTTCTGTTTCTCTTTTATGGAATAGTTTGAAGAGTATTGGTGTTAGGTCTTCTTTGAAGGTTTGATAGAATTCTGCACTGAAACCACCTTTGCTTTTTTGGTTGGGAGACTGTCAATGATCACTTCTATTTCTTTAGTGGCTAAGGGACCATATAGATGGTCTATCTGATCCTGATTTAACTTTGGTGTTTGGTATCTGTCTAGGAAATTGTCCATTTCATCCAGATTTTCCAGTAGTGTTGATTATAGGCTTTTGTAGTAGGATCTTATGATTTCTTTGAATTTCCTCAGTTTCTGTTGTTATATCTCCCTTTTCATTTCTGATTTTGTTAATTTGGATACTGTCTATGTGCCCTCTGGTTAGTCTGGCTAAAGGTTTATCTATCTTTTCAATTTTCCCAAAGAACCAGCTCCTGGTTTGTTGATTATTTATAAGGCTCTATTTGTTTCTACTTGGTTGATTTCAGTCCTGAGTTTGATGATTTCCTGCATTCTCTTCCTCTTGGGTGTATTAGCTTCTTTTTGTTTTATAGCTCTCAGGTGTGCTGTTAAGCTGCTAGTCTCTGCTCTCCCCCGTTTCTTCTTGGAGGCATTCAGAGCTATGAGTTTTCCTTTTAGCACTGCTTTCATTGTTCCTGATAAATTTGGGTATATTGTGCCTTCATTTTCATTATATTCTAAAAAGTCTTTGATTTCTTTCCCTATTTCTTCCTTAACCAAGTTATCATTGAATACAGCCTTGTTCAGCTTCCATGTGTATTTGGACTTTCTGTAAGGGTATAAAGTGCACCCTTACTCCATAGTGATATGATAGGAGGCATGGGATTAGTTCGAACTTCTTATATCTGTTGAGGTCTGCTTTGTGACCAATTATATGGTCAATTTTGGAGAAGGTACCATGAGGTGCTGAGAAGAATGTATACTCTTTTGATTTAGGATAAAATGTTCTATACATATCTATTAATTCCATTTGATGCAAACCTTCTGTTAGTTTTACTGTGTCTCTCTTTAGTTTGTGTTTCCCTTATCTGTCCATTGGGGAGAGCGGAGTGTTGAAGTCACCCACAATTATTGTGTGAGATGTTATGTGTGCTTTAAGCTTTAGTAAAGTTTCTTTTACGAATGAGAGTACCCTTGTATTTGGAGCATAGATGTTCAGAATTGAGAGTTCTTCTTGGTAGATTTTTCCTTTGATTGGGAAAAAGTGTCCTTCCATGTCTTTTTTGATGAATTTTGGTTGAAAGTCTATTTTTTGATATTATAATGACTACTCTAGGTTGTTTCCTGGTATCATTTGCTTGTAAAATTATTTTCTAGCCTTTTACTCCGAGGTAGAGTTTGTCTTTGACATTGAAATGCGTTTCCTGTATGCAGCAAAATGTTAGTCCTGTTTATGTATCCAGTCTGTTAGTCTATGTCTTTTTATTGGGGAACTGAGTCCAATGATGTTAAGAGATATTAAGTAATAGTGGTTGTTGCTTTCTGCTATTTTTAATGTAATTTTTTGTGTGATTATCTTCTTTTGGGTTTGTTGAAAGAAGATTACTTTCTTGCTTTTTCTAGTGTGTAGTTTCCCTCCTTTTGTTGTTGTTTTCAATTAATTACCCTTTGAATGTCTGGATTTATGGAAAGATACTGTGTAAATCAGTTTTTTTCATGGAATACCTTGGTTTCTCCATCTATGGTAATTGAGTGATTTTCTGGGTTGACATTTGTTTTCCATTAGGGTCTGTATGACATCTGCCCAGGCTCTTCTGGTTTTCATAGTCTCTGGTAAGAAGTCTGGTGTAATTCTGATAGGTCTACATTTATATGTTACTTGACCTTTTTCTCTTACTGCTTTTAATACTCTTTCTTTGTTTAGTACATTTGTCATTGTAATTATTATATGATGGGAGGAATTTCTTTTCTGGTTAAATCTACTTGCAGTTCTGTAGGCTACTTCTATCTTCACAAGCATCTCTTTCTTTAGTTTAGGGAAGTTTTCTTTTATAATTTTGTTGAAGACATTTACTGGCTCTTTAAGTTGGAAATCTTCACTCTCTTCTATACCTATAATCCTTAGGGTTGGTCTTCTCATTGTGTCCTGGATTTCCTGGATGTTTTCCGTAGGAGGTTATTGTATTTTGCATGTTCTTTGACTGTTGTGTCAATGCTTTCTATGATATCTTCTGCATCTGAGATTCTCTCTTCTATCTCTTGTATTCTGTTGTTGATACTTGGATCCATGACTCCTGACTTCTTTCCTAGGTTTTCTATGTCCAGAGTTGTTTCCCTTTGTGATTTCTTTATTGTTTCTACCTCCATTTTTAGATCCGGCATGGTTTTGTTCAATTCCTTCACCTGTTTTGTTGTGTTTTCCTCTAGTTCTTTAAGGGCTTCTCCCTGTTTACTTGTGTTCTCCTGTATTTCTTTAAGGGAATTATTTATGTCCTTCTTGAAGCCTTCTATCAGCATCATGAGCTGTGATTTTAAATCCAAATCTTGCTTTTCTGTTGTATTGTGGTAACCAGGACTTGCTGTTTTGGGAGAATTGGGTTCGGATGGTTCCATATTGCCTTGATTTCTGTTAGTCACGTTCCTATGTTTGCCTTTTGCCATCTGGTTATCTCTGGTGTTAGTGGGTCCTGCTGTGACTGACTGGTGCTTATCCCTCTTGTGTGCCTGCAAACCTATCTCAGCACCCCTGGGTGACCAGCTTTCCCTTGGCACAGAGTCCTGTGGGGCTGCCCAGCTCCTGGGTGTAGGTGGGGCCCTAGAGGTCTGAGGTCCAAGTTATCTTACACTCTGGTGTTCTCTGCGTTCCTGACTGTAACAACCCGCTCAGTTACAGGAGTGAAGATGATGGCCTCACCTCTAACCGCGGGACTCCTTGCAGAGCAGATGTCCCCTGGCAGGATAGGTGCACAGATGGCTGTGGCAGTGCTGTCCAGCTCTTGCGTGTAGGTGGAGCCCTCGTGGGACGTGTCCCATACGCTCTTACACTTGGGTGTTCCCTGCATACCTGGCTGCACCTGTCTCTTCTCTTCTCTTCTCTTCTCTTCTCTTCTCTTCTCTTCTCTTCTCTTCTCTTCTCTTCTCTTCTCGTCTCTTCTCTTCTCTTCTCTTCTCGTCTCTTTCCTTGCTTTGCCTTTTCTTTCCTTTTCTTTTCAGAGAGTTTCTCTCTGCTGTCCATAGATGATAATACTAATCATATGATGGCCATCCTAATTTGCATGAAAGAATGTGGAGTGTGTGTGTGTGTGTGTGTGTGTGTGTGTGTGTTCACATGCTTGCATGTGTGTGCTTGACAAAGAAAGAAGAAAGAAAGAGCTATTTTGGTGCTAATATTATATTCATATTATATTAATCTGTTGAATTTGAGGTCAAAATGAAGTACAATTCTTGCTATTTATACCATCTGTGTTTTGCTCTTGCTACTGGTCTTATATTTACTTGAACAAAAGAATATGATGGATGTGATGCTGTGTTGATTTGGAACCCAAGGCCTAGTATTTATGTCTTTGGGCTCTTGAACAACTAAGATAATATAAAAGGGATGTGATTTCGCTGCTGAGATGGTCACCTGGGTAGAGACATCATGTGGAAGGGGCACTTTAAAATGGAGAGGCTATAATACCTCATGAAGAAAAAAAAGCTCTCTAATCCCGGAATCCTTAACAAAGCCAGCACAATCAACCTACCTGCTGAGTGTTGATACATTAGAGACCCTAGAGAAGATCAGCAAAACTCCTGAGCACAGTTTAGTTGGCAGGACTGTGTGAAAATGAGGTATAGTGATGTTAAGCTACTAAGTTCTTTAGTGCTTTGTCACATAGCTACAGACAACTCAAATATTCAAGCAATGAGCTTCACTCTTCTTGGCAAGGACATAGTGACTGAATGAATGACTGTTCTTCAATCCTTCATCTCAAAGTCCTGATGGCATCTGCAGTGGCTCTATTGCATTATCAGAAAAAAAGAGAACATGACTTCTATGAAAAACTAAAAAGTTCATGAAATCAACTTATTTCTTGTGCAATCAAAGCAATAATGTTATTACTTGTTTGAACCAAAGATCCAGGCACAATGTGGCAGTTTAGATAGGAAATGACACTCTATCAACTTGCAGTTTCATTTTGCATCATCGAATGCATTTCCCACCTATGGCATCTGTTGTGTTTGTGGGTGCTTTCTGCTCTGGGAATATCAACTGGGAGAAGATAACAGCAGCTTGGCCATGAAACTGAAGGTTTCTTGATTAGCACATTTCAGCACTCTGTTAATTAGGGAATTTGATGAAACTGGCAAAAAGACTCAGGAAAAAGGTGTCAAAATATCTGAGAGCATGAGACTGATGATTCTGGTAGGATTTTAGGAGGAGCTCTGAGGTAAATGCAGGCAAGGTGCAGAATCCATAGACACACGCTGTCTCTAGCTCATTTGTATCTGCTGAATTAATTGTAACCAGCATTTTATTTGTTTTTATTTCTGAGGAGAGGGGTCTTTGTTTCTTTCTTTCTTTCTTTCTTTCTTTCTTTCTTTCTTTCTTTCTTTCTTTATTCCTTCATCTGAAAATCATATAAAACATTAAGACATTCCCTCAGCTGTATGACTTAAAAGAAAGAACTTCAGGATAAGTTTATTTAAGCCTTAATGTAAAAGATGATTATGACTTACATAATGGAAGTACATGGTGAATGGCTTCTCCATTAATGTAATAAATCAAATTGAGTCAAATTTATAAAAAACAGGTTTATTCAGGCAGCTCTGGAATGGGTTTACCAACCTCACAGGAGTGGGTAAATGAAGTTGCAAGACTGGGCTGGGGTAAGAGCTTCTTAAAGAGGAGTGTGTGTGTGTGTGTGTGTATGGGGGGGGTGAGGGTCACATGACTTGTGATTTGATGATGAGGTCCTGAGGTTATAGCCTTATTTGGTGAGTTTAGGGCCCTGTGATTGGTCCTGTGGTAACTTTGTAATCCAGAACTAGGACCTGGATTTGTCCAGTGTTTTATGAGGGCTTTTGCAAGCCAGGGCAGAAGAGAAGATTAGGGACCTCTTGGCTCAGGCCATCTTACTTTTGTCCCCAATCCTTCAGCCTAACATATGGCTTAGAGGCACAAAAAAAAACTTGAACTAGTCTATGGTGGGATATAGCTTTTCCTTTTTCCAGCTATTTGTTCTATCCTTCTGCTCTTGCTTTCCAGTGAGTTCTATTACGTTTTTGTTTATTTGGTTAGTTTGTTGGTTAGTTGGGTTCTTTGTTATTGTTTGGTTAGTTGATTGATTTTGTCTTTGTTGTTTCTCTGTTTTGTTTTGTTTTTGAAGCACATGGTGTTTGTTAAGAAGGTAGCAGATGGCCAAGAAAAGCAAACATACAGTCCCTGCCCTCATGAGGGATCAGAGTTTAGTTAAGGAAGCAGTAACATGGTAGGCTCTTCATTGTTCTCATAGTCAAAGATGATAATAATGAAATCAACCCCTACTTCTGAATTTAAAATAACAAAATAAATTGGAAAAGAAACATGATTGTTCCTAGGTATGGTAGAAGAGAAAGTTTAATATAGATGAGTGGGAGAGCATAAGGAGAGTCCAGAGTGCACATGAGTACATTGATCTGGGCCATGCAGGGAGAGGCGATGGGAAAGGAAGGGGGAGAACCAGGTTCAGCATCCAGGAGGCACAAAGGTACAAGGAGAATGGGTAACCAAAATGGTTGGATTATATAGGGAAGAGCAGCTTACCAGCCCTCCAGACTGGAGAATACAGGAGAAGGGAAAAGGATGGAGTATGCCAGCCATGAGGACCTTGTAACAGGTAGGGGCTAAGGGATGGAGGGAAAACTTGGCAGTCAGCATCATCTTTCATGAATTAAATAGGACCCTCAGTCATTTGTTCCATGTTTGAAACCTAACAATTTCAGTTTGAAGAGATGGAAGCAGATTAAATATTTATGCACATTGCTTCTTTTCCCCTCAGCTTATTATTGTGTATCAATAGTTTACCTCTTTTCAACCTCTTTTCATTTGTCCAAAATGCTTCCAATCTTAATGTTGATCAATTGTTCTATCACAGTTTACATTATATAGTCCCTTAATGTTAAAAAATTCATGGATATTTACAAAATGTTCTAAAAGCTAAATTTAGGGTGTAAAGTTACATTCCTATGTTTTAGATATATAAATTATTTGGAAGAAGTCCACATAGTGGATTTAAAAGTTGAGAGGTGGGTCTGAAGAGATAGCTCAGTGGTTAACAGTACAGAGGAATGTTTGGCTCCCAGTATCAATAGCTGCTCATAAGTGCCTGTAATTCTAGCTCTAGGAAGATTTGAGACCTTTATCCTTTTCAGGCACCTACATTCACATGCACATATCCACACACAGACACATGATTAAAAGTAAAATAAATCTGCTATCTCCCTCCCCTTTCCCAATTAGAGGCCATTCATTTTCCCCATATCTCCCTTCAGATTACATGGCCTGCTATTCTGTGCTTAATTCCACCTCCTACAATGCTCTGTTTTCATTTTCACAACTATAGAAAACAAGGTCATACATTTGAAAGAGAGTTAAGCTGAGGGCTTTTAATGGGAGGGTTTGGAGGAGAAAAGAATAGGGGGAAATTTTCTAATTATATTATAATCTTAAAAAAATTAAAATTAATATATAGAAGTAAAAATGTTAAGTGAGGAGAAGTTTATATGAGAGTTTAGAGGGAGGAGAAAGAAGAAAAGTAGCTAAATTGCATTTTAGAATCAATCAATTCAAAAGATAACATAATCACATAGTTTGTCAGAAAGATAAATCTCCTATATTGTTTATTTTAATCAGAAGATAGAGAAGGTAATTGTGAATGAATGAAGAATTTCTACAAGAAAGACAGAAAAGAAAGGAAGGAAGGAAGGTAGGAAGGAAGATAGTAAAAAGAGTAATGAAGTGTGCACTGAGAGAAACTCAGTCTTGTGAGAAAGGGTAATGACAGTGTTGGGATGGCATGAGGAAGACATCAAGCCCTCATTCTACTTCCTGTTTTCAATTGCCTGTCAGTGGGGCCAGCTAGATGGCTTAGCTGCCAAGCCTTTTGACCATATATTGTTTTCCAGAACTCATGGTAGAAAGAGAGCAGACTCCACAAAGGTGTTCTCTAACCTCCACATGAGAACCATGTTGTGCTGTGCCTATATGGGCACACACTCACACACACACACACACACACACACACACACACACACACACACACACACACGCTCCACACAAAAATGTTGATGAAGATAATTGTTTTAAAATAAGTGTTAAAGTGCATACAGGCTTGGTTTAGTGGCCTTTGCTTATAATCCTAGTAGTTGGATGCTGAAGAGGGATTGAAAGTTTGGGGTCACATTGGTCAACATAAGGAGACCTTGTCTCAAAACAAGAATTTCTCTCTCTCTCTCTCTCTCTCTCTCTCTCTCTCTCTCTCTCTCTCTCTCTCTCTCTCAATTCCTCTCCTCTTCTCTCTCTCTCTCTCTCTCTCTCTCTCTCTCTCAATCTCTCTCTTCTCCTTTTTCTCCTCCCTCTGTCTGTCTGTCTGTCTGTCTGTCTCTGTCTCTCTGTCTCTCTCTCACACACACACACACACACACACACACACTGACAGACACTAGTGATTCAAAATAGAAACAGGAATAATACAAGAATAATAGGACTGAGATAGTGGAAAGCACTCACTATCACTCCTAGTGACCCTCTAGGAAAATTTTTGCTTCCTATCCCCACAACTTTATGTTCTGCTGGCCTAGAAGTTTTGGTTCCAGAGGAGGGAGTGCTCCTACCAGGAGCCACAACAAACATTCCATTGTACTGGAATCTCAGACTTCCCCCTGGCCATTTTGGGCTTCTAATGCTCTTAAATCAACAGGTTAAGAAAGGAATGACAGTGTTAGGAGGGGTGATAGATCCAGATTACCATGGGGAAATTGGATTGCCTCTCCACAATTGAGGTAAGCAGGATTATGTCTGGAGTGTAGGAGATCCCTTAGGGTGTCCCCTAGTACTGCCATGTTCTGTGATTAAAGTCAATGGGAAACTACAACAGCCTAATCCAAGCAGGATGAAAAAGGATGCAGACCCAGCAGGAATGAAGGTATGGGTCAATCCTCCAGAAAAAAGCCAAGACCTGCTGAGATGCTTGCTGAAGGTGAAGGAAATACAGAATGGGTAGCAGAGGAAGGTAGTTATATATACCTGCTAAGGTCATGTAACCAGTTGGACAAATGAGTATTATAAGTAAAATGAATGCTTCTGTCTTATTTTGTTAAGGATACATTTGTCTTTCTTCCAATTTCTTTAACATCAATTGGTATTGAGACACTAAAAGAATGTTCCCAAGGGACATTGCCCCATTGTAAATTTACAAATGCATTTGTGAGTGTACGAGGAATAGGTATATCATGTTAGGCGTATTCATGACCTTGTTATTGTTTTATATGGACATGAGATATTATTTGTGTCAAGTTGACAAGGGGTGGATTGTAGTGGCTATTCCTGGTTGTCAACTTGACTATCTGGATTGAACTAATCAAGAATTGGAAGGCTCACCTATGATCCTAATCTGGAGGCTCAGAGATACAAGTTTCTGACCTGGATTTTGGCAGGGAGATCTTGAAGCATAGTGACTATGAATTCCAGAAGATTAAGATAAGGAGATCTCCAAGTTCAAGGTCACCTGGGATTAAAGGCGTGATGGCACAAACCTTTAATCTAGGCCACACCCTCTGCTGGAGACCTATATAAGGACATTGGAAGAAGGAAGATTGACTCTCACTCTTCCTTGCCTCCTGGGACTGAGCAACTGCTAGATCCCTAGACTTCCAACCACAGCTGCTGCTGCCCATTGTTGGGGAGTTGGACTACAAGTTGTAAGTCATTGACAATTTCCCTAACTATATAAAGACTACCCATACATTCTGTGACTCTAGACAACCCTGACTAATACAGCACCTTTTCCTTTCCATTGTAGAAATAACACATGTTGCCACATGTATAAGACAATATTAGTCTCACTATGCCTAAGGTTCTCATTCTGATATATACATGCTCATGCTCCTGTATCCTTACCTATGCCTGGAGCACATACACACACTCATGTATTGCTAACCTAGGTTCCTGTGTTTAGAGAATGCAAGCATGGAGAAATTGCTGTTTTCACCATACTGACTTGCTGAGAAAACCTCATCAACTTCTTGGTTAGAATTAGTAAAAACATCATGCATTGTAGAGTTCCAATGGTCTTCAGGATTGAGTTACAAAGCAGAGGACGGGCTCATACTTTGATATTCCCATGGAATCCAGTGCTTCAACAATGTATATCTTCTATAAAAAAATGATATAAATAAAACTAATGAGACTGTTTCCTGTTTAAACAATTAGAACACTTAGTGCTTCAATTGTCCTTTTGGTGTATTGGAAATGATTACAGTAGAACCCCTCCCTCATTGCTTCTTCATATGAGTTTACTGGTGTTAGAAATTCCTTGGTGTTACTTTATTACACAAGAGATAAGTTTACAGCCATGTATAGTACTTTGAGACTATAACCCCAGTCAGGAGACTGAGGCAGGAGGACTGCCATGAGATAATGGCCAACCTGAGGAAGATGGTGAGTTTTAGGTCAACCTAAACTATCAAGCATGACTCTTTCTCAAAAAAATGGGAGAAAGAAGTTTACTGTATGTATGAGATTGCTGCTTTTCCCCCAGTTGTCCTTTGAATTCAAGAGACATGCTGTACATATCATAGAAATATTGGCATTTTTTTTCTCCCTTCCTTCCTCTTGAGAACTAAAGGAAAGACACACTTAATAAAATTCTGGAAAAACAAATAAACCTCCACAGTTCAGGCCAGCCATTTCTCAGGCTATGTCTAGCTGCCTCTAATTTTCTGTTTGATTTTCCATGACTTACAAGCAAGATTGAGGGGATTTTTTTGGCAGAAGTTAAATGCACAAAAATGTTTTACCATCTGTTGTCATATTCCTGGATATTATCCCTCCCAAGAAGTCATTATTAAAAATATTTACTGGACATGAACAATATATCTAATTCTGCTCTAAATATGGAAGATGTCTCACAGTTACTACTCATTTGAGAATAAGCTAGAGATAGCCCCATCCCTCAGTTCTGCTACTCTTGACACCTTTTCCTTCTCCTTGAAAGATGAAGTTATTTAAGGTTATATAGACTATGAACAACCATTAACACAAGATACATAGTAAAGGTTGGAAAGTTTGACTGACTGGTAAATTTGTGAAGCCCATTTCATCATCTTAATTATAAATTTTTAAGAGGCATGAACAGGCTTTATTATTTATCAGGTATATGAACACTTGTTAGTTTCAGTTTTTATGTTTATGTCCAATGCCTAACATCTGATGCTCTAGTTCACATTTAGAAAACAAACTAAAGCAGGTAAAATATGCTGAATGTGATGGTATGTGCTAGGAATCCTAGTACTTAGGAGATGAAATCAGTAGGATTAGGTATTATTAATACAGCATGGTATCTCAAAAAAAGTTATCTCTTAAACAAGAACAACGATTACAAAGAATTATTGTAAAACAAACAAACAAAACCAAAATACCAGATTCTTGTTTCCTAGGTTTCCTTGCAGCTTGGATATTAGAATGTAGTCTAGTTATATCAGTGATAGTAAGAATTGGTAATGAAGAGAATTTATTTGCAGCAGCAGCAGCAGCAGCAGCAGCAGCAGCATTTGTCATTCCAGAGATGGCAGTGATACAAGAATTAACACTGAAGACTATGGTGACTAGTATTTATTGAACTGACACCACTGTACTCTCCAAAGGGCTCACAATTTTGATTCCTGTTCCAAGATGTTGCTTGTTTATTATCCAAGCATGATTCTATGGCTTTCTAGGCATGTATGCAGCTCCACCATACATTGAATTAATTTATTTTTGCTTATCAGACAAGGACCTGCTATTTATTTTTATGGCAAGAAAGTTCTTCCCTAGCTTTTCTATGCCAGATAGAAAGTAGACAGCCAATGGTTTATTTATCTGGTACTATTTTGAGTTGTACTCACAAGTTTTAATTCTGTAGACTTTTGTGGTCTTAACTATTTTATATATTAATTTTATCTATATCATGGTTATCTTAAGGAACTTCTTTACAAGCAGATATCATACAAACTTCTCTATAATCTCAGAAATATGCCAGGTTCCTGAAAAAGGTCACACTGAATACATTTTTATATAGATTTATATCATTTAAATAGTATCAGAATAATAGTCATTAGCACACAGAATACACAACTGAATAGAAATGTAGATATCACTCTTTCTGGACTAAGTCAGAGAACACATGAGATATTTAAAATTAAAATTCAGTACCACATAAGAGGAACAAAAGATTTTATTCAGTTCAAATTGCTTTGAATTTAGTTTAGTTAAATCAATTTTTGTAACTAGACAGTCTTAAAATGAAGACTGATTGCAGGTGTAGCCTCTAGGCTAAAATTAGATGAAATAAAAATGAAAGGATAAATTTCAATATCACTGGCTTAATGTTATTGTTGGACTAATAATGCATGATTTTCCCCTTTTTTTGTTTCTTCTCCCCAAAGTATATCCACATAACAAGGTCAGAGAATGATGGTTTTGAGTTGGGTGTCAAATGCATTAAAGAATGAATCAACAACTGAAGACAGATATAGTGGAAGAAAAGGGTCTAAAATGACAGCCTTTATTGTGAAAACAGGCCTGGAGATAAAGGTCTAGTTCTAGGAAGGGAAGATAGTTCTGATAGTAGCCAGTACTCTTCCCATTCTCCTCCTCCTCTTCCTCATTCCCCCCTCTGTGTGTGTGTAGGTATATAACTACTTATATCAAAGCAGAGAAGATTATTATATCAGAAATTAAATAATTGGGATATGCTCTTACAAATGTCAGTGTTTCCGTGAATCAATGTTAAAAATTTCATTCTTTGGGGTTGGAAAGATGTCTCAACAGTAAAAAGCACTTGCTACTCTTACAGAGGACTGTTGTTTGGCTCCCAGCACCTATACTAGGTGGTTCAGTGGGTTTTAACTCAAGCTTTGAGGGATATGATGCCCTTTTCTGGCCTCTGTAGACACTAGACATGCAGTGATACACAAACTTTTGGACAGGCATATAAACAAAAATTTAAAAACAAATCTTTTTTTTTTTATTTTATTTTTTTAATTTACATTCCAAACCACTTCCCCTTTCCCGTTTCCTCCCTCCCCGAAAGTCCCATAAGCCCCCTTCCCTCCCTCTTTTCTCCATTCAATCCCCTCTCGTTACTCTGTCGTGGCATTCCCCTACATCCAGTATTTCCAGGACCAGGGGTCTCTCCTTCCATCTTTTTAGAAATCTATTGATATGCGGATTGTGTCTAGGGTATTCCGAGATTCTGGGTCAATATCCCCTTATCAGTGACTGCATACCATGTGTGTTCTTTTGTGATTGGGTTACCTCACTAAGGATGATATTTTCAGGTTCTGACCATTTGCCTATGAATTTCGTGAATTCATTGTTTTTAATTGCAGAGTAGTATTCCATTGTGTAGATATACCACATCTTCTGAATCCATTCCTTCGTTGAGGGACATCTGGGTTCTTTCCAGCTTCTGGCTATTTTAAATAAGGCTGCTATGAACATAGTGGAGCATGTGTCCTTATTGCATGCAGGTAAAGTCTCTGGGTATATGCCCAGGAGTGGTATAGCCGGATCCTCCGGAAGTGTCATGCCCAGTTTTCTGAGGAACCGCCAGACTGCTTTCCAGAGTGGTTGTACCAGCCTGCAATTCCACCAGCAGTGGAGGAGTGTTCCTCTTTCTCCACATCCTCGCCAACAACTGCTGTCTCCTCTGTTTTTGATCTTAGCCATCCTGACTGGTGTGAAATGGAATCTCAGGGTTGTTTTGATTTGCATTTCCCTAATGACTAAGGATGATGAACATCTCTTTAGGTGCTTCTCAGCCATTAGATATTCTTCAGGTGAGAACTCTTTGTGTAGCTCTGTACCCCATTTTTTAATAGGGTTACTTGCCTCTCTGGAGTTTAACTTCTTGAGTTCTTTGTATATCTTGGATATTAGCCCTCTGTCGGATGTAAGGTTGGTAAAGATCATTTCCCAGTTAGTTGGTTGCCGCTTTGTCTTTTTGACAGTGTCTTTTGCCTTGCAAAAACTTTGTAATTTAATGAGGTCCCATTTGTCTATTCTTGATCTTAGAGCATAAGCTATTGGAGTTCTGTTCAGGAAATTCTCCCCTGTGCCCATATGTTCAAGGTTCTTCCCTAGTTTCCCTTCTATTAGTTTCAGTGTGTCTGGTTTTATGTGGAGATCTTTGATCCACTTAGAATTGAGCTTAGTGCAAGGAGATAAGGATGGGTCAATTTGCATTCTTCTGCATGTTGACCTCCAGCTGAGCCAGCACCATTTGTTGAAAAGGCTATCTTTTTTCCACTGGATGGTTTGAGCTCCTTTGTCAAAGATCAAGTGACCATAGGAGTGTGGATTCATTTCTGGGTCTTCAATTCTGTTCCATTGATCTACATGTCTGTTACTGTACCAATACCATGCAGTTTTTAACACTATTGCTCTGTAGTACAGCTTGAGGTCCGGGATACTGATTCCCCCAGAGGTTCTTTTACTCTTGAGAATAGTTTTAGCTATTCTGGGTTTTCTGTTATTCCAGATGAATTTTTGAATTGCTCTTTCTAACTCTATGAAGAATTGTGTTGGGATTTTGATGGGGATTGCATTGAATCTGTGTATTACTTTTGGTAAGATGCTCATTTTTACTATATTAATCCTGCCAATCCATGCGCATGGCAGATTTGTCCATCTTCTGAGGTCTTCTCCAATTTCTCTCTTCAGAGACTTGAAGTTCTTGTCATACAGATCTTTCACTTGTTTGGTTAGAGTCACGCCAAGATACTTAATATGGTTTGTGGCTACTGTGAAGGTTATTATTTCTCTTACTTCTTTCTCAGCCTGCTTATCCTTTGAGTATAGGAAGGCTTCTGACTTGCTTGAGTTGATTTTATATCCGGCCACTTTGCTGAAGTCGTTTATCAGCTGTAGGAGTTCTCTGGTGGAGTTCTTTGGGTCGCTTATGTATACTATCATATCGTCTGCAAAGAGTGATAGTTTGACTTCTTCCTTTCCAATTTGTATCCCTTTGACCTCTTTTTGTTGTCTAATTGCTCTAGCTAGAACTTCAAGTACTATATTGAAAAGATATGGAGAGAGAGGGCAGCCTTGTCTAGTCCCTGATTTTAGTGGGATTGCTTCAAGTTTCTCTCCATTTAGATTGATGCTGGCTACCGGTTTGCTGTAAATTGCTTTTACTATGTTTAGATATGGGCCTTGAATTCCTGATCTTTCCAAGACCTTTAGCATGAAAGGATGCTGAATTTTGTCAAATGCTTTCTCAGCATCTAATGAGATGACCATGTGGTTTTTTTCTTTGAGATTGTTTATGTAGTGGATTACATTGATGGATTTCCTTATATTGAACCATCCCTGCATCCCTGGGATGAAGCCTACTTGATCGTGGTGAATGATCGTTTTGATGTGTTCTTGGATTCGGTTGGCAAGAATTTTATTGAGTATTTTTGCATCGATATTCATAAGAGAGATTGGCCTGAGATTCTCTTTCTTTGTCGGATCTTTGTGTGCTTTTGGTATTAGTGTAATTGTGGCTTCATAGAACGAGTTGGGTAGTGTTCCTTCTGTTTCTATTTTGTGGAACAGTTTGAAGAGTATTGGTGTTAGGTCTTCTTTGAAGGTCTGATAGAATTCTGCACTAAAACCATCTGGACCTGTGCTTTTTTTGGTTGGAAGACTTCCAATGACAACTTCTATTTCTTCAGGGCTTATAGGACGGTTTAGATGGTCTATTTGATCCTGATTTAATTTTGGTACTTGGTATCTGTCAAGGAAATTGTCCATTTCCTCAAGATTTTCTAGTTGTGTTGAATACAGGTTTTTGTAGTAGGATCTGATGATTTTTTGAATTTCCTCAGTTTCTGTTGTTATCTTTCCCTTTTCGTTTCTGATTTTATTAATTTGGATACTATCTCTGTGCCCTCCGGTTAGTCTGGCTAAGGGCTTATCTATCTTGTTGATTTTCTCAAAGAACCAACTCCTCGTTTTGTTGATTCTTTGTTTGGTTTTATTTGTTTCTACTTGATTGATTTCAGCCCTGAGTTTGATGATTTCCTGCCTTCTACTCCTCTTTGGTGTATTTGCTTCTTTTTGTTCCAGGGCTTTCAGGTGTGCCATTAAGCTGCTAGTGTATGCTGTCTCCCGTTTCTTTTTGGCGGCACTCAGGGCTATGAATCTTCCTCTTAGCACTGCTTTCATTGTGTCCCATAAATTAGGGTATGTTGTGCCTTCATTTTCATTAACTTTCAAAAAGTCTTTGATTTCTTTCTTTATTTCCACCTTGACCAAGTTATCATTGAGTAGAGCATTGTTCAGCCTCCATGTGTACATGGGTTTTCTTTTGTTTTTATTGCCATTGAAGACCACCCTTATTCCATAGTGATCTGATAGGAGGCATGGGATTATTTCTATCTTCTTATATCTGTTGAGGTCTGATTTGTTGGGTGTGCACTGCAGTTTGTTGTCCATACTCATTTCTTTCTCTTCCATCCCAGTTAGTTATGAGACAACTCATTTCAAAAAAAGAGAGATAGACAAGAGAGAGAGGGGGGAAGAGAGAGAGAGAGAGAGAGAGAGAGAGAGAGAGAGAGAGAGAGAGAGGAAAACCCTGCCCTCTAAACTCTATCTCAGACACTCCAATCCACAGCAAAGAAATAGATGATAATGACTCATGTAAATTCGATTTTATGAAAACCAATGTTATATAAGATTTTTGTCCTAATCAGAGAAATTTTACGCTCCAATTTCTATTTTAAAGGGATTGCTTGGCTCCTGGATGGTTAAGAGAGACTACAAAGACAACTTAAATTAGATTCTCCTCCAACAACCATGACTTCACTAGCACTGAGGAGTTAGCTACCTTTCTAGTATCAGGCATGCTTTCCCTCTTGTTGAGCATGTTCTAGGTCCAATTAGAGAGCTGTAGATTACTACAAAGTTATGCATGCCACTGCTGCACCCTTGGGGTTATCATGCCAAGCTACTAATTTACTAACCCAGCAAATCCATAGCAATTATCAATAAATATTTGTCCTTACACCTACAGATAAGTACAATCTTCACCCCTGAAAAGAAATTTCATTTTGCAAAGGAGACGAGTTCATTAAACTATAGCCTATTAAAAGGCATAATTATGGATCCCAATCCCAGAGGATACATCTATAAAATACTCTTACAGATAACACTCATAGAGCATTGCAGAATAGATGGTGAAAATTTTGCAAGAGCCCAAGACCAAAAACTATCCTGTGATATTGTGTTTCCTAGTAATATCAGAAATACCCATAACCTCTCACCAGCATGATTTCCAAAATATGAGCTGAACAAGAATAACACCAGTAGACATGGTAAAGTGGACAAGGAAAAGCCCATGAAGCCTCAACCCTCCACACAGAACTATAGGCAGCTAAGGAAATGTCATATCAATTAGAAGTCCAGTGCCCAAGAATCAGCCCGGAAAACATACATACAATTAAGATTCTATGGATTGATCAGGTTATATTTATGAGTATACGTATATACATATCTGCATGTAATAACAATTTGTGCAAAAAGAAGCCATGAAATTGACGGAGAGTGGTGAGATGTATATGGGAAAGTTGGGAGGGAGGAGAAGGAAGGTAATAATGTTGGAATTATATAATAATCTCAGAAAAACAAAACAAAGCAAAACCCAGAAAGTTAGAAAAGTATTTTGTTCCCCTTTCTAAGAAGAACCAAAGGGGCCATCTTTGCTCTTGTGACTGAGCAGACTGGTGCAGTTAGGTACGCAGGGAACAACCGAGTGTAAGATCACCTGGGACAAGGACCGCCAGGGCCCCACCTACACCCAGGAACTGGGCAGTGCCACAGCTGTCTGTGCACCTATCCTGCCAGGAGATATCTGCTCAGCAGGGAGTCCCGTGGTTAGAAGTGAGGCCACCATCTTCACTCCTGCGACTGAGCTGGTTGTTACATCCAGAAACTCAGGGAACACCCCAGTGTAAGATCAGTTGGGACTTGATCCACCAGGGCCCTACCTGCACAAAGGACCTGGGCAGTGCCATAGCACTCTGTGATAGGGGATAGCCGGTCACCCAGCAGTGCTGAGACAGGCTTGCAGACACACAGGAGGGACAAGCACCAGTCAGAGACAGCAGAACCAACTAACACCAGAGATGACCAGATGGCAAAAGGCAAATGTAAGAATGTTACTAAAAGAAATCAAGGCAACATGGCACCATCCAAACCCAATTCTCCCAAAACAGCAAGTCCTGGATACCCCAACACACCAGAAAAGCAAGATTTGAATTTAAAATCACTGCTCATGATTCTGATAGAAGGCTTCAAGAAGGACATAAATAACTCCCTTAAAGAAATACAGGACAACACAAGTAAACAGAGAGAAGCACTTAAAGAACTACAGGAAAATAAGTGACCATAGGTGTGTGGGATCATTTCTGGGTCTTCAATTCTATTCCATTGATCTACCTGTCTGTCACTTTACCAATACCACATAGTTTTTATCATGATTGCTCTGTAGTACAGCTTGAGGTAAGGGATGGTGATTTTGCCAGAAGTTCTTATATTGTTGAGAATATTTTTTGCTGTCCTGGGTTTTTTGGTATTCCAGATGAATTTGGAAATTGCTCTTTCTAACTCTATGAAGAATTAAGTTGGAATTTTCGTGGGGATTGCATTGAATCTGTAGATTGCTTTTGGCAAGATGGCCATTTTTACTATGATAATGCTACCATGATTTTTATATTTTTAAATGATTAAATAAAAATCAAAACAAGAATGTGTTGTCACCCGTAAAATGTCTATTGAATTCAAATTTCTATATCCATATAGAAGTTCTAGTGGTAAATGTTTAAATTCTTCTGTTTAGTTCTAGTCAATGGCTTCTTTTTTGCCCTAATAGTAGAGTATGGCAGATAGTACATGGCCTGTGAATCCAGAAATGTTTCCCAGCTAGATCTTAGAGAAATGCTTGCTGATGTCTTGTACTCACAGCAGTACAACTCAGCAAAATGTTCAGATTGGGCTAGTAGGGCTGGTGACCTGTTCACCCCCACAAACTTTTTTCTTCCTGAATACCGGGGTGATGAGTAATCATTTAGGGTCAATTTTTAAATATTTATTAAAAGGTCTATTGAATTCTGACTTTTTCAGTGATTACTTTTGGTCATTTCAAAGTCTATTGTGATGCCTTTGGGTGTTAGCTGCTGTTGTAAAAGTTATTATAAAACATGGGTTTGGAAACTTTCCAGCTGACCTTGTAACTGTCAACTAGTCATGTCCACTAAGCAGCATGAAGTGACAAATGAGAGCAAACAGCAAATAATTTAGTGCCACTCTCCTCAATTTTCTGTGGTGTGCACTTCAGTTCCTGTTTTTGACCCTTGTTCCTGTTCCTCCTGGATTTTTTTTGCCTGCCCTAGCAATTTGGGCTTGATATTTAAACTTGATCTTCCAAGTATTGATCCTTCGTTTTCTCCTGGGATTTTGACTCATGTTTGCCTCTAAGGTCTTTAGCTCATAGCTATCTTGTAGAAAGTTCTAGAAAGGCTGTGGAAACAGAACTCAATCCTTGTATTTTGTTATTTTTTTTATTATAACATAACTATTTTGTCATCCCAATCCCTTAGTAATAATTAATGTCTTTCCTATTTCTATACATTTCACTATTGCAAAAGGAATCATATGCCCTCTCATTTTGTTTCACTTTCTATGGGCGCTGAAGATTCATTGTAATTGTTGGCTGTATCAATCATCTATAAATCATTCATTCATTTTTACCTGTAAGTGGCAATTTTTATATATATGTATCACAGTATATTCAACCAGTCATCACTGCAAGGATATCTAGGCTGATTCCTGATACTAATCATTAAAATTAAACATGCTACTAACATGTATACATGCATGTATTTTTAATGTAGTTCCAGGTTTTCATTTCTCTGTAATAAATGCCTGAGAGTTCAATTGCAGGTTTCAAGTGGGTGGGTATTTTCAGGCTCAGTGGGATCAAGAAGCTTCATGAATGGGACCAGCTTTTTCATGAATGGGTCTGGAGGTCCTTTTTGCTCATTTTACCTGTCCACTTCAATATCTTTTGGATATGAGCTCTAAGGCACAATTAGTGCAAGGAGTACTTCCTTATCATTGCTGAAACTTCCTATGGTCTCTTGTGCAAGCAGTGTCTCATCTGATGTTGTCAGCTAGATGCCTATTTAGTCCAAGGGTAGAATGAAAGTATCTCGGCTACCTTCTGTCAATAGAACAGGAACAGGGACTCCCCAACTTGTGGCTGTCTTCTCTTCATGATGTGTTGCTGAGTTTTTTCTCATTCCTAATATTTCAAAAACAATCTTTTCACTACTTTTCAGATGTTTTCTTGAAGTGTCATTTCATAATTTCCAGAAGTTGGAGTTGTGCTTAATGAATAGTAGGACAAAAATGATCTATAATGTTTTTTATGATTCAGAAGTCTAGGATCATTTAAAAGATAAGTAAAGAGAATCTGGGCATAGTGGTACATGCCTGTGATTATAACATGCTGTAGGTTGAGTCCAGGCAATAGAGAGTCTCAGACCAGTTAGGCTATATACAACGATCCTGTTTTCCAAATACCAGAAATAGCCATTTGTCTTAGTCAGGGTTTTTATTCCTGCACAAACATCATGACAAAGAAGCATTGGGGAGGAAAGGGTTTATTCAGCTTACATTTCCACATTGCTGTTCATCACCAAAGGAAGTCAGGACTGGAACTCACACAAGATAGGAACTTGGAGGCAGGAGCTAATGCAGAGGCCATGGAGGGATGTTACTGACTGATTTGCTTCCCCTGGGTTGCTCAGCTTGCTGTCCTATAGAACCCAAGACTACCAGCCCAGAGATGGCACCACCTACAATGGGCCCTCCTGCCTCGATCACTAATTGAGAAAATGCCTTACAGCTGGATCTCATGGAGGCATTTCCTCAACTGAAACTCCTTTCTCTGTGATAACTCTAACTTGTGTCAAGTTGACACAAAACCAGTCAGTACACCATTACTAAACAAAAATATAATTATAGAAACAGAAAATTGGAATAACAAAAATAATATATAGGTATAGGTTTTGCCTTTTATTATATACTCAAAACAATGTTTTTCAATAGGTGCCTCTTTTAGTCAGTATTCTATTGCTATGAAGAGACTCCATAACCCTCACAATTCTCATAAAGTAAAGAATTTAATTAGCACTTGGTTACAATTTTAGAGATTTAGTCAATTGTCATCATGACAGAGGCAATGGCAGCACGTAAGCAGACATGGGGCTGGAAAAATTGCTGGGAGTTCTACATTTGGAACTACAGGCAGCAGGAAGAGTGGGGGACACTCAGACTAGCTTGGACATTTGAAAACCTAAAGCCTATCGTGAGTGACATGCTTTCTCCAACAAGGCCATACTTCTTCATATCTCTCAAGTAGTGCCACTCCCTGATGACCAAACACTCAAATATACGAAATTCTTGGGAACTATTTTTATCCAAACCAACACATTGTACTCCTTGACCTCCACAGGCTTGCAGCTGGATCATAATGCAAAAAGTGCACTCAGTCCAACTTCAAAGACTTTCAGTCTCATAACTGTTTCAAAGTCCAAAGTCTCTTCTGAGACTCAAGGAAATCTCTTCACAGTAATCACATGTAAGATTAAAATCAAAAAGGAGACCACATCCTTCCAACATAGAATGGCACAGAATACACATTAATATTCCACAAGGGAGGAAAGGGAGCCCAGTGAGGAAATACTGGACCAAAGCAAAACTGAAATCAGCTGGGCAAACTCCAAATTCTGCATCTCCATGTCTGATGTCAAAGTACTCTTCAGAACTACTCCCTTCAACTTTGTTGAATGCAATACATTTCTCTCTCTAGGGCTGGATTTGCACCCAGTCTGCAGCTCTCCTTAACAGGTATCCAACAGTTCTGCCATCTCCAACATCTTGGGGTCTCCAAAGAAAACCAGGCTTCACATTCACAGCTTCATTCTATAGCCTTTTTGTGACTCTATATGGGGGACACTCATGACTTCAGTGGCTTTCCTTAGTCACAGAAGGAGTTTCCACAACCCTATTCTTGCATCCTTGACTCTAAAGCCAGAACCAAATAACTAAAGCTGCCAGGTTCTTCTGTTTTCTGGATGTTTCCCTACTAATTCAAATATATATATGCATCAGCTTTCTATTTTCTATGTTTCCCTTACTGCTTAAACTTTTCTTTAATTCCTTTTACAAGTTGGAAGCTTAGCTGGGTGGGGTCTTGCACTGAAGTCACCACTCCCCTTATTGCATTTAGCATAAGGCTTTTCTTTAATCTGTTTATCTACTTGAACACTGGACTTAGCCTCATTACATTTTCTTTTCTCCTCAAACTGTACATTTTCTGTTTTCCTTGCTCAGCTTGCTCTTTTTCATTATAGATCTGCTGAAGACTGGCTACTAGTAACCACAGAACACAGTCAATACTAATCTATCCTGAAATCTTTTTTGACCAATGACATTAGTCTAAAGCTCATGTAATGAACATTACACAGATTAAAACAAACAAACAAACAGCCAAATGCTTTGCCTAATTATCACAAGAATGATCTTCAGATGATTAATATCCTTTTCCTCGGAAACATTTCAAAACACCCCCCCACATTCCATATTGCCCTCAGCATCACTGTCTTCCCTGTTCCTACTAGTATGACTCATTAAACCCCACTTAATACATTCAATTATTATTCTAGTCCCAAGTCCCAAAGTCTATATTCCACCAACAAGCAGTATGGTCAGGCCTGTCACAGCAGTACCCTGCTCTCTGGTACCAACTTCTCTTTTAGGCTTTCTATTGCTGTGAAGAGACACTATTACCACAACAAGTCTTATAAAGACAAGCACTGAATTGGGGCTGGCTTACAGTTTCAGAGGTTTCATTGTCATCGTGGCAGAAAGCATGGTGGTGTGCAGGAATGTTTGGTGCTGGTAAAGTAGTGCAAAGTTCAGTACAGTCAACAGGAAGAGAGGGAGACACTAGGACTGATTTGGACTATTGAAAGTGGCACATTTCCTTCAACAACAATACCACACTTCATAATCCCTCTCAAATAGTGCCACTCCCTGTTGACAAAGCATTCAAATACAGGTGCTTATTTGGGGTATTCTTATCCAAACCATCACTGATTCTTATCCAAACCATTACTGATTTTAGCCTTTTAAAAGTATATGAGAGATTTTATGGTTTTCACATAGCAGAGTAAACTACCCAGAATTCTGTGGGACTATTATAAGAAGAGTTAATAAACTTTCTCTTTTCTGTCATTTTCTTAAGAGATAGAGAATGAATTAATCCCATGATAAAGATCAGGGGACTTTTGGTATTTAAAGAAGAATTAGACAAGTGTTCTCCTAATTAATGCTCATAAAAGTCTTACAAAATAAAGCATAAATTTGGATGGAGGTAGAGGAGTGGGGATGGTGATTAAAAAAAACTATGGATGTACGATAAATACATGCATAAATTTGGATGGAGGTAGAGGAGTGGGGATGGTGATTAAAAAAAACCTATGGATGTACGATAAATACATTTAGAAACCTACACCTTTATAAATTAGTGAATGTGAATTAAAATAAAAGAATTTTAGCAGAAGTATCTTGTATAGTTAAATAATACTCTTAGAACTCATTGTTTTTTAAATAAAAATCTAAGTGTCATGTGTGCTATACTACCCTAGGAGTTACTGGTCAATGGGGGCCCCAGAAACTCCCAAAACAATAGAGGTTATTGCTTTTTCTCTTGATTTCCCACTAGATATATATGCTAAGAATCTATTGTAAACACCACAGACTTTGGATACAGAACACAGAGAAATCAAGAGAAACTGACTGTTCGTCAACATTACAAAAAGTGTTAGGCAGGAGAGAAAGAAAAATCAGCAATGATGTTACCCAGCTGTGGACATTGTGTACTAAAATACTTCCATGCTAAGAAAGATATCCTCACTGATGTAATAGTGACATGACTGTTAGGAGTGGGTAATCATTACTTTCAAGGCCTTTTATGTGTGAGAAATACATACCTCATATCAGAAAGCTAGTCAAAAGCTTATAGGTAGGGAGGTCACAGCTCTGAGAGATGGGGACCTACTACTAATTGTTTGCTAAATTAATGTGTTATCAAACTGCCTTCTGAGTCTAGTGTGGCTCTCAGCCTTGGTTCGAAAGTTTCTTTCTGCAGTGGCTGGCAGTTAATGTGGAGACTTGTAACTTGTCAAAGTGCAAGTAATAAGTGATTTTTGAGTTCACAGCCCTATGTGGGAAATATACATCACTCACACTCCATGTTCCTGGAAAGAGCATGGAAGAGGGGACTGAAAGATTGCAAGGTAGGGAAATTGTTACGGAATTCTACCTTCTGGATAGGACATGGCTGCTGAAATTAGGAACACAGAAGGTGTGGCTATCTGCAAAAGACCCACATATAAAACATATGTAAGGGGCAGAGAAACTACTTGAGAAAAGGAGTATTATCAGGAATAGAAAGAGGATAAGAGAGGGTAATTTGTGATGAACATGACCATAATAAATTGCATACATGTATGAAACTGTCAAAAATTAGCAAGGGGCAAGGAATCTTGTAAGATAAGTATTAATTCCTTCATTTTACACGTGATAGGGCTCCATCTGAACAAAGATAAAGTTAAATGACTTCACCCTAGAAGAAAAACAAATTCTATTCATATTTGAGACTGGATAAAAGGTGTGGCATGACTAGAACAGTATTTTTATCCATTTTAAGCTCTGGTCTCAATACAGAAATGTTATATAGTAATATTTTTAAACTCTAATTCAATTGCCTTTAGTTTTCATTAAGCAAAATCTTTGTGAATGCAGTCACAAACTACAAATTTGTTGAAGAGTAAGGACACAGACTCCATTTTTCTGGATGCAGCTGTAAGGAGTATATCACTGCCCCTTTGGTTCAATGTCTTGGAAATGATAATGCTGGCTGTATTTCTAGAGGACAATTTTGTAAGATTTTTCCAAATAAGTTATATAAATAGGACCTATTTATCTGGCAACTAAATAAGAACATTTATAACAGATCAAATGTTTCTATGTTTGAAAATACAAGTGTTAATTGTCTCAAGGAAAAAAAATCATCTCTTAAGATTCACATCTTATTGCTCTTTGTGTGCAATGGTTTGAATGCAAACTAGGCCTCTACAGGATCATGTGTTTTTACACTTGGTGTCCAGTTAGTAACACTGTTTGGGGGAGGTGTTACAGCCTAGCTAGAGGAAATAAATCACTAAGGGAGGGCTCTGAGTGTTCTTAGCCTCACTCTGTGTGCAGTTGTTTCTCGGCTTTGCTTTCTGAGTTGGAAGTATGACCTCTCACTTTCCTGATCCTTTTGCCTTGCTTGCCACTTGCTGCCACCCCCTGCAGCTACTAGCACCCTGATGTAACAGGAACCACAATTCAAAGCAATCCAAAATAAAATCTTTCTTTCAACAACTGCTTTTTGCTGTCATATTACCTCAGCAACAGAAAAGTCACTTGTACACTCTGCTATGGTAACTATTGTTGCTCCTATAACAAGTTGTAGCAAAAAAAAAAAAAAAATAGAGACAGAAGATTGAAACTGTTTAATCTTCACATGCAGGGACATCTGCTTGAAATCTCGACCTCCTCGACTTTGTCAGGTAGCAGCTCTGTGACCTTAGGCAAGTGACTTAACTTTACTGAACCTTAGGGCTTTTATTGAGAAAATAATAGGTTTTTTTTCATATGGCTGCTCCGAGGATTAAATTTCTCATGTCTCTTGAGGAAGAGACCCAGGACATTAATTCTTTCTTTCACTTTATCCACTCATAGAATTACCTAGAATTAAAAGAGATTGAGATGAAATTCTTACAGAGGAACGCTGCATTCTTTCATTCTTGAAATTAGAATTCCAAGTTGAATCATTTGTATGGTTAATGACATGAGTGTTAGCATAATCCATTGAGACATTAGCCTGGGTTTTAATCTTTTTCTCTTGCTGTGAAGGGTTTAGGAAGTGTTCTCATCCCTACCTGAAACTTAAAAGTGTTATTTCAGGTTGACAATCTGAGTTCAGAACTCTTTCTTTTTGGATTATATCTAGTTTGTACACTTTACATTTGTAAAGGTTTATTTTTAATTAAAAGTTTATTTTCATACAAGGCACCTTGAACATTTTTCCCCCTCCCCAATACCTCTCAGGTCCTCACTAACTCCCAATTGATCCAATTCTATGATCCTTCTCTCTCATCAAAAAAAAAAGCAAAAAAGACCCACAGAAATAAATATAAAAACAAACAAGAACAATAAGTCTGAAAATAAAAATTTCAAAATAAAGCAAGCAGTTTTCTTCTCTCTCTCTCTCTCTCTCTCTCTCTCTCTCTCTCTCTCTCTCTCTCTCTCTCTCTCTCCTCTCCCTCTCACTCAAAGAGAGAGAGACTCACTCACTCACTATAATTTTTTTTATTATTTTCTAAGTTTTTTTAATTTACATTCCAAATCATTTCCCCTTTCCCGTTTCCTCCCTCCCCGAAAGTCCCAAAAGCCCCCTTCCCTCCCTCTTTTCTCCATTCAACCCCCTCTCGTTGCTCTGTCCTGGCGTTCCCCTACATCCAGTCTTTCCAGGACCAGGGGTCTCTCCTTCCATCTTCTTAGAAATCTATTGATATGCGAATTGTGTCTAGGGTATTCCTAGATTCTGGGTTAATATCCCCTTATCAGTGACTGCATACCCTGTGTGTTCTTTTGTGATTGAGTTACCTCACTAAGGATGATATTTTCAAGTTCTGACCATTTGCCTAGGAATTTCGTGAATTCATTGTTTTTAATTGCAGAGTAGTATTCCATTGTGTAAATATACCTCATCTTCTGAATCCATTCCTCCATTGAGGGACATCTGGGTTCTTTCCAGCTTCTGGCTATTATAAATAAGACTGCTATGAACATAGTGGAGCATGTGTCCTTATTGCATGCAGGTAAAGCCTCTGGGTATATGCCCAGGAGTGGTATAGCCGGATCCTCCGGGAGTGTCATGCCCACTTTTCTGAGGAACCTCCAGACTGTTTTCCAGAGTGGTTGTACCAACTTGCAATTCCACCAGCAGTGGAGGAGTGTTCCTCTTTCTCCACATCCTCGCCAACAACTGCTGTCTCCTCTGTTTTTGATCTTAGCCATTCTGACTGGTGTGATATGGAATCTCAGGGTTGTTTTGATTTGCATTTCCCTAATGACTAAGGATGATGAACATCTCTTTAGGTGCTTCTCAGCCATTAAGATATTCTTCAGGTGAGAACTCTTTGTTTAGCTCTGTACCCCATTTTTTAGTAGGGTTACTTGCCTCTCTGGAGTTTAACTTCTTGAGTTCTTTGTATATATTGGATATTAGCCCTCTGTCGGATGTAGGGTTGGTAAAGATCATTTCCCAGTTAGTTGATTGCCGCTTTGTCTTTTTGACAGTGTCTTTTGCCTTGCAAAAACTTTGTAATTTGATGAGGTCCCATTTGTCTATTCTTGATCTTAGAGCATAAGCTATTGGAGTTCTGTTCAGGAAATTCTCCCCTGTGCCCATATGTTCAAAGTACTGAAAAATCTTCTCCACTTGGGTTTTTGCCTAAAATTCCAGATTTTGACCAGAGATGTACGAATGTTGAAATGAATGTTTGGGGAAACTTTTGTCTAAGACCAAAAAGGATTTATTTTGGATGATAATTGTCCCCAAGATATCCTATCATGACCCATTTCCAATAGATCTTCAAAAGCCAAATGACCACTGAAAGTTAAAAGATATGAAATCAAGAGTTTGAATATAAATTCATAGGCTACATTCAGCCTTTAGCATTGGGTACAAGGGTCTGTTCAAATGTCTTAAACTGTAAAAAACTATATTTTGATCATTATAAGTCAGACTATACTGTGTGCTAAGAAGAAACTCTTGAGTCTTAGTGACTTCAAATGATAATGGCTTGCTTACAGCTCACAGCCTATGTACTTGACTGTGGATTCTGATCCTCACTGTAAACCTTGTGTAATCCAGACTAAGTGGTAGTGTGGAGGTTTGAATGAGAGAGTTCCTTGTAAGCTTATGCATTTGAACACTTGGCTCCAAGGTAATAGTGCTGTTTGAGGAAATTTAGGAGGTGTGGCCTTGTTGAAGGAAGAATGTAACTGGGGGTAGGCTTTGAGAGTTGTTAAGACTCATGCTATTTCCAACATACTTTCTCCACTTCATGCTCATGGGAAAGGATGTGCATTCTCAGCTTGCTGCTCTAGGTGCCATGCCTGCATGCTGCCATGCTTCCCTGCTGTGCTGAAGATGACTTTTATCCCTCTGAAACCATAAAGGCAAATAAAACCTTCCTGCTATATGTTGTATTGGTCATGGGTCCCAGCAATATAAAAGTAAACAGGTAGCCACTCTACAGGAATATTGCACATTATGCACTGAATCTCCACATTGCTGCCTATTAATGACTGTCTCTCAGTCTTCAGACCTCAGGAATCCCATGAAGATCCATGGGATACTTTACAGAAAGTTCTCATATAATATAAACCCTCTTGAGTCTTAGAAAAAAACATTGTACACATTTCCTTGTCAAACTTACATAGTAGCTCCTAACTTTGTGTGTAGAAATGCAACTTAAAAAAAATGCAATTATACTATGTTCCTGAGCTCTACCCCTATCTGTGAGTGTGTGTGTATGTGTGTGTGTGTGTGTGTGTGTGTGTGTGTGAGAGAGAGAGAGAGAGAGAGAGAGAGAGAGAGAGAGAGAGAGAGAGAGAGAGAGAGAGAAAACAGAGACAGAGACAGAGGTGATGATGGGAATGTGTCTCCATGTAGCTCAAATTGACTTCAAGCTCATGACTATTCTACCTCTGCCTCCTGAGTGTTGGTTTTGATTCAGGTGATTATGGACTAGAAACTTTAAAAACTGTTGCATATGCAAAATAATTGATAGGCTACAATAAGACTTATGCCAACACACTTAATTTTAAATTGGGAAAAAATGAAAGATAGTGGTCTGTGGAGATTTGCTGAAGAGAGGTAGGGAAGACTTTATTATGGGATAAAAATGCTTAATTATCAATTTTCAAATTTTCTCCTTAGCCATCAGTTATCATTTTTATCCACATAGCTAAGACATGGCAGTATATGCCGCCCAACAGGAAGGTGTTATCACCATAATTCTAGAAGTTTGATATCAGCATTAGCACCCTCTTAAAGTTCTAGGGGAAAATCTATTCCTTGTCTCATCTGGCCTCTGGTAACTACTGACATCTCTTGATATTCCTTAGCTTAAGGGCACATTGTCCTTTTTTGCTTCTTTTTTTTTACATCCCTTCTTTTGCATACATAATCTCTCTCTGCCTGTCTCTTCAGAATACACTTGCAATAATATTTAAGACTTAATCAGATAATCTAGGATAATCTTCCTTATGTTAACAACCTTACTTATATCTGTGAGAGACTTTTTGACTATAAGTATTAAGATTTGGTATCTGAGTAGTTATAATTCAACCTGGGAACAACTTAAGTCATGTGTAATGAGATAATTTCTTTATGTCCTTGTAGGCCTTTTCTTCTAAGGTTAAGTAGTTTATAGCTATCCTGGCAGAATAGCTCCACCTCCTACTCTTGATTCTCCTCACATTGCAACATGAAGGCTCAGGGACAGCTTTCTCATTGAACTAGAACTGGGAGTATGCAGGTAAGTCATGGAAAAGAGGCAAATGTTAGAACCCAGAAATTGCTCGGGAAAAAAATTATTCTAAAAGAACATCTTATCTAGAATAGCAACTTCTTGAAGGTATACTTAAATTTGACAACCTAAAAATGAGCACATCCTTGTCTCTAAAGACATCTTTGACTGTAAAGTACAAAGAAACTTACTAAACTGCCTGGAAAATATTGAAAATTTCTTCCATCCTTTCTAAATGAATGAATTACCTTTATAGTCCTATGCTAAAATGGGTGAGGCTGTGGACAAAAACGATAGAAAATAATACAAATAAATTCAAAGATTTTTGTGATATCTGACAAGTTTTACAAAAGCCTTTAGCAGGTTTTGTTTTCTTTTTCTAAGGGAAGATTACCGTTAGTACTTACACTTTGTATTAGTCTGTGGAACTGGCTTGGCTGCATATATTTTATACAATTGTAGGCTGGTGGATCCTTGACTTCGAGGCTGACTTTTAGGTTGCTCCAGATTTTAGGCAAATCACTGAATACAGGAAGGGGACCTGCTCCAGGTGTCAGAGCACTTCAAAAGTCTCAAGAAGTAAATCTTATTTTGAGTTTCACCAACCTGACAGTCATTTTCCAACCTCACTACCAAGCGAGGCTGGGAAAGTAAACCCATAAGAGTGATGTTGCAAAGAGTATATAGTGCCCCATCCATTATTGGTACATGCTAACCTTCTTTCTTAGAACACATGAGAGACAAGTGTGGACATCTCTGTCTAATTGCCCTTCCTTGATGATGGTTATATTGGTGGCACTAATGATAATCTAAAAAGCTGCATACTGAAGTTCATTTGTCTATTTGTCATAAGGGTGAAAGGGAGGAAATTGTCCATCATGTTTCAGTTTATGAGAACCCCAGGAAAATATTTCACTCTGGCTTTCAGAAATAGCAGGTCCAAGCTTATTGCATAAATGCTGTTTGTTTTGTCTTTCACATTTCATATCTCCAGCCCAACTCTCAAGATTTAGAACATGTATCTCAGTCACCATAATGACTTCCAGCTTTATCTCAATTACTTCTCCTTTCTTATTTTTCTCATTTATTTATTATGAATTCTTTGCTATCATATACTATTAAATGCATTAATATAAGCGACTGTAAAATCAGATTGCAGTAATGTGAGAAGAAATAAATAACTTGAAAAAAAATTAGTTAATTGTCTTTTAAAGCATCATTAACTATAGTTTATTTCTGCACAGACCTTCCTGCTAGCAAGTCCCAACCATTTTTTTTATTATTTATTTTATTTTATTTTTTTAATTTACATTCCAAATCACTTCCCCTTTCCCGTTTCCTCCCTCCCCGAAAGTCCCATAAGCCCCCTTCCCTCCCTCTTTTCTCCATTCAACCCCCTCTCGTTACTCTGTCCTGGCGTTCCCCTACATTCAGTCTTTCCAGGACCAGGGGTCTCTCCTACCATCTATTAAGAAATCTATTGATATGCGGATTGTGTCTAGGGTATTCCGAGATTCTGGGTCAATATCCCCTTATCAGTGACTGCATACCATGTGTGTTCTTTTGTGGTTGGGTTACCTCACTAAGGATGATATTTTCAAGATCTGACCATTTGCCTAGGAATTTCGTGAATTCATTGTTTTTAATTGCAGAGTAGTATTCCATTGTGTAGATATACCACATCTTCTGAATCCATTCCTCCGTTGAGGGACATCTGGGTTCTTTCCAGCTTCTGGCTATTATAAATAAGGCTGCTATGAACATAGTGGAGCATGTGTCCTTATTGCATGCAGGTAAAGTCTCTGGGTATATGCCCAGGAGTGGTATAGCCGGATCCTCCGGGAGTGTCATGCCCAGTTTTCTGAGGAACCGCCAGACTGCTTTCCAGAGTGGTTGTACCAGCTTGCAATTCCACCAGCAGTGGAGGAGTGTTCCTCTTTCTCCACATCCTCGCCAACAACTGCTGTCTCCTGTGTTTTTTAGTTAGAAAGGTGATGGGTTTCATTGGTGAAACTTTAGCTGAGAAGAAACTCCAGCTGCGAGTCGCCCCAAGTTATTTTTCTTTTACTCCTTTTTCCCTCTTCATTCTACACTATGATTATTGTTCATTTAAGAGTACAAAGTCCTCTGGTTCCCAGTTCTTACCTTTTCAAGTAGGTTAAGTCAAATTACATGTGACAAAATTGACAAAAGCCTTCCTAATCTGCAATGCTTTCTGTTCCAGAGGGACCCCAGACTTATGTGCTCCATTCTCTGCTCTCATTCAGCACTTAAGGAGTTGAAGGCCAAGGGGCTCTAGCTGAGCCTGTTAGAAATAATAAGGAAGGAATGAAAACTCATGTAACAGAGAGAGAGAGAGAGAGAGAGAGAGAGAGAGAGAGAGAGAGAGAGAGAGAGAGAGAGCTGAAAAGCAGCCCATATTTTAAATTTGAAAAGGAGCCCCACTCTTTACTATGTATAAAATTTGTGTTTTTAATACAATTCAGAAAAAAAAAAACAATTCGGAGAAGTCCAAAAAAGAAAAGCACCATGTTTTTGTAACTACTGTTTAATTAATTGTGAAACTCAACTCCAGTGTTAATCCAAGATATCTAGGTGTGATCATGAAAATTTAGAGATTCATTTTACATTTACTGCATGACTTGAATCTCATTTTCTTAATAGCTAAAGACACAAAATCAGGTCTTTTGCTAACTGAATGATATATGCTCAATAAGTCTGTTAATACTGATAATAGTCTTCTTGTTTCACTATTTTTTCTAATCCCAAGTTATATCATTCCTAGTTAACTATTTATGTGGTTTTAGCTTATCTCCAGCAAAAACATAATTTGGCGAATTTTCCCTTCATTATCATGATTGCTGAAATGTCATGGCCCTCAGCATGTCCAATCTTTAATTGCATGCCTTAAACTGGCTCATCATTTAATACATGTTTTGACTTGATATTTATGTTATTTAAAATTTAAGTGTTTCTGTTTTCTCTTGGCATTTATGAAGCAATTTTTCCATTCTACATCTCCTTGACTGTCAAGGTTCTTATAACCTTGACAAGACATGATTTTATTTACTTCCCCAGGCTCTCACAGCATCTTATACATTGGTCTTCACCTTATGATTTACTGTCTGTTTTTATGTCTGGTCCACTGGCCATTCATAGAAACAGTCCAGATCAAAGCTCAGCATGCAATTCTATGCAAATGAACACCATTCTTTTTTGACAGTCTTTCCTCACTCTGTCGGCTTATGATAGCTTCTTTTTTTTTTCTTTTTTTTATTTTCTAATTTTTTTATTTACATTTCAAATCATTTCCCCTTTCCTGTTTCCTCCCTCCCCGAAAGTCCCATAAGCCCCCTTCCCTCCCTCTTTTCTCCATTCAACCCCCTCTCCTTTCTCTGTCCTGGCATTCCCCTACATCCAGTCTTTCCAGGACCAGGGGTCTCTCCTTCCGTCTTCTTAGAAATCTATTGATATGTGAATTGTGTCTAGGGTATTCCGAGATTCTGGGTTAATATCCCCTTATCAGTGACTGCATACCATGTGTGTTCTTTTGTGATTGGGTTACCTCACTAAGGATGATATTTTCAAGTTCTGACCATTTGCCTAGGAATTTCATGAATTCATTGTTTTTAATTGCAGAGTAGTATTCCATTGTGTAGATATACCACATCTTCTGAATCCATTCCTCCGTTGAGGGACATCTGGGTTCTTTCAATGCAATCCCCATCAAAATCCCAACTCAATTCTTCATAGAGTTAGAAAGAGCAATTCAAAAATTCATCTGGAATAACAGAAAACCCAGAATAGCTAAAACTATTCTCAAGAGTAAAAGAACCTCTGGGGGAATCAGTATCCCGGACCTCAAGCTGTACTACAGAGCAATAGTGTTAAAAACCGCATGGTATTGGTACAGTGACAGGCATGTAGATCAATGGAACAGAATTGAAGACCCAGAAATGAATCCACACTTCTATGGTCACTCGATCTTTGACAAAGGAGCTAAAACCATCCAGTGGAAAAAAGATAGCCTTTTCAACAAATGGTACTGGCTCAACTGGAGGTCAACATGCAGAAGAATGCGAATTGACCCATTCTTATCTCCTTGCACTAAGCTCAATTCCAAGTGGATCAAGGATCTCCAGATAGCTTCTTATCTACATGTTCCTGAGCTGCTTTGGGGATTCAGTGAGGTGACATTTTGGGTCAAATGATGAATAGATGAAACCAAAGTTTGAGAGGAAGTTGTCCTGTATTAAACAAGCAAGCTTCATAGAGAAACGATGCTAGAGGCACAAAAATTGATGAATATTGACTTTGAGTCACTGGTATGATGTGTGTGTATATGTGTAGTTGAATAGAAAACAATTTCCTGCCGGAAACTGACAAAGGACAGGGCCTCATCATGTTGAAGTTGAACTAAACCCCTGTGGGAGGATGAGTGTGAAGTAATCACAGGCATTTTACCCCAGCTGCTGTATGTACACATCTACTTGGCTCTCTGGGTGATGGCTTTCTCTAAAATGAAAGGAATTTTAATCTTTTTTTGTTTAACTGTCCTTACTTGTTAGTAGGTAGCAGTGAAGGTTTTAAGTCTTGATACCACACACCATATCCCAGGGGGTCTTATCTGTCAACTCCTGCCCTTGTTGCTTTATTTCTGCACTTCTAAGTACAATTAAGTCAAACACACCATGAATATTTAATTTCAATAAGCTGTCAAGACTATTTGTTTTATTTCCAGTGCCATTTCTGTTTCAAGATAGTTCCATGTTTGATTCATTTAGTATATGTATGTGACAAGTGCTAAGTCAGAATCCTTTCCATTTGGTGGCTCTTTTATAATAAAGGCTTCAGAAGTTATGTGCACTGTGCATAAATAACTCCTGCACCTGCATCCTCTTTCTTCATACCAATCCCCACAATCTCACTGAACCAAAATAACAAAGGCATCCATAAGGAAGAATCAGAAAAAAAAATCGCACATCATTGGAATAGTAGAGAACACATTATATAGTCAAAGGGGCATTGGATAAAACAATAGTAATGATTACCATGTTGAAGATATCAGGTATGTACAATACAATCCACATATAGTCTACATCTAAAAACACTCCTGAAAACTAGGTACTGTAGCATAAAGAAAAATACAGTAGAAAAGGACAGGTGTTCGACTCTTAGAATAATGCATTTCTTTGTTAACTTCCTGAGATCTAGGGCCTTGCTCTCAGTCTCATGGATCTAAAGGTCTGATTATATTAGCTGAGTGAATGTTGAGCCATCTCTCAAGGATAAATCATAAGTGAAGGAGAACTTACCATCAGACAAACTTGATACTGAAACCCACATGCTTAGCATATGTATCTGTCAGGGGCTACACAGGAGACAGATGGCATGTTGAAATTAGGATAACTAGAGAAAGACTTCATAGAGGGGTTATTTACAAGAGTGTAAGAAGGAGTAGAGAAATCATATTAGATAGCAAAAACCTAGGACTTCATAAAAATGCTATTTCTACCTGCAGGTGTGAAGGGAGGAAACAGAGCCAATGAGAACATTGGTGAGGAGATCACCTTATCTTGCCAGGATCTTCAATCTCAGCTGGTCCCTAAAGCAGTCATAGAATGAGGAAACTACAGGAATTAGTCCCCTGCCCCTTTCCAGTCTTAAGGTATTAAAGCCAGGAAAGAGGGCAGAATGTAAGATCATTCATTGAGTCATGTATACACATTAGTTTCCTGAAGTAAAGAACAGTGAGAGAAGGTTAGAGAGTAAATGTGGAGTGGCAAAGAGAATTCATTTACCAGATCTCACTCCTTACATCAAAGCTGAGCTCACAGCCACTTCACTGAGAAGTTCATATATATCTAAGTATCTAAGTGTTTACCATATCCACATGAAGTAAGGAAAAAATCATGAGTTATAAACTATATGAATTCACAGCAAAAGAAACCAAGAGTATAGAATATAGAGTGATGTCAATCTCACATTCCATGTCATAGAAAGGATGTCCTCACCCTTAGGACTGAAATGCTAGAAGCTAAAAGCCCTTTCTATAAAAGTTGTTTCAATGTAAGAAATCACACTAAGATTCAGTGACTGAGGACGATAAACAAGGACAATGGGCATCATTAACTCCCATTTTACAGATAACAAACAAGGGAACCCAAATCTAACAGAATTCAAAGCCTGTTACCTTTCCTTTCTACTGAGTTCATTTTCAATTCATTTTATGAAAATACCCCTACTAAATTACAAATGAGCATCATTATCACCAGCAATACTGTCATCATCACCATCATTAGAATAATCAATATCTTTACAGTACAACCATGACATATGGTAAAGTAACAGTTTCTGTGGTGGTTTGAATATGCTTGGCCCAGGGAGTGGCACTATTAGGAGGTGTGGTCTTGTTGGAGGAAGTGTGTCACTGTGGGGGTTGGCTTTGACAGACCTTCCTCCTAGCTGCCTGGAAGCCAGTTTTCTCCTGTTTGCCTTCAGAATAAGATGTAGAACTCTCAGCTCCTTCTCCAGCTCCATACTTGCCCAGATGCTGCTATGATCCCTGCCATGATGATAATGGACTGAAACTCAGAACCTGTAACCCAACCCCAATTAAATGTTGTCCTTTATAAGAGCTACCTTGGTAATGGTGTCTCCTCACAGCAATGGGAACCCTAACTAAGACAGTTCCTAAGCAGAAAATTTCATTCTTGTGTTTTAGCACAAGTCAATAGGAGTCAGTCTTTTTCTGGAAATTTTAAAGAGAATGCCTCTCATAGGATCATATGGTCCCCAGTTGGTAGAACTAGTTGGGAAGGATCAGCAAGTACGTGGCCTTGTTGGAGGAGGTGTGTTACTAAGGGTGGGCTTTGAGGTTTTCGAAGACATATACCATCTCAGTTAGTTCTTTCTGCCTTGTGCTTGTCAGTCAAGATATGAGTTCTTAGCTAATGCTCCAGTGGCATGTCTTCCTGCCTACTGCTATGTTTTTCACAACGTTGGCCATGGACTTTAAACTTCTCGTGTTTTAAATCATGAATTAAACAGCTTCCTTTATAAGTTGCCTTGCTCATGGTGTTTTATCACATCAGTTGTGTCTGAGTTTAGTGTCTGGGTTTGGTGAATGTATATGGGATGGATCCCCAGGTGGGGCAGTCTCAGGATGCCCTTTCCTTCCGTCTCTGACCCATACTTTTTCTCTGTATCTCCTCCCATGGGTATTTTGTTCCCTCTTCTTAAAATGACCAAAGTATCCATACTTTGGTCTTCCTTCTTCTTGAACTTCCTTTGGTCTGGGAATTGTATATTGGATATTACAAGTTTCTGGGCTAATTTCAATTTATTAGTGAGGACATGCCGTGTGTGTTCTTTTGTGATTTGGATTACCTCACTCAGGATGATATTTTCTGGTTCTAGCCATTTGCCTGTGAATTTCATGAATTCATTGTTTTTAATAGCTGAGTACTATTCCATTGTGTAAATGTACCACATTTTCTGTATCCATTCCTCTGTTGAGGGACATCTGGGTACTTTCCATCTTCTAGCTATTAAAAATAAGGCTGCTATGAACATAGTGAAACATGTGTCCTTATTATGTGCTGGAGAATCTTCTGGGTATATGCCCAGGAGTGCTAGAGCTGGGTCCTCCAGTAGTACTATGTCCAATTTTCTGAGGCACTATCAAACTGATTTCCAGAGTGGTTTTACTAACTTGCAATCCCTCCCGCAATTGAGAAATATTTGTCTTTCTCCACATCCTCTCCAGCACCTGCTGTCACCTGAGTTTTTGATATTAGCCATTCTGACTGGTGTGAGAAGAAATCTCAAGGTTGTTTTGATTTGCATTTCCCTGATGACTAAGGATGTTGAACATTTCTTTAAGTGCTTCTCAGCCATTCAGTATTCCTCGGTTGAGAATTCTTTGTTTAGCTCTCTTCCCCATTTTTAATAGGGTTATTTGGTTCTCTGGTGTCTAGCTTCTTGAGTTCTTTGTATATATTGGATATTAGCCCTCTGTTGGATGTAGGCTTGGTAAAGATCTTTTCCCAATTTGTTGGTTGCTGTTTTATCGTGTTGACAGTGTCCTTTGCCTTACAGAAATTTGTAGTTTTATGAAGTTCCAGTTGTCAATTCTTGATCTTAGAGCATAAGCTATTGTTGTTCTGTTCAGCAAGTTTCCCCTGTGCCCATGTGCTGGAGGCTCTTCCCCACTTTCTTTTCTATTAGTGTCAGTGTATCTGGTTTTATGTGGAGGCCCTTGATCCACTTGGACTTGAGCTTTGGGTTTTTTTGCATTCTTCTGAATGTTAACTGCCCGTTGAACTAGCACCATTTGTTGAAAAGGCTATCTTTTTTTTCCACTGGATGGTTTTAACTCCTTTGTCTGAGATCAAGTGACCATAGAGGTGTGGGTTCAATTCTATTCCATTGATCTACTTGCCTGTCACTGTAACAATACCATGCAATTTTTATCACAATTGCTCTTTAGTACAGCTTGAGATCAGGGATGGAGTTTCCCCCAGAAGGTATTTATTGTTGAAATTAGTTTTGGCTATACTGTTTTTTGTTATTCCAAATGAATTTGATAATTGCTCTTTTGAACTCTTTGAAGAATTGAGTTTGAATTTTGATGGGGATTGCATTGAATCTGTTGATTGCTTTTGGCTAGATGGCCATTTTTCCTTTGTTAATAGTGCCTATCAAGATCATAGGAGATCATTCCATCCTCTGAGGTAGTGATCGATTTCTTTCTTCAGAAACTTGAAGTTTTTGTCATACAGTTATTTCACTTGTTTGTATAGAGTCACACCAAGATATTTTAATTCGTTTGTGACTATTGTGAAGGATGTCATTTCCCTAATTTTTTTCTCAGTCCATTAATCCTTTGAGTATAGGAAGGCTACTGATTTGTTTGAGTTAATTTTATATCTGGCCACATTGCTGAAGTTGTGTATCAGCTGTAGGAGTTCTCTGGTGGAGTTTTTGAGGTCACTTAAGTATACTATAGTATCATATGGAAATAGTGATAGTTCGACTTCTTCCTTTCCAATTTCTATCTCTTTGATCTCCTTTTTTTTTGTCTAATTGCTCTAGCTAGAACTTCAAGTACTACACTGAATAATTACGGAGAGAGAGGGCAGCCTTGTCTAGTTCCTGGTTTTAGTGGAATTGATTCAAGTTACTCTCCATTTAGTTTGATGTTGACTATGCCTTTGCAGTATATTGCTTTTACTATGTTTAGATATGGGCCTTGATGTCCTGATCTTTCCAAGACTCTAAACATGAAAGGATGCTGAATTTTGTCAAATTCTTTTTCAGCATCTAATGAAATGACCATGTGGTTTTTTTCTTTGAGTTTGTTTATGTAGTGGATTACATTGATGGATTTCTGAATATTGAACCATCCCTGCATCCCTGGGATGAAGCCTACTTGATCATGGTGGATGATTGTTTTGATGTGTTCTTGGATTCGGTTGGCAAGAATTTTATTGAGTATATTTTTTGCATCAATGTTCATAAAGGAAATTGGTCTGAAGTTTTCTTTCTTTGTTGAATCTTTGTATAATTTTAGTATCAGCATAATTGTGACTTCATAGAATGAGTTGGGTAGTGTTCCTTCTGTTTCTATTTTGTGGAATAGTTTGAAGAGTATTGGTATTAGGTATTCTTTGAAGATCTGATAGAATTCTGCACTAAAACCATTTGGTCCTGTGGCATTTATTTTTTTTTTTTTTGGTTAGGAGACTTTCTATGACTGCTAGGCATTATGGGACTGTTTATATGGTCTATCTGATCCTGATTTAACTTTGGTACTTGGTATCTGTCTAGGAAATTGTCCATTTCATCCAGATTTTCCAGTTGTGTTGAGTATAGGCTTTTGTAGTAGGATCTGATTATTTTTTGAATTTCCCCAGTTTCTGTTGTTATATCTCCCTTTTCATTTCTGATTTTGTTAATTTGGATACTGTCTCTATGCCCTCTGGTTAGTCTTCCTAAGGGTTTATCTATCTTGTTGATTTTCTCAACGAACCAGCTCCTGGTTTTGTTGATTCTATGTATAGTTCTTTTTGCTTCTGCCTAGTTGATTTCAGGCCTGAGTTTAAGTATTTCCTGCCTTCTACTCCTCTTGGGTGTATTAGCTTCTTTTTGTTTTATAGCTTTCACGTGTGCTGTTAAGTTGCTAGTGTATGTTCTCCCAGTTTCTTTTTGGTGGCACTCAGATCTATGAGATTTCCTCTTAGCACTGCACTGACTCATTGTGTCCCATTAATTTGGGTATGTTGTGCCTTCATTTTCATTAAATTCTAAAAAGTCTTTGATTTCTTTCCTTATTTCTTCCTTGACCAAATTATCACTGAGTAGAGCATTGGTCATCTTCCATGTGTATGTGTGCTTTCTGTTGTTTTTTTGCTATTGAAGTCCACCCTTACTCAATAGTGAACTGATAGGAGGCATGGTTCTATCATCTTATATCTGTTAAGGTCTGTTTTGTGACCAATTATATGGTCAATTCTGGAGAAGGTACCATGAGGTGCTGAGAAGAAGGTATATTCTTTTTATTTACAATAAAATGTTCTATAGATATCTGTTAAATACATTTGGTCCATAACTTCTGTTAGTTTCACTATGTCTCTGTTTAGTGTGTGTTTTCCTGATCTGTTCATTGACAAGAGTTGTGTGTTGAAGTCACCCACAATTATAGTATGAGGTACAATGTGTGCTTTGAGCTTTAGTAAAGTTTTTTTTTTTTTTTTATGAATGTGGGTGCCCTTGCTTCAGATCATAGATGTTCAGAATTGAGAATTCTTCTTCGCAGATTTTTTCTTTGATGAGTATGAAGTGTCCTTCCTCATATTTTTTGACAACTTTTGGTTGAAAGTCGATTTTATTTGGTATTAGAATTGCTACTCCAGCTTGTTTCCTGATATTGTTTGCTTAGAAATTTGTTTTTTAGCCTTTTACTCTGAGGTAGTGTTTGTCTTTGACACTGAGGTGCATTTCCTGTATGCAGCAGAATTCTGGGTTCTGTTTATGTATCTAGTCTGTTATTCTACATCTTTTTATTGGGAAATTTTGTCCATTGATGTTAAGAGATGTTAAGGAATAGTGATTGTTACTTCCTGTTATATTTGATGTTATTTTTATATTTGTGTGGTTATCTTCTTTTGGGTTTGTTAAAAGAAGATTACTTTCTTCCTTTTTATAGGGTGTAGTTTCCCTCATTATGTTGGTGTTTTCCATCTATTATCCTTTGTAGGGCTGGATTTGTGGAAAAATACTGTGTAAATTTGGTTTTATCATGGAATATCTTGGTTGTTCCATCTATGGTAATTTCGAGTTTTCCTGGGTGTAGTTATCTGGGCTGGCATTTGTGCTCTCTTAGGGTCTGTATCAGATCTTCCAAGGGTCTTCTAGCTTTCATAGTCTCTTTTGAGAAATCTGGTGTAATTCTGATAGGTCTGCATTTTTATGTTATGTGATGTTTTCCCCTTACTGCTTTTATTATTCTTTCTTTGTTTTGTGCATTTGGTATTTGACTCTTATGTGATGGGAGGAAATTCTTTTCTGGTCCAATCTATTTGGAGTTCTATAGGCTTCTTGTATGTTTATGGGCATCTCTTTCTTTAGATTAGGGAAGTTTTCTTCTATAATTTTGTTGAAGATATTTAATGGTCCTTTAATTTGGGAATCTTTGCTCTCTTCTATACTTAGAATCCTTAGGTTTGGTTTTCTCATTGTGCTGTGGATTTCTTGGAAGTTTTGGGTTAGAAGCTTTTTGCATTTTGCATTTTGTTGACTGTTGAGTCAATGTTTTCTATGGTATCTTCAGCACCTGAGATTCTCCTATCTCTTATATTCTGTTGTTGATGCTTGCATCTATGACTCCTGATTTCTTTCCTAAGTTTTCTATCTCCAGAGTTGTCTCTCTTTGTGATTTCTTTATTGTTTCTACTTCCATTTTTATATCCTGGATGGTTTTGTTCAGTTCCTTCACTTGTTTGTGTTTTCCTGTAATTCTTTAAGGGATTTTTGTGTTTCCTCTTTAAGGGCTTCTACCTGTTTACCCATGTTCTCCTGCATTTCTTTAAGGGAGTTATTTATGTCCTCCTTGATGTCCTCTATCAGTGTCATGAGATGTGATTTTAAATCCAAATCTTGCTTTTCTGGTGTGTTGGGGTAACCAGGGCTCACTGTTGTGGGAGAACTGGGTTCGAATTATGCCATGTTGCCCTGTTTTCTGTTGGTAATGTTCTTGTGTTTGCCTTTTGCCATCTGGTTATCTCTGGTATTAGCTTGTCTTGCTGTCTCTGGCTGTGACTTACCTGTCCTGCAAACCTGTGTATCAGTACTCCTGGGAAACCAGTTCTCTCTGGGAAGAATTTATGTATCAAGAGCTGTGGTTCAGGATCAGCTCAGGTATGCTGGCAGAAACCGGAAGGATCCTGTTCCCAGCTGATCCTTGGTTCCTATGTCCTGATGGCTCTGGGAAAGTCCCTCTTGGGCCAGGAATTTGAAGAGAAGTGTTGGTCTTACCTGTTCACGTAGATGTGTAAGCTCTCTTGTGGTAGTATTTGTGTATGCAACTCTGTGGCCCAGGATCAGTTCTAGGCACAGACAGAAATGGGAAGACTCCTGTCCCAGGCTGCCCCTGGGTTTTTGTGTCCTCATGGTTTCGGGTGGGTACCTATGAGTAGTAGGGGTGGTCCTACCTCTGCTCTCAGGCCTGTCTGCACTGCTTGGATGTTAGCTGTCTCCCTGTGCCACCTGGGTATGGAGCTTTGTGGCAGAGGATGGTCCCTAGCCACAGTGGGTGTTCATTTCTCGGGAAGACTAATTTTCTCTCTTCAGCAGTTTTTAATTGCCTTTAGCTCTTCATCTAGTAGGTGGGGTTGGTGTGATTTCCCCAATCCATACTATCCTGTCAACTAGTGTTGTTATTGTTCAGGTCTTACTTAAGAAACCATATTGTTAAGATTTCATAGGTATAACCAGAAGACAAAATCTAACAGCAGATTTTAAGTTACTATGTCTTTTAGAATCTGGTTGCTCAGTCTTCTATGATGTTGCCTTAGCCTTAGGCTTATGGATTATGTTATAGGTGTATCAATTATCACTGGGACCCCTACAGTAAGTTTTCTCTGCATTTTTACTAGTGATGGCTTTTTTTTTCATGATCTCTGTTCTTTGGGGAGATAATACTCCCCTCAAAAGCCATAGACTACCTAATGAAAACCTAGTCATAGACAGGAAAATCCTTCTTTTGATCTGTTGAATAGGGGAGCCCAGGAGACTTTCAAAACAACATAGGCTGTTGATGTTGCTCTTGATTGCCTCCCAGAAGTTGAAGGTAATTATTGCTGTAGACACTATGTACTTTGGACATAGAACTCAGAAGAATTAAGCTGAATCTAACCCTAAAGCTTCCTTCCAGAGAAATAGTTTCTATGATACTGGAAGCTGCTATGCAAGCTGTCAATTTAGGAATGCAATCAATAGTCTTACCCAGCTGTGATTGCTATGAACCACAACAGTGATCAGCATAACAAGATATTCAGAACTGTAGAGGGTAAAATGCCGTTGTGCTCACAAACACTGAAGAAGCCAGAAGTTAAACATGCATGTTTTGTAGTTCAAAGGAAGATGCTATCTGTTCTCCCAGAATGCTGGGAAAAACTGCAGTTTATAACTTGGTGATCCTTTGCTACCCACTGATCAAGGCTCCACCTATATCTCACAGAATTTATGTTTTACTTACCCCAGACACTTTCCCCTTAAATCTTGAACATTGCTTCTAGGCTATACAACTCATTCTTATTAGTGAAGTCACTTGTTCTTTACAAAAGCCTAAGTGAGGTCTGTGTTATCTTAGGGCCATGTCAATCCTGACAACCATGGTCTTGATGTTAATCTCAGTTATTCTCCCTAGACTCTAAATCTTGGGCACTATCTCTGAGTCAACATTACCCATCTTTGTGAAAGAAGACAGCTGTACTTTATAAAGAATTTCAATGTAAGCATGTCTTAATCCCAGCTATACTCACAGAGACTGAGCTAATTGTTATCAGAAAAACTCTTTTTCCAAAACTGTGCTGTGCTTAAACATGACTAAAATAAACCAAACCAACAGGTGTCAGACTTTTGGCCCATCACCAACTGCCTTAGTTGGGCTAAACTGAATTTCATTTTTCCCTCAGCAGAATCATTTCCCTGCCAGTCATGAGGACTTCAGAGATGCTCCAGCACCTAAAGGTACAACTGTGGCATTGATATTGTGGCAGTAACCAACAGCTGTCTAATTGAACATAAGACTTGATCAATAGGATGGAATGCATGCCCAGTATAGAAAACCTAGCCGAACACCTGTAGCTAGTGAAGTCACACATCTCAGAGGAGAACCTGCTACTACCACTTTCTTAAAACAAATAAACCCTACTTATATTACAAATACTAATCCTTATACCCTAAAATAAGTGTAGTGCTCATCCAACATCTTTTATTCTTATTTTGTTCTTATTTTTTATATATACTTATATACTTAAATTACATGTTTTACTGTAGCTTGCATCCTACCTGAATATCATTTTATGAGTGTTCATTCTTTCCTGCACCTATTATAAACTATTTGATGTGTTACTTTTCATACATTTAATTGATATGGTTTGACTTGTATATTGTGTATTTCATCTTTTCCTCTATTTCCATCTGGAATAGTTGTCTTTGAAAATTGGTAAATAAATAAGAATATTTTAATACAAGCACAAACCAAAGCGTGGCAGTTGAGCAAACACTCCAGAAAATATGTAAAGTTATTCAGCCTGCACAATAGACATAATATAATAGACTAAAGAACATAAATAACATAATCATCTAATATATACAAACAATATCTTTGTTAAAATTTAACCTCATTTCATGACAAAAGCTCTGAGAAAAGTAGGCATAGAAGGAATGTGCCTCAAGATAATAGTGGTTATGTATGACAAGATGCTATCCAATATTATATAATACTAAATAGAGAAAAAGTGAAAACATTTCCTCTAAACTGTGGGCTGAGACAAGAATGTTTACACTCTCTACTCTTACTATAATGCTTAAATCTTAAATATGCTATAAATCAGGAGAAACAAAAAGGATACAAGTAGAAATGGAAGAAATTTATTTTTTCCTATTTATAGATGGTACAAACCTACTCTAAGATCTGATAACTATATACCTTAAAGTAAAGTAGTAGGAAATTGGAAATCATCATAAAATATTAGCAGCTTTTTATATAACAATAATAAATTTGTCAAAAATGAATCTAAGAAAAATATCCCACTCACAATAACATAAAGAAAATACCTTAAATGTGATGGTTAAATTAACTGAGGTGAGAATTTCCACCCTAAATGTGGATAGTTTCATTTTATGGGCTGAATTTCTAGACTGTATAAAGAGGATAAAGATAGCTGAGCACCAACACTCATCATTCTCTGTCTCCCTACACTGGAGAAAATATACCCAGAAATCCCCTGTACCTACTGCCATACCTCCTTCCCTATCATGATGATCTGTATCCTCCTAAAAGTAAAAGCTCAAATAGACTTTTTCTTCTTTAAAATGCTTTTGTCAGGTATTTGGTCTAAGCAATGAGATAAGTAGCTAATACAGAAAATTGGTAGCAGGAGTGGGGTCATTGCTATGATAGACCTGACCATATCGTCCTTAGATTTTTAGAACTGGTCTTCAGAAAGACTATGGAACAGTTTAGAAATTTTGTCTAGAAAAGCCATTGAATGCTGTAATGTCTTATCTGATCATTCTAGTAGGATCTTAGAAGACAGGAATGCTTAGAAAAATAAGGACAGTAGAGGCTCAGTTTATGAAGTTTCAAAGGGGAATGCAAGTCTGTAGAGATTTGAAGTAGAGGTCATTCAGATTCTGTTCTGTCAGATAATATAGCTTCATTTTCCATAACAAAAGAAAAATCAGAGTGAAGATGCAGCCCATGAAAAAAGAGACTATCTTCACCCACTGAACATCATATAGGGTATTACAAAAAATTAAACACAAAAACAAAGCTTTTGAATTAGTAATTGGACTAATTAGTTTGACCTATCTCTAAAGAAAAATACAGAGGCCCAATAAATATTTGTAAAAACCTCAATTACTGTAGCCATCACAAAATTACAAATTAAAAATGCTTTGAGAGTCCCTCTTACCCCACTCAGAATGCCTAACATAAAGGGGAAAGGATAACAATGGGTAGTAGTGTGAATATAAACTTGTATAACCACTATGGAGATTGGTATTAAGGTTTCTCAAAAAGCGTAAAATAGAATTAGCATATAACTCAGATATATAATTCTTGGGTATATGCCCAAAAGATAATAAATGTCTTACTAAGGAGATACTTGGATATTCTCATTTAGTACTACACTACTCACAATAGGTTAGAAATAAAACTAGCTTAGATGTCTATTGACAGATAGATGGTTTAAGAAAATTTTATATATATATATATTATATGTATTATATATATTATGTATTATATGTATTATATATTATGTATTATATATATATATATATATATATATATATATATATATATATATATATATATACATACTGTGGAATTTTATTCAGGTATGGAGAAACATGGGGAAAGGAATGGACCTGGAAACCATTATATTAATCAAAATAAGCCTGGCTTAGAAATAAAGACAAATAAAAATGTTTTATATGAAACGTAGTTACAAAACTAAGAAAGGTATCATGCATGAGAAAGGAACAAGACATAGTAAGGGAAATGGAAGGGTAAGAAGGATTTTAAAAGAGAGTTTTATGGAAATAGAGAATGGTGACAAGGAAAATGAATGGTGGTGTGGCAGTGAAGAATAGTGGGGAATAGGGATGAATAAGACCAAGTGTTAAAATAATGAAATCTATTACTTTGTATGCTAACTTACAACACTGTTTTAAAAAATGTCAAGGGAAAAGTTAGACTTTTAAAAAGCACAGTGTAAATATACCACATCTTCTGAATCCATTCCTCCGTTGAGGGACATCTGGGTTCTTTCCAGCTTCTGGCTATTATAAATAAGGCTGCTATGAATATAGTGGAGCATGTGTCCTTATTGCATGCAGGTAAAGTCTCTGGGTATTAAAAACAATGAATTCACGAAATTCCTAGGCAAATGGTCAGAACTTGAAAATATCATCCTTAGTGAGGTAACCCAATCACAAAAGATCACACATGGTATGAAGTCACTGATAAGGGGATATTGACCCAGAATCTCAGAATACCCTAGACACAATCAGCATATCAATAGATTTCTAAAAAGATGGAAGGAGAGACCCCTGGTCCTGGAAAGACTGGATGTAGGGGAACGCCAGGACAGAGTAATGAGAGGGAGTTGAACAGAGAAAAGAGGGAGGGAAGGGGGCTTATGGGACTTTCGGGGAGGGAGGAAACGGGAAAGGGGAAGTGATTTGGAATGTAAATTAAAAAAATAAAATTAAATTAAATTAAAAAAAAAAAAAGAAAAAAAAAAGCACAGTGATTAAACAAATCAGTCTTTATTAGGACATTCTGAGTCAATGGTTTTCCATTCTATTAACAATCATCTATTCTCTTAAATTAGCCTGCATTTCAGCATATAAAGCTGACTGGTTGAGGAACTGGATATACAAATTAAGCTATCCTTAGAACAGGAATGCCTCATCTTCCCATTGTACTGCACTTCAGTTTTATTGCTTCAGGAAGCTCTAGGTTCAGAGAGAGAACCCATTTAAAAAAAATGGATAGAAACCTTTGAGAAAGGCAGCCTCATAACAGCTTCTTGTTTCCACATGTACCCATGGATAAACATACCAGTATGCATATGAATATAACACACACACACACACACACACACACGAACAATGATATTGTTGTTTGTTGACCTATTTCCCCCTTATCATTTTCTTTATTGCATCAGGATTTCTAATTTTATTTTTGCTGTATAAAAAGATAGAACATATTTAAGTTATATGAGATGTTAAAGGAAATAAGGCTGGGGTTGAGAATTATCTCCTTGTCTTCACAAGGACTTGGTCAAGAACTTGGACACAGAGGCTTGGTCCATTTTAGACCCAATTAGCTTGTCATATTTGATCTGGGTTCCCCTACACATCAGGCTGATCACACCCATATGAGGTTCTACACTCCTACCAACAATAGCAAAACACTCTTCAATCCAAAACTCAGACATAATACCCCAGGTTCTGGGAAGAATTGATCTTTACAAATGCCTTAGGAGTAGCTTCCATGAGCTTTCTTATATTCCTCTCATAATACTTTTCCCCTGACCTTACCTTATACTTGCTTTGCTGTACATGTTCTCTAAATTATGTCTACTACCAAGACCAAGACTAAGGTGTCTCCTTAAGTATATTTGAAGTGTTACTTTTCTTTCCTATTGTCAGCCTTCAGTGTTGCATTCCAAGAATATTGCTATAAAGAAATGAAAAGAGGTGATCACCACACTTATACTACACAGCTTTTTGGTCCCTGCTTCTGGGGTGGGGGAAACCTTCTTTAAAACTGTTATTTCTGTGAACAAAATGACACTCATAATACTTACATGAAAATTCTTTGCCAAATCTGACCGAGAATTATAGTGTCTTACATATATCCAGTCTTTCTTTATCTCCCCACCTCTGCTGTGTGTGTGTGTGTGTATGTGTGTGTGTGTGTATTCATGTGCATGGGTGCATATGCAGGTATTTGTGCATATATGTGAAGATCAGATGTCAACATCTGGTGTCTTGCTCAGTCATTTTTTCTACCTTTTTCTGAGACAGGGTCTCTCATTGAACCTAGAGTTCACTATAATAACTGGTCAGGAAGACCCATGAATGCTTCTCTCTCTGCCTTCTCAGTACTGGGATTATAGACATTCAGTATTACACACAGCTTTTTATGTGACTGCTGGAGATCCAGACTTGACTCCTTATGCTTTCGTGGCAAGAGCTTTACAAGTTGAACCATGGCCCTTTCTTCTTATTCTTTAATAAGAGTTGGGCTGGAGAGATGGTTCAGGAAATAGAATATTTGCTCCTGCAATTTGAGGACCAGAGTTCTGATCTCCAGAATACACATAAAAACTGGCTAACATAGCAGTCACCTGTAAATTCAGTACTCAAAAGACAGACACAGGGGATCTCTGGAGAAGACTGGCTACTTGGACTAGTCAGAATCATCTAGCACCAAGTTTAACAAGAGTCTGTGCCTCAATAAAAAATGTGAAGAGAGATATAGGAAGACACCTACATCAGTGTCAGTCTTCTCCTTGTATCTACACATGGGTTCATACACACACATACAAACACATATACACATGAGCACCACATGCGTATACATACAAAATAAAAACAATAAAATGAAAGTATGGCTTGAACAAAGAGCCTACTGAAAAGACTACAGTTTCAAGTTTTGCTTGAAGATATGAATTTTATTTGCCTTTACTTAATTTTGCATCACTCACATAATAGTTTTACAAGCCCATTTTTGTCTCCTCAAAGTGTCTTCTTCATATATCATGACATTCTACTAACTGTTTGGAATGTATCTTTATTTACTTATTTATTACTTATTCACTTTACATTCCTCTCACTGACCCACTCTTGGTCAACCCCTCCCGCAATATTTCCCCTTATCCCCCTCTCCTTGTCCTCTGAGCAGGTGGGGCCTCCCTGGATATTCCCCTTTTGCAAGGCTAGGTGCTTCCTCTCTCACTGAGGCCAGACATGGCAGGCCAGTCCAAAGAATATATCCTACATAGAAGCAACAGATATTGGGATAGCCTCTGCTCCAGTTGTTCAGGACCTACATGAAGACCAAGCTGCACATCTGATACATCTGTGTGGGGAAGCCTAGGTCCAGCACATCTGTTATTTGGTTGGTGATTCAGTCTCTGAGAGCCGTGAGGCCCTGGGTTAATTGACTCTTTTGGTCTTCCTGTGAAGTTCCTATCTCCTTCAGGACCCATAATCCTTCTTCCTATTCTTCCATAAGAGTCCTCAAGCTCCATCCACTGTTTGGTTCTGGGTGTCTGCAGCTGTCTGAGTCAGCTACTGGGTGGATCCTCCCACAGGACAGCCATGCTAGACTCCTGTCTATAAGCATAACAGACTATCATTAATAGTGTCAGGGATTTGTTCTTGCCTGTGGGATGGGTCTTAAGTTGAATCAGTTATTCGTTGGTCACGCCCTCAAATGAAATTATTTCCATTTGAGAATCATTAGAATAATTTGAGAATCATTAGGTCTTCCTGTACTCTACAAAATTGGAAAATATTAATGAAATAGATGATTTTCTAGATGGATACCACTTATGGGAGTTAAATCAAGATCAGGTAAAACATTTAAACAGCCCTAAAAAACCCCTAAAGGAATAGAATTTTACTTGAGACTTCTTCCACGTGGTATTTTGTTTTCAAGTGCTACAAATATTTAAACATTCAAAATATTTATGTGTGTGTGTGTGTGTGTGTGTGTGTGAGAGAGAGAGAGAGAGAGAGAGAGAGAGATTTATGTCTAGAATATATAATATATAATATATAATTCGCTCTAGAAGGTTAAACCAAAGAAGAATTATCTGGCACAATTTACTTATGTTTGTAAATTGGATGCAGCACAAAACAGAGCCTGAGGCTGCTAATGCTTATTTGCTTTCATTTCCTCTTCCAGGGATCAGGGAAAGAACAAAGAGAGCAGAGCTGAAAGGGAGAACAAGCATTAAACCACACTGTTGAGCTAAGAGCCACAGAATGCTAGGTGAGTGGAACTTGGCCCCTGAGGAGATGCCTCCAGAAAATCTTAAGGATTTTACTGGGCATATTCTGTGGATGAAAAGGAGAGCTTTATCCACTGGTTGTCATTTCCCATGAGTAAACAGGTTCCTCTACAGATTTTGATCTGCCTGAGTATCTGGATTATAAAGGCCACAGTACAGGCATAGGACAGAGGACCAAAGAGAGAGACTTCAGAATCTAGCAGGAGGTGATATACTATTGGAATATCAGCAGAAAGAGCCTACTGATACACAGCTGTATGTTTGTCACAGTAGCTGAGAGAATAAAAGGACTTTGAAGCCAAGATGGTTTCAAATGATCTATCAGTGTTAAGTGGTGAATGTGGGTTTTGTGTTTCTGTTTGTTTGTTTGTTTAATCTGAGAGCTAGAATAACTTGGTTAGGATTTTTTTTCTTCTACACCACAGGTACCATATGTAACCAAAAGCTAACCTTATTCAACATATGCATCCTATGGTTTTGTTTCACATGAGTACTCTTTTAATCACTCTTGGGGCACTCATTCCTGGGAGACCCTAGTGATTGGATCACTTTGATAAACTACTGATTTTACTCTATCCTACCCTAATCAAAGGAGAACACATGGACTAGGTAATGGACCATCCAGAAATAGAACTCTTGGAAAGAAATCTCAGCATTATTAAAAGATCTCAGGTGATTGCGTAGACGAGGGAGTGAAAATTTAAGTTTTTCAGTCTCTTAAATACAAATACTATTTAGAACAACAGTTCTCTCTCTCTCTCTCTCTCTCTCTCTCTCTCTCTCTCTCTCTCTCTCTCCCCCCCCCTCTCAGCTGACATGAATACTACATCCCCAAGTGAAAGATTTTACCAACAACCTGAACAACCTGAGTAGCATTACCCACTTGAGCCTTTAAGAAGAATGCAATCCCTGGCTGATGGCCTGATGGCAGCTTTGTGAAAAGCTCTTGATGAAAATCAGTTCATTCAGGCATGGACTCCTGACTCACAAAACCCATGATAGTACATATGTACATACATACATACACATGCACACATACACAAACACATACACATACATATATGATGTTTTAGTTTGGTAAGTGTTAGGTTTGGGATTTAGCACTGTTATGGGGTAACCCACTACAGATGACCATTCAGAAACAGTTTATAGCTGGAATGACACCAAAGTGCTTGGGGACCTAGGTGTGGCCCAAGTGGTCAGAACATGGAGTTTTTAAAGGCAGAAACCATGGCATCTTGATTGGCATCTGTGGGGGATAGAGTTGGTGGAGAGGGTCACTCATCAAAGTCAGCATTTGAAGCAAGCAGTTTAATGGAAGCTGAGATAAGCAGTTAGCTAGAGGGGGTTCTGGACCAACAGGCAGTTTAACAGAAGTTAAGTTAGGACATCCTGACCTTGGCTCCTAGTATGGAGTTGGGTAATTTTCCATGGGATTCCCCATCAAGAAGTTAAACTCTAGTTAAACTGAAAATGGTTCCAAGAATCAAGATGGACAGACCTTTGCATTGCCCTGCACTGGTGTGGATTTACACATGTCCTTAATAAAAGAGTGTCCCCTCAAAATGTCATTAACTTGGTTGTTTAATTAGGTCAGTGTAGCAAACAGATTTTTTTTTCTATTTTTTTATGGTTACAATGTTTTGTTTGAATGTATTGCTATACATCATGTATGTGTCTGACATTCTCAGAGACAAGAGTGTATTGGATGCCCTGGAGCTAGAGTTATAGACGGTGGGGACCATCATGTGCATGCTGGGAATTGAACCAAGGTTCTCTGCAAAGGCAACAAATACCCTTGACTAATGAGTCACCTCTCTAGTCCTACAAACAAACTTTAAGGTAACACCAATAATTTTTATCTTCTTATGATTATGCATTTATAAAATCCTCTTATTGGGCCTGTACAGCTGGCTCAGGGCCAAGAGATCTTGCCACTTTATCCGAGGCTCACAAATACCTCTATCTACAGCTCTACGATGTTTAAGGCTTCCTTTTTGACCTCTATGGTGAGAGAAAGAGACAGAGAGAGACAGAGACAGAGACAGAAAGACAGAGACATAGAGACATACAGAGACAAGATGGGGACAGCAGAGAAGTACTATCACGACTTTGCTTGACCAGAATAATTCTTTTCTATATCCCAAATCTTAATTTTATAACCACAAAAAAAGCTTTGCTTTACAACAAATGGAGATAATCACAGAATTCTGCAGCTGGACACAATGCAGAGATCAATGGATCATCAGGGGCCCAGTCCCAGTAGACACATGTATGTCACAACTCATACATTTATGGCTCAGGAAACACTAAGAAATGAGGGGGCAGAAGGACAGTGAGAACCAGAATTCTAGGACATCAGCTGTGAAGCAATCTCTCCTAGAAATGGGAGCATAAACAGGACTGGAACAACAGCAGTATCAATGACTACATTAATATGGAAGGGGGCAAACTACAGAGAGACAAAAAAGGTTAGCAACTCACTCTCTACTGCTGCCTACAAAGAAGCAAGTTTGTGTGAATCTTCAGCTAAGAAGGAAGTAAAGTCTGACAATGACTACAGGAATTTAGAAAGAAAGTACTCCTTAGTGGAGATTCTGATGAGACCCTAGTCCTGATTGAACTTTGAGGCCACCCCTGGGAGACCGTAAGTGGAGGATCAAGTTTGAGCAGTGCTCTTAACCCTGACCTATAGAAATGGAGAAAGCAGATATTTACTGAGTTAGGCAGTCACAGTTAGGCATGTCCAAACTGTGGCCTATAGGCCACAGGTGGCAGAATATAGCTATGAATGTGACCTACAGGCCACATGCAGCAGAGAATAGCTATGAATGTGGCCTGACACAAAATCATGAGGTCACTTCAAATATCACATTTTCAAAATTTTATGTCATGATTCTAGAATATGAACTTTATAAATGATAATGTTCTTTGTCAATATCAGTTTCTGATAGTTTGTTATATAGATATAGAAAACTAAATATTTTGATACTAGAATGCAGATATTTCTGTGCTTAATGTGTAAGCATGTATGAATGGCTTTGGAATTGATCAATGGGTGGCCAGTGAAAGAACATAGAGAAACATGGTGAAGAAAGCCTAAATTGCCTTGGCTAAACTGTTAGAACTCTAGAATTGGAGATTTCTGGTAAGAGTTCAAAGTAAACAAAACATATTAATTAGAAGCTGGAGAAATGGGAACATTTGCTAAGCGGGAGTCTTATGAATCTATGTATATGTGGTGAAACTGCTTATCTAGCTATGAGGTTTAAAAGTGATTTATTAAGGACATTACCTGACTTCCTTATAGAAAAATACAAGGAGAGATGGAGAAATAAAGACAGGACAAAATCTAACATGAATTTATGATTTTTGAACATCTGTTCGTTTTAGATGGCAAAGGGTACCAAAATAATGATCTCTTATTCCTGTGGAAATAAAGTTAATGTGACTACAGTCTTTTGCTAAGATCTCAGAAAAACCAGGGACAGAGTATTTTAGCACATGAAGAATCTCTTTTATAGACTGAGGATATGACACACTCACTCAGCAATAACTAGGAGGTTGAATTGTAATGTTTCTTTTAACAGGAGCTCAAGTATTTATTGGAAAGTATTTTCTTGGAAAAAATCTGTGCATGCCTTTTGCTAATAAAAAACATGGTGAACAGGTGGCTTGGCAGTTGAGCGCACTTGTTGCTTATGCAGAGAACCTGGGTTCAATTTCTAAGATCCACTTGACAGCTCACTGAAACTTCAGCTCCAGTTGACTGAATGCCCTCTTCTGGCCTCTACTGGCATCAGGTACACAAGTGGTGCATAGACATACATGTAGGCAAAGCACTTATTTACATTTAAGAAGCAAATACCAAAACAGTTAGCATGTAATCATCACTATGGCTTTGAGAAAGTCACTTCATAAGAAATACAGGCAGTTTGAATTGAAAGATACAAACAGTACAAAGTGAATGAATGAAGACTATTAAATTGCTACATTGATATCAGCAGGAAGGAAGCTGAGGGAAATAGCTACCAACCATGGTTTCTTTCCATGAAGAAGGAAGATGATTCAGCACAAAGCCAAGGGTGCAGGGGATTGAGGTTCTTCTGAGGCAAGAAAAACAATTCTTGGACCTTGAAACCAAATGAAACTACACTAAGTATTTCCTGACTCCCTTTCAGAGTTTCTATAGACTATTAACTCTTTCTATAGACTATTAACTCTTTTACTTTTCCTTTTTCTTGGTTGAACTAGAATGTGTGTAACAGTTGCTCAATACCTGGTTCATTATTGGATGTTGGTGTTCTGGAGAGCAGCAATTTGTCTCTTTAATTTCCTAAATTCTCCATTGGAGAGAAAATATGCTCCTGTGCAGAAGTCAATGAATGACCATCACCACTACCCTGGAAACCCCCTTTACACTTGGCTATGTGTTAGAATATGATATTTAGAATTTATTCTGATAGTCATGAAATTTTGGACAATTTGGTACACAAATAAAAGAGACATAAATCAGTGGGGCCCAGCAGGAAGACTATGGCAGATCAATTTTAACATACCTGCCACAATCTCTACCTCCTTGCATTCATGCCTTTTGATAATCTCATCACCTTGGATATAGATTAAACCTGTGAATTGCTTTCAAGGAACAGAAAGCTGGATAGGTAATATGTTTATAGTTCCAATATTGCACTATATTAAACAAGACACCTTTTTTGGGGGGAGGGGGTTGGAAGGGCCTGGTTTTCCATATAGCTTTTACACACACTATTCATTTTGGTTAAATTTTCTTCCAACCACTTATTTCTCCATTCCTTTCAAGTTTGAACATTTTGGCTCCCCTGTATTGCCCATCTGTACTTTCATTTTACCCATATTTTGCTGTCTCCTATTTAATGTACCCACTACTAGTGTTAGCAATTTCTTTCCATTGTTGGTTTTTAAAAAGCAGGATACAGATACAAGGGAGTAAACTCTGACAACAACTGGGGGGCTTTAAATCAGATCCTTTCTTGTTTTTTTTTATAATTTTTTATTAGATATATCTTTATTTACATTTCAAATGGTGTCCCCTTTCCTGGTTTCCCCCCACCCCTGAAAATCCCATAACCCATCTCCCCTCCCCTTGTTCTCCAATCAACCCTCTCCTGCTTCCCTGTCCTGGTAAAGTCCGTGATGAAAACACAGTCTTGACTGATACCATGACTACAGCATTATAAAACATATGATAGAAGAACCAGTTCAATTGTGTGTCACTCCTGACCTTTAGAAGCCATGAGACAATGAACACGTGTTGTTTTTCATTACCAAATTTGTGGTTGTTGTGTATAAGTATATAAGTAACTTTAGACTTTTCATCATTTATAATTTACCATTCCTATTCACCTGAACCATAGGTAAAATATGAATAAAAATAAAATATGAATAAAATACTTCCACTTGAAAATGTTTATTTCAGTTTTTTTAATATCTCTACATTGTATATCTGGACAGTGGAAGTTGAAACTGGTTCTTATACTGGATTCATCTGTAACTTTTGTCAACATTCAGATTTTGATTGGGCTCCAGTTCTTGAGTGTGTGATGCATCATGTCTGTGTAAGGGCTTCCCAATCTGCATGTTTAATCAGATCCAAGATAATGCTGATTCTGTGAATGTAGCAGCAACACTTTAAAAACATCTGATACTGAGCAACCTTACTATAGTTGTTCCCATGGCCTTTGTGAGATACAAATTTTTTCCTTGCAGTTTTCTCTGACACTTTTCACATGATGATTGATATTGTTAGCTGCTGGAATTTCCAGGTTCTGGCTGGCAGTTGCCATGGCAACTCATATGCAGGGTTGCCTTGTGCCTGTGGACCTGTGTGAAGGTGGCACCAGATGAATCACTGGCATAAGTGACCTGTAAGTGGCACCAATGTTTTTCTCAAGTTGTATGTTTCCTTTGGTGACCTTGTTCCTGGTCCCTTTATATTTCTTCTCATAATGTTCTTTAGAATCCTCCTTAAAACTCTTCATTATAAAATGATAATAGTAGAAGCATATGCTACATCATTCTTCAGATTTACAAAACAGGCAGTTTTTCTTCGAGTACAAAGTTACATTTTATTTTCATAACAATGCTGGAGGATAGTCTATATAGGCATACTATTCTCATCTACAGACAGTAAATTAAGGGCTCAAAGACTTAGTCAGGCATGTTGCTGCATATCTTTAATCCTAGCACTCAGAGGCAGAGATGGGCAGATCTGTGAGTTCAAGGCCAGACTGATCTACATAAGAACTACTTTAGCTAAGGCTAAGAGACAGTATGTGGTGGTTTGAATGAGAATAGCCTCCACCAGCTCATATATATGTATGTGTGTCCCTAGTTGGTAGAATTGTTTTTGGAGGATTAGAGGGTGTAGCCTGGTTGGAGAAGGTGTGTTATTGGGGTGGGATTTGGGGTTAAAGAAGCTCATATTGTTCATTCCCAGTTCTCTCTCTCTAGCTCCCTCTCTCACCTTCTTGCTCTCTCACTCTTGCTCTCTCTGACTTTTACTTGTAGATCAGATAAAAGTGCTCAGCTATTACTCCAGTGCTGGCCTGCTGTCATGATCCATGCCACGATGATAAAATAGACTCAAGCTCTGAACTTGGAAGCAAGCCTCCAATTAGATATTTGTCTTTATAAATTGCCTTGGTCATGCTGTAACTAAGACACTGCATCAAAAAAAGCAAACAAACAAAACCTTACAAAAAAGATACAAGTAACTGATATCCAATGTTTTATAAGGAAAATAGTGGCAGAGACCAGACTGGAGCTCAGGGTCCCTGATTTCTAGTTTAGTGGTTGTATTTTTCCAGGGCCCAGGAAATAAACAGATTAAGAGGAAAACTCCAGCACAAGGAGGGAAACTACACCCTAGAAAAACTAAGAAAATAATCTTTTAACAAACCAAAAAGAAGATAGCCATATAAAAATAATCCCACCTCTAACAAGAAAAATAACAGGAAGCAACAGTCACTTTTCCTTGAATTTCTTAATGTCAATGGACTCAATTCCCCAATAAAAAGACATAGACTAATAGACTGGATACATGAACAGGACCCAACATTTTGCTGTGTACAGGAAACATACCTCAGTGTCAAAAAGAGATACAACCTCAGAGTAAAAGTCTAGAAAACAATTTTCCAAGCAAATGGTCCCAAGTTAGAATAGCCATTCTAATAACGAATAAAATCAACTTTCAACCAAAAGTTACCAAAAAATAAGGAAGGACACTTGATATTCATCAAAGGAAAAATCTACCAAGATGAACTCTAAATCCTGAACAGCTATGCTCCAAATGCAAGGGCACCCACATTCATAAAAGAAACTTTACTAAAGATCAAACTACACATTGCACCTCACACAATAATAGAGGGAGACTTCAACACCCCATTCTCATCAATGGATCATGGAAATAGAAAGTAAACAGATACACATTGAAATTAACAGAAGTTATGAACCAAATAGATTTAGCAGATATCCATAGAACATTTCATTCTAAATCAAATTCTTCTCAGCACCTCATGGTACCTTCTCCAAAACTGACCGTATAATTGGTCACAAAACAAGCCTCAACAGATACAAGAAGACTGACATAATCCCTTGCATCCTATCAGATTACCACAGGACTAGGGCTGCTCTTCAATAACAACAAAAACAACAGAAAGTCCACAATGATAACTTGGTCAAGGAAGAAATAAAGAAAGAAATTAAAGACTTTTTAGAACTTAATGAAAATGAAGGCACAATAAATCCAAAATTATGGGACACAATGAAACCAGTACTAAGAGGAAAACTCTTAGCTCTGAGTGCCTCCAAAAAGAAACTGGAGAGAGCATACACTAGTAGCTTGACAGTACATCTGAAAGCTCTAGAATAAAAAAGAAGCAAATACACCCAAGAAGAGTAGACGGCAAGAAATAAACTCAGGGCTGAAATCAGCCAAGTAGAATCCAAAAGAATTATACAAAGAATCAACCAAACAAGGAGCGGGTTCTTTGAGAAAATCAGCAAGATAGATAAACCCTTATCCAGACTAACCAGAGGACACAGAGACAATATCCAAATGAACTATCTCACTAAAATCAGTGACTAGACCAGGCTGCCGACTTTCTCCCTACCTATTCAATATAGTACTTGAAGTCCTAACCAGAGCAATTAGACAACAAAAGCAGGTCAAATGGATACAAATTACTAAGGAAGATGACAAAATATCACTGTTTGCATATGATATGATAGTATACTTAAGTGGCCCCAAAAATTCCACCAGAGAACTCCTAGAGCTGATAAACAACTTCAACTCCAGCCAAGTGGCTGGATATAAAATTAACTCAAACAAATCAGTAGCCTTCCTCTACTCAAAGGATAAACAGGCTGAGAAAGAAATTAGGGATATGAATCATAATTTAAATATCTGTGTTTTCCAATGGTCTTTTGGAAGTTGTTACCCATAGGTTGAGGACTACTGAGGTAAGGAAAGTTGCTGAGCTTAGATCATCTTCTACCTCTATCTGACCTTGCAGCAGGTAAATAGGAGATGCATCTGTAGGGGTGTTATTTGTCCATTACTAGAAAATATTGGTTCTCTAAAGAAATTATTCTTCTGTTTCCTGCAGAACATGGATTCTTTTTCAGGTTTTAATTGGATATGGCTCTCTTGACTTTGGTTTGGCTTCTTGCAAAGAAGATACAGAGATATAGATTTGAGAATAAGTGGTTTATTGGAGAGGTACAAGGATTACCAGTTGGGAAATAAGTGAATTAAAGAAAACATAAAATAGAATGGTACTAGTCCACTTACTACACCAATTGACTGGCACTTAATTCCAGTGGCAAATGATGGCAACTAGTAGAAGATATATTCCTAAGAATAATCTCATTTGAGGGACAAAGAAACTTTCTATATCAACTTTTGAGTATGATTGATCAGGGAAGTATTAATTTCTGATTTCTCCAGCTTGCCACTTGTACCAGTGTGGTGACATTGTATGATTCTAGAAATAGCCTCCTGACGTAGATATGTGAATATTTGCAGCTGAAAATCATTTTGAATGCAATGAACTGAACATGAGTGGGCCATTGACCACACGTGCCATTTGCAATATTGTGCTCATCAGTACAATAATCTCTACCCACTTGCTACTGTGCCTTGGCTGTCATAGCCACACAGAATCTAATAAAGGCAGCATGGATGTGTAAAACGCCATAGCACTGCTGATAATTACAATTATGAATGATAGCATTTGTAGTAAAAGCTAGGATGAATCCTGATACACTATTAAGGACCTGGATGCAGGAGAGACAATTATCAGAGGATCCATTTATCTAACATATTAGCAATTAACCAATGACTTATACCTATGACTCTGAGCTGTCTATCCAAATTCCAAAGTCCACTTAAAGGAAAGGAGAGAAGCCAGATAGAAACTATCATACATTGCACAATATTTCCATTTATCATGGACATGGTTGCAAAAGACTCCCAGTTAGCTCTAAAGTGCTGTCATTTTCCAGTGAGTTTCAGATCACTCAGTTTTCTGAAACATTCCTTCTCTACTTAGCCCTTATCAGGTTTGCATATCTGATTCAGGCTGGGCATCTGCCTTATTCTACATTAGAATCCTCAGCATAATTCCATGGATCCAGAAATCCATACAGATACAGGTTATGAAAGTAAAGCAAGAGGAAAGCATTTTCTGTGCCACCCAGTGCTGAATTATTTACTTCCAGCTCTGGAATTCAGAGAACTAGTACTTTCTAAGCCTTGAATTTTACTGCAATACAAAGAAAGAAAATAAGTAAACAAGGAGAGAGAAGAAATAAATCCCTCAGAGACCTTCTGCATATGAAATGGCCATTGAAATGTAGCTTTTTTTGCTGAAGTATCACATCATTTAGTACTAATAGGCTACAACTATGGCTAAATACTGGAGCGATACACAATTTTGCAGTAATACAATTGTGGCCATTTATTTAAACAGAAAATAAAAAACAATGAACCTTAAACTTGCAGGAATCTATTTAATTAAGTAACTCCCAATTTATAAATTGATTTCAAGATAATGCCATAAGGTATTATGTAGAAAATGATCACAAATACAGGTAATTGAAATGAGGATTTCTCCATTTACTTACAAATAAGAATAGGGGGAAAAGGATACAATAGGTTGGGAGGTATTTTCATGGTCATGAAAGAGAATTTTCAACTGTTCTCTTACTTTGTGTTACAAAGAGTTCAGAAACACTCTCCATGTTTTTTAGAGAGGCTATAATCATCTCATCACATAAATTAAAATCCTTTTCTTTTGTTTCCTACATTTATTCAGAAGGATGATTCCTTCCCAGCTCCTTTGGCGATCTTGTTTTTCTTACAGTTTGTTATGTATTAGTTTATGTTGAGACAGGGTCTCAGCCTGGCCTTGACCTCACCATCCTACTTTAGCCTCCTGTGCACTAGTGTTCCCCCATGGAAAAAGATTTTCAATAGCCATTTTGATATAGGTTTTAAATGAGTGACTTTATTAAGTATATACAAAACAAAATAACAAGTAATGGAGAAATAGAAGCAGCAGAAGACAAAACATTATTTAGGAAGGTGCTTATAACATCCAGCAGAGGTGACTAGAATAGAGTGGTTAAGAGAGTAAATGAAGGTAACAACATCACATCATAGGTTTGCAACATCCAGAGAAGATAACCACGGAGGCCTGCTGAAAAAGTCATTCCAGAATTCTTGATTGAATCCCAAGCAAAACTGAATATTCTCCTCATGGATGAGCTTCTGAACCACAGGCATTTTTACACCATTGGCTCTACAATGGTAACCTCTATTAGAAATTGGTTGCGTTGTAGCTGCTCTTAAGGAAGTAATGTTTTTAATACCTTTAGCTATTTGCTTTTCTCCTTGTCACAGAGACAAGATTGAGCCTGCACCAAGCTAGAGTATCAGAGGACACTTGAATTTGAGATAAGAGGTTCCATTTTGAACTCAGAGTAAGTTCTCAAGAAGCATAAACAGGACAGGAGAACTTACCAATATAATTTGTATTACAGCAGGGTAGTGCAGGTGAATAGAACCATTTCTGGTTTGCAATTTATTTTTTGGAACATTTAGAGCATAAAAGTTTGCGCAGTTACTTTAAGTCTAAAGCTCATTTAAAAAGCATTATTTAAACTTTTCATTTTGCATATTCATTGTACACAGTATTGTGTTACATAAGGACGTTTCATATAGGTTTATATTGGATGTGGAACATATTTTCATCCAAAATCTTGCTTCAGAATTTATTATACCTTGAAAATATCTATTTATTTTAAATTTGATCATTATATGTATGCATACATTGAGTAATGACCAAATAGGTGTGATTTGCATATGTATATCTTCAAACATTTATTGTTTCTTCATGGTGAGAAAGCACATGCCATGTTCTGGTGCTCTGTTGCACAATGGAATGGCTATAGTGAAAAACAAAAAAAGAATGTGTTGTACATTTTAAAATGACCCAAAGAAAGAATCTCAAGTGTTCTCAGTATAATCTTTTTCTTGTGTTTTTCAGTATCTTGAATATCTGTGTCTTTGTAATTACTAAAACCAGGAATGTGACTTGATCCTGGTGAGAAGTCTTGCACATTATAAGTGTAGAAGGAATTTAGTTCAGTTCTCAGAGAATAAGCACTTTGCTATTTTCTTCCCCTAGCTTCTGTCCCAATTCTCTGTTCTCTTGCCCTGTCATTTAGGGAAGGTAGAGAAAACCATAGGGAAAGCAGCCCCAGTGAACATTGTCCAATCCAAGAAATGCCCCCCCCCCCACATCCATGTATGTCTGATTCCATCACAATGACCCACCAAAGTAGCCTGTCTATACATTCAACACATTAGGTAAAAATTAGTTCACTGTGAGTCTTCAAATTTGGAGTAACATATATGACACCATCACACTGTCTCCTTGAACTGTTCTCTCTCCAGAGGTCATGATGGGAGACTTCCTGGCATATTCATCAGAGCTTGCTTACATAAACTATGTCAAAAATCTTCCTCTAGATCTTAAATTTGATGTCAGCTTGGGCTATATAGCCAGTTATTATTTGAGGAGCAAAAATTTAAAACAAAAACAAGACCTTTCCTCTAAATTCTAACCTCAACATTTTTCTCCGTTTCTCTTCCCTTTCTAAGTTGTAAGTGAAAGTCATAAACCTCATAAAAGTGGGTTTTAGTCATTTGTTTCTGCAAATCTGAGAGGAAAGTATATCTGGAAAATCAGTTTGTTACTTTGTGTCTGCATAAATTTGCATTTTAACATTGGGAAAAAAATAGATAATGTCAGGCTTGGGAAATGCTTTGAAGTGTGATCCAGCAGTAAGGCCGCTGTATTTGGATAGGTGAAGGGCTTCCGAATCACTCTTTCTGAAGGCCAGTATGTTAACATTTATTGGAAAACCACTGTGAGCCCCGATGATAACTATGATGTGTCAAATGATATTTCTCTTTCCCTCTTGGAAAAGACCTGAGGTGTTAAAACTGAAGCCTTTTGCCTAAAGACACTAATGAGCTGCTAGAATGTAAGAAAGAACTCCTTTATTGTGTTATTGACTGATTAAGCCAGTTAATGAAATATGATTTAATCTGATTGTTACTTTCCCATAGGGCCCTGGGTTGAAATTTATCTGAAATTTAGGACTACCTGATTATCCAGAACTTGAAGATTTGAGAAATTCTTGGTCAAGGCCCTTGTTGATCACTCCAGTATTTGGTAGGCTGGGGACAGAGGATTGAAGGCTTTAGTTAGGTTGGCCTTGGAAAGAGAGACAGGCCATGTGAAAAGAATAGGGGTATTGGGATTTTATTCTTAGAGGTATTCTGAATGTTCATGAGCTAGACTGAGTAAGAACTAACTACACTGGCAGAGCAGCCTTTAGAGGAACCAATGCTGGACTTTAAACTTCCTTCTGGTAAAGTCTTCCTCCTCCTTGCTTAACCATTAGCCCTATCTAGCTGGAAGTTCTCAGTCCTAGAGATGAACAGTTTCTGGCTCTCAACAGAACCAAGGTTACTGTTTATGAGGGAACTCACTGGCCTAGCTTTCTACTTCTCCACTGATATTAATATTGTCTTCCTGGGTTCAAAACTAGCCCATTTTGCTATATCTATTTTGAAATGGTTAGGCAGCTCCATGTGTCTGAACTTTAGTTAAGATAATACAACAGAGAGAGTTCTCTTGTCAATTTTAAATTAGATTCCTAAAGTCTCTGTCATGAAACTTTTAATATTATCTCTTTCAACCAACTTGAGGTAACTGAGCCCAGCAAGTTTGAACTTCATAAGAACATGAACTAAGCCGGGCGGTGGTGGCTCACGCCTTTAATCCCAGCTCTTGGGAGGCAGAGGCAGGCGGATTTCTGAGTTCGAGGCTAGCCTGGTCTACAGGATGAGTTCCAGGATAGCCAGGGCTACACAGAGAAACCCTGCCTTGAAAAACAAACAAAAACAAACAAACAAAAAGAACATGAACTAAAGTTCTGTTTCAGGCAAAATACGTGTTTGTGTTTATATGTTCCATAAGCTAGGGTTAGCTCAATCAAAACATACCTACCCCTCCTGAGAAAAGTTGTCTGGCCAGTCTACACCTCAGGGAAGAATTTCACAAAGCATGCTAGGAATGGTGGTTTGGTCTTGTAATCACAACATTCTGAAGGTCTAAGTAGGAGACTGCAAGTCCAAGCCAGTCTGGGCCACCTGGCAAAACTTTGTATCAAAAAAAATCACATAACAAAAGCTGTGACTATGACGAAGTTCCTTTAAAACCTTTGGAATTCTTATATCTTTGTATACCCATAACAATTATTCATGAGAAGATCTTCCATAGTAAAAATGTGATAATACCTATTTAAAAATGGCAAATATTTGAATTTTAAGAAATGTTGACTTCTTAAGGAGGTTGAAGAGTCTTTCATGTATTAAGGCCTAAATTGTGGTTTATGAATAAATGGACAAATGAGTGAATCAATGGTATCATTTGGTGAACATACATCTCACTTTAGAAGTTATAGAGAAATTTGTTTTCTTTAAGAATTAGAATGTCTTCACAGGACCAAGGGCCTCTCCTCTCATTGATGTCTGATGAGGCCATTCTCTGTTACATATGCAGCTGGAGCCATGGGTCCCTCCATGTGTACTCTTTGGTTGGGGGTTCAGTCCCTGAGAGCTCTGGGGTACTGGTTGATTCATATTGTTGTTCCTCCTATAGGATTGCAAACTCCTTCAGCTCCTTGGGTCCTTTCTCTAGCTCCTCCATTGGGGACCCTGTTCTGAGTCCAATGATTTGCTGAGAACATCCACCTCTGTATTTGTCAGACACTGGCAAAGCCTCTCAGGAGACATCTATATCAGGCTCCTGTCAACAAGTACTTGTTGACATCCACAATAGTGTCTGTGTTTGGTAACTGTATGTGGGATGGATCCCCAGGTGGGGCAGTCTCTGGATGGCCTTTCCTTCAGTCTCTAATCTACACTTTGTATCTCCTACCATGAGTATTTTATTCCCTCTTCTAAGGACTGAAGTATCCACAATTTGGTCTTCCTATTTCTTAGGAGAGGCCCTAGGTACTGTGAAGGTTTGATGCTCCAGTATAGTGGAATGCCAGGACAGGGAAGCAGGAGTGGGTGGGTTGGTGAGCATGGGGTAGGGGGATGGTATAGGGTTTTTTCATATGGGAATCGGGAAAGGCGATAATGTTTGAAATGTGTATAAAGAAAATATCTAATAAAAATGTAATAATAATAACATTAAAAAACAATAAATAAATAAATTATGCTCAAAAAAAGATTTAGAATATCTTTGCCCTAGTGCTTGAAAGATAATATATTGAGTATCAAATTTAAAACATGCTTTCAAGCATTTTCTTAAATTTCTAAGTGCTAAACATGTATAAAATTTTAATGTTACTTCATGCTCTTGAAACATGTTGAAAGCATGTTGATAATATTTAAACATCTTAGAAACCATTATTTTAAAAGTTACATTGGTGACCTCTTAAAACTCAAAATCTTGGCTAGTTTTCATAAAATAATGCCCAATATTTGCCCTTGGACTTAAGAGAACATCCTTATACCACCAATGTGTTAAAAATATGAAGACATATGTCTTTGGTGTCCCCCTAGGGAACATCTGCCAGTTTTAGCTTTCTGCTCAGTGATAAATCAAGAAATTATTAAGTATCACTGCTGTGCCAAATACTGTGGAAGTTCATTCAGCTATATAATGTGACTAAAGTATTAGAATATTTAAACCCTTTCAGGCATATTAAAATACAGTTAGGTATATCCAGAAATAAGATGAAGGAATATATCTTCAGGAAATTTGCCTACAAAATGGATTAAGATCCCATGATCCAAGTAATGGTACTATGTCATCTTTTGGCCAGAAGCTTGAGGGTGATCTTGGGAAAAGGTGGCTGCTTTGAGTACCAGTGCTGGTTACCCCTGCAAAAATTGTAGTTAGGATATATATGTAGGAGACTTTGGTGACTCCTCTCAATGCTGAAAGTATATGTTTTATCTTGCTGAAGTAGAACACTTCACCAGTGTTAAGAGTTTCTGTGAGTGCAGTGTAATAGTAGCTCACCCAGTCCACAGTATTCCATCAGAAAAGTCAAGAGGAACCTACAATCTAGAAACAACAACTGTCTTTGTGTATATTCCCTCTTCTATGGTAGATGTCTAGTGGTGATAAGCCTCATAGTCACAGCATTCTTCTCACTCCCCTCAAACGATCTGACATTTTCTACTACCCATGCTTTGAACACCCTGTTTTCTGTTCATACATCAGTCATTGGTAGAATTTTGGGGCTACACATCCTCCCTATTTCCTGGCTTCTCTTACATATCTAAACATTGCTCTTTCTGTCTTCATTTTCATTCCTCCCTCATCTCTAAAATGAAGCTGAACTTCCTGCCAAGCATGTACCAGCCATCAGCCAAATACACTGACAATCTCTCACATGTTATCCAACTATTAGTTTTGTTGGTTGTGATGTTCATAAAGCATCTTGCCCCTCATCTCAACAGACCATGCTTTCTTTGCCACTTTCACTTACTGCTGATTGTTTCCTCTATCAGAACCCTAAGAGCACTGAATGTGGTTACAGTATATTGTTCTCCTTTCTCCTCAAGGAACCTCCAAGACTACTATTACTCATTCCTCCCAAAGACTATACAACTTTAATGGTCTTCACATTGTCAAGCTCTGTAGTTGACTCTGCTTTTTACTTAGTAAGTTAGTAACATTTTACCTGGTTGTTCACTTCCCCCTGTTGAGATGTTTTTCATTTGACTTCTAAGTCAACACTCTTTCCCTTGGTTTCCCTCTTACTTACCTTACTGGTTGCATTAATCCTGGTGTGGTTCTCTAAAATTCTATTTTTTTTTTTTTTGTGGACAAACTCACCTCTTTGAGGTTCTCACACGGACTCATGATTTTCTTTATTCCATACATGTTGATGAATCTTTAAATTAAATGTCCATGTTAGACTTTTCTTAAGTGTATGAATCTAAGGATCTAACTGAAATTTTAGTGTATGTACATAGTGTGTGTGTGTGTGTGTGTGTGTGTGTATTCAAGTTAGGGCTTTAGTCACATAAGTCAAAGATTCTACCACTTAGCCATATTGCCAGCCCCTGAAAACTCTGTGTGGCTGGCAATAGGCCTTTCAGCATTAACACATGAAAAACTAAGCTTCTGATCTTTGTTTTTTAACCAAATCTCTTTGTCTTGAAGACTCTACCACCCCCATCAATCTCAGTCTATGACAATTCCAATAATGTAATTGTTCAAATCAAACATCAAAGGCATCCTTAATTCTTTTCTCTCTCACTGTACAGAAATTTGATCAGAATATCTTGATGTACCTTCTTTCAAAACATATTGCAAAATCTGCCTGTCAGATCTTACTGTTTTGCTATGACAATGTTGCAATAAGCAACTATTTCTTATTTTATTGGTTGTAATACTTTCCAAACTGTTCTTTCTACTTCTATAGTTGCTGTTCTCATTTCTACCTTAATACAGAAGTCAAAGTACTGCTATAAATATGCTGGCATGCATTTGAGATTCAAGAACTATTTATGTTCAGAAAATGTTTGTCAAATACTTTGTGGATCCTCTTTGCTAACTGCTAAACCAATGTAAGACCCCTGCTCTATATAGCAATAGAGTCAGCATTACGGCCACTAATTTACACTACTACTCTTCTGTATCCTTCTTCAAACACAATTTCCACTATGCTTTCAGAGTTGTGTCACAATCCTGTTCAACCACCAGCTATTATTCTTTCTACATTTACCATGTATTCTGAATTGCTGTGAGGCTTGGTTCTGCATTATTTATTTCCCTATTATCCACAGTCAAGGTCTGAAGTAGTCCCAGAGAACGTTATGATGATCATAGGAGACCAATGTTGAATCTATTATGCTCACTCTAGATCATATCATTCTTATATTAAATTGCATTTGTTTATTTACAAATGTGTGTGGCAGTGAGGAGACAGAGACATAGAGACAGACAGACAGACAGGGGGGTGGAGAATGTGTATGTATATATGAGGGTATGAGAGTGCCTGTGTCTCTGCACGTGTATGGAGACCTGAAGAGGGTACTGAATGTTCTTTAATGTTCTATCCTATTTATCTGAGGCAGTCTTACTCAGAACCTGAGGGTCTTGTTTCCTTGCTGGAAGACAGCAATCTTCTTGTGTTTGCACCCCAGGAAATGAGCTTACAGGCATGCATACAGTGCTCACTTGGTTACATAAGTGACAGGATCCAAACTCTGTTACTCAAGATTGAGCAGCAAAATCTGACAACCACTGAACTATTTCTACAGCTCCTGGATCTTACTGCTCTTGAATTGCTCCAGAAGAGTCAAATGGAAAAGCAGCTTCCATACTATGGAAAGCTGCCTGAAGACATGATAGTATCCAGAACTGTTGAACATTAGGATTTCTTATGGTCCCTAAAAATATTTGGGACAAATTATGACAACTACCCTATAATTAACTTTCATTGGGGTTCTGCAATGTATTAGGCATGGGTCTACACATTTTACACAATTAACTTTACTAAATTATCTCAATAACCTGATGAGATTGACAGTACACTATAATTATCCTCATTTGAAAACAGAATCCCCGAGAAGTAAAATGACCTCCAAAGTCACATAACTCAAATGTGAATTTAAAATTGGATTTAAAGTCAAACACTAGTCATAGGGTAGAAAGGGAAGCTATAGAACTGATACCATCAAACTAAAAATGGGAAATCCTGACCCTCTTACACTTTTTCCACTGAAGGAGAGAGAAGGGGCAGGAACTAAGTCTACTGCCCTAATTTAGTGGCAAATTCTTTCCTGCCATATGTTTCTGCCTCTAAAATTGTGGGGAGGAGAACAATTGTTCTGGTCTCCAGCAGCTGATAATGAAAGGCTAGACACACTTTTCTACCTCTTGTGCTGGATCCTACTTTAATGGCTGCACATTTCATATCACATCCTAAGCTTCTTGGAACTCAAAATTGAGTTATCTGACTCAGTAAAATCTATCCTTCTCACTTAAAAGGATTTGCCCAAGGGGCCTCTGGTATTTCAAATATACTTAAAAGCAACAACTGTGTTGAATCACAGAATCATAAGGGATTGCATTTCTGCTGGAGAGCATGCAGGATGTATTAAACAGAGAATGTTTGAAGTCCAACACTCTGAGTTTCATCTCACCCACCTCATCTGAAAACTATCTCAGTCATTTGATGGAGGCAAACTATAACTGCCCCCCCCCATTCTTAGTGTTATTGTAGCCTTCTGTCTTGACATCCAGATGTTAATGCCAAGGGTATTTTTACCTACACATACTAACCTGTTTCTACAGTACTCAGGAAAAGTCAATTTCTTCACAATCTAATTGGAAGGAGAGAAGTGTTACAGTAAAAAGAAAATCCTGTAAACCAAAGGCCATTTCCCCCTCCCCTGACCACTCTTACATAAAGGTAAAGGGAAGTTTGCCCATGGTATTGACCATCTTGCATACAGATCTTGGTCTCTTTCACTGGGGCTGTAGTAGAATGTAGTGTATTTGATTCTGCAATTAAACCAATCAACCTTTTATCCTGACTTTGCCTATTACATTCCTTTGTGCTGAATGGAAAGAGTTATTGTGTGGACTAATTGAGAAAATAATTGTAAAGTGATGGCAACAACTTCAGAACCACAAATGAAAGTTATTGTGGTTCAGTGTTATCACTGTTTGTCCATTAGCCACCCATTGCTCTTTATTCTTTCTAAAAAGTATTTCTTTTGTTTTCTGAGATTATAATGTAATTACTTAATTTCTCCAATTTCTCCCTTCCCTATCCTTCCATTAAACCCTCCTGTACACCTCTCCTTGCTCTCTTTTAATTAATTGTTGTTACAAACTGTGTGTGTGTGTGTGTGTGTATGCATGCTTCTCTTCTTTTGCTTTGTGTGTGTGTGTATGTATATATAGATATTCCTAAATACATGGATATACTTTGTATCTACATAACGTTATGAGTATGTATGTTATCAGGGCTGATGGTTTGGTATCAGATAACCAATTGGTGTATGCTCTTCCTTTTTTCCTCTTAGCATTCACTGATTGCCTATAGTTCTTTGTTTAGGGTTGAGCCTTTGTGGACTTCCCCCCATACAAGTTTTTATTCTTTATTATTACAATCTTTGTTATGGAACACACGAAAAAAATTCTAAGTCTTGAGATCCTATTTTTTTTTTCAGCTTTCTTGCAACAATTTATTACTTCTTTATAACAGAATCTGGCTATGCTGCTTATGCTTGCCAGGAAGTCTTGGTATCAAACAACTCTCCTTGCTGCCTTATACTAATTTAGAGTAGCTGAGACTACAGGTATGTACCACTGAGGCCCCTGTCATCCTAGATTCTTCTACACATATCAACAGCTAGCATGGAGCTCAAAATATAAGCAATAACAGAAATGGCGAGTCCTTCTAGGAACCAAATTTATTCCACACTACACAGACATCTACACTGAGAATGGATAGTAGAAAAGGCACTGGGTTTAGAGCCATTTTTGCAAGTCATATCACAGGTAACCTATATAGCATCAGAACATTGGACAAGTCAATTTAACTTCTTATGTGTCTTTGTAATTGATGAAAAGGAGTAGGGGAGTCTGAGATTAAAGTTTTACAAACACATTTTTTTTTGCCATAAAATTTGTTATTCAAGTAAACTATCACAAGAAAAAAACATGTAGCCATCAATTACAATGGATGGGAAGATATGTTTCCAGAGGTCCTCTTCCCATGATTTGCTAGTGTTCCAGGAAGTATAGAACCACATCATACATGTGACTCCAATACCCTATTGCCACATATTTTCTAAGTCTAATGCTTCCTGTCTTCTTTACTTCAACTCCAATCATTCTCTGTCTGCTCCCTTCCATTATGATTTTCCTCAAATTTGAAAGGTGTTTTCCTTTTTCTTCCATGCTGAACCAACATAGGTGGACATAATATCATCCAACATGCCAAACTTCTTTCATGTGATAAGAACCTTATTAAGAAAAGCACTGAAGACAAAGTGTGGCTCAGTAGTGGAGTTCTTGTCTAGCTCGTGTGGAGTCTTCGGTTGGTTTTTGATACCATAAAAATAAATGAGAATAGAAAGAAGATAAGGAAGAAAGAAGGAAGGAATGTTTCCAGGTGAAAATGTATTTTTCAAGGGTTGGGAAATGCTACCACCTCCTAGGGTTTTTTTTTTTTCAATATTTATGTTAGGTTTCTGGCTCACAAAGGCATTTAAATGTATGACAATAGATCTCATCATTCAGTGTCCTGCTAAAGCCTAGCTTCTTGAGTGATCTAGTGGCTCCCATTTCAATGATCCTACTGTATAAGATAAAAAGAATGAAAGTAGAGCACACTGACGATATCCTACAGTTTCACTTGGGAGAACTGCTTGCAAAAAGAGGGCAGCCAATCAATTTCTTCTGGAACTCTTCTGCAACTAATAGCAACTATATAATTTCTTCTTGATTGAGTGGTCAAAAATGCCACTATGGAATAGGATTAATTTGAAGAGTCTCTGCTTAATAATCAAAATCAGTAGTGTATGAGGATGACACTAATTTCATTAAAACAAGCCCTCAAAAATTTCAAAAGCTTAATAATTCAGAACTTAATTTTTTAGGAATAGATGGAGTGTGTGTATATTTCATATAGGAATAACTGTCTAAAATTTAAAAACGATTTTATATTTGCATAAAAAGACCAAAAGCAGTATAAAATGCTAACTTCTCTTAGTGTTAAAATTCTATATAACCGTAGTGTATGTATTAAAGCTATGAAGTTAAAATTCATGGGCTAAGTATATGTGTCAGTGGGTAAAGCGCCTGCCATTTAATCATAAGGACCTACGTTAGGATCCCCAGAACCCATATAAAGTTGATATGATAGCATGCGAGAAGCACATAAAATCTTAGTTAATAAATGTATACTTTTTGACATGGGCATAGCCATGTCAAGGGCCCAAGTGTTCCAGATCATATGAATGGAAACACCCTCTGCAGGCAAGGCTCAAATAGATGACAAATAGATGACTTTCCCTGGTCCGTGTGCAGATGTTGAGTGTGTGTGCAGAAAATATCCCCTGTAGGTTTCTACCCCTGAATGTTTAGAGTCAAAAGATTGCTCCCCTACAGGGACTGTTCCTGCTAAGATTAGCTAAATCTGCCTCTGTGTTCAGCTGTATATAATAACTCTGCCTCCTTGTTTTTCTGTATGCAATAGCCGTACCTCCCAGTTCAACTATATTTAATAAACATGCTGAGCTTCCAGAGTGCCGTGACTTTCCCATCAGAGAGCTCAGTTCACCTAATCTCATGCTTTCTTTGTTTATGTGTCTGCCATTTTTTCATTCCATGGCACCACAATTAGTTAAATCCCTGGAACTGTGCAGAGCATAGCAGTAGCATACATCTGACATCTGTCATACCAGCACAGGAGAATCCCTGCACAAACTTGGTTTATTCAAGAGAGAGAGAGAGAGAGAGAGAGAGAGAGAGAGAGAGAGAGAGAGAGAGAGAGAGAGAGAGACAGAGAGAGAGACAGAGACAGAGAGAGAGACAGAGACAGAGAGAGAGACAGAGACAGAGACAGAGTCAGAGACAGAGACAGAGACAGAGGTAGACTGTCTCAAACAAGGTGGGTGGTGAGGAATGACAACCAAGGTTGTCCTGTGACCTTCACAGCTTGCTGTTATCTATACTCACCCATGTTTTTACACATAAGTATACACAGGTACATACGGATTATAAACACACACGCAAAGATTTCTAAACATTCATACAATATCATAAACTATATACTTCAATCTGATTTCATGATATTTTCATAATGTCTTCTTTCTGAAATGTGATATTAATTGTCACAGCCCTTCATTTTCTCTAATTTGAAAGTTTCCAATATTATTTGCTTTTCATAACTTTCATAATTTTAAAGAGTAGTGGATGGGTGTTTTCCAGGATGTCTTACTACTATTCAGTTTTTTTTTTATAAAGGCTTCTTATGATTAGAGTAGAGTTATGTGTTTGGGGAAGAATATCAGAATAGTAAAGTGCCCTTCTCCTCCTATAATACCAGGTACTAGTAACTAGGGTTATGTGGTAGCCACAAAACTTTCACTGATCTTTAGTCTTAAGTGTCTTGACCAAGTTTAGTAACTTCCAATTTTTTCTCTTTTTAAGAGGTGAGTTAAAATGGAAAATCAGTGTGCATAACTGTCAAAAATCTAAAAATAAATGTAGCATATACTTTGCACTACCACTCCTTGGTATATACTGTAAGAACTCAACTGCCTTCCATGACATACTTGCTCATAGAAGTTCATTGCCACTCTATTCACAATAGCTAGGGAGTGAAAACAACCTTAATTTCCTTCAGTTAATGAATAGATAATTACAACGTGGCACATATTGACTATGGAAAATTATTTAGCTGTATTTTTTAAAGAATGAAATCATGAAATTTGCAGGTAAATGGATGGAACTACAAAAGATCGTACTGAATGAGATAATTCAGACCCAAAAATACAATTACCACATCTTCTTGCTCATCTGAGGTTTTTAGTTCCAAGTCTTCAGATGTGAAGATTTAACCTGGAATAACTGCAGAAACCAGTAAAGTAAAAGTAAACCATGCCATGGGGGAGGAGGAGCAATAGAAAAGGGAATAACAGAGGTATGCGACTTAAAGAGTTGAAAGGGGAATATGGAAAATAGGAATGGGGTGGGATTTGATTAGGAAATGGAGAGGAAGATAAATGCAAAAAGAAAAGGAGGGTAAAATAACATAGGTCTAGAAAAGATACAAGGAATCATACTATTAACTATTGTGCTGGTTAGTTTTATGTTAACTTGGCACAAGCTAGAATCATCAGAGAAGAGGGAGATTCAATAGAAAAAATGTCTTTAAAAGACTGGGATGTAAGCAAGCCTGTAGAATATCTTCTTAATTAGTGAATTGATGGGGAAGGTTCCTAGCCTTTTGTGGATGCTGCCAACCCTGGGCTTGTGGTCCTAAATGTTATAAGAAAGTTCTTGTGGGACCCTTACAGTGGTAGTGGGAGTGACTCTGACTCTATTACCTGCTTTGGGGCCCTTTTCCTCCTACCCAGTTGATCCATTCAATTTTGATATGAGGGACTTGTGCCTAGTCTTATTGTAACTAATATCATGTGCGGTTGATAGCACTAGGATGCTTTTCTCTCTCTCTCTCTCTCTCTCTCTCTCTCTCTCTCTCTCTCTCTCTCTCTCTCTCTCTCTCTCTCTGTGTGTGTGTGTGTGTGTAAAATGGAGGAGGAGTGAATCAGTGAATCGGGGGAGTAAAATAATAAATAAATAAAAATAAAAATGCTGAGCAAGCCATGAGCATCAAGCCAGTTAGCAGCACTCCTCCATGGCCTCAGTCTCAGCTCCTGCCTCAAGGTTCCTGCCCTAATTGGGATCCTAGTGTTATTGCTTTTGATGGTGAATTGTTATATGGAATTGGCAGTGGAATAAATGCTTTTCCCAACAATGTTATTTCACAACATGAACAAAGAGATCTATCTATCTATCTATCTATCTATCTATCTATCTATCTATCTATCTATCTATCTATCTATTTATCTAAAATTACATGTAATATATTCAAGTATGTATATACATATGCATATAGTTTAAATAACATTTTCATACTTGAGCTGGCAATTCTCTCCACAAGATTCATAGAACATCTAATACCAACCCTCAATATCAGACATGAGTTGTTGGCTAGGGGCTGTCTAAGAGATATCATTGGCTATTGTTTTCTGTCCTTGTTTCCCCCCCCCAGAGGTGGAAGAATTCATCATGTACTTCATACACAGGACCCAAAGGGTCTGAGCTGTATCTAACCTGATATCCTCCTCTGTGAGGATTAACTTCTATAATACTAGAAGACAACATATACGTTTCCAAGGGAAGGAAGCAACCAACAGTCTTACCCAGGTATGAAACCTATGAATAACAATAAGGCCCAGCATGACATGACAACTGTAAGGGTACAGTAGTGGCACACAAATCATGGTGGTAACCAACAGCTTTCCAATTGGACTTCAGACCCATTCAACAAGAGGGAAAACAGGCCTAGCATTGAAATCCTAGGCAACTATCCTGCGCTAATGACATTATGGATTTTGGAGGAGAAGCTACAACTTCTGCAACTTCTTTACTAAATCAGCATAGTCCCTAACTACATTCTAACAGTTGGTGAAAATAGAAGTCATTAAGGCAGTAGTGACCTTGGGGAAAGTCCCCCACACAGCTAAATTTAGATACAGGCATGGTAGCACAAGCCTTTAATCCTAAGAGGCAAAGACAAACAGATCTCTGAGTTCATGGCCAGCACAGAACAGAGCAAGTTCTAGGTGAAGAGAAACTTAAATCCAAGCTTGGAGGACCACACCTTTAACCCCAGTGTTTAGGAAACAGGCATACACACCTCTGAGCTCAAAGTCAATTTACAGAGCAAGTTCCAGGAAAGCCAAGCATAGGCACAGAAGGAGATAGAAAAATCTGGTAATAGAATAAGGAGGCAGACCGTGTTCCAGCCCCAGCAAGTAGCAGAACATTGCATTTTTGGCCATGTGGCTCTGGCAGAGACTCTAAAATTGAAGACACCTTGGAGACCACGAGATGTTTGAGATGCCAGAGCCATGGGCTATCTGCTGAGGAAAGCTTATAACAGGGAATGGAAGCAGCCCAGGAGAAAGAAGTTTGTTACAGTCAACAAAGATGAAAAGGGAGTTGGAGATCTGAAGACTGCTGATATCAGACATGGAGATGCAGAGTTTGGAACTTGTCCAGTTGGTGTCCTGTCTTGCTTCGGGAATTACAGTAAAGTGATTGGATAAATCTCAGAAGAGACCTTGAACTTTGGAATTTTAACATTGTTGAGACTGCTATAGACTATGGGGACTCTGGAAGTTGGACTAAATGTATTTTGCATTATGCTATTTAGGTGTGGTCCCCATAGACTCATATGTTTGAATAAGTCTATGGGGGCCAGGGAGTGGAATGTGATGGTTTGTATATGCTTGGTCCAAGGAATGATCCTATTAGGAGATGTGGCCTTGTTGGAGTAGGTATGTCATGTGGATGTGGGCTTAAGTCCCTTGTCCTAGCTGCCTGGAAGTTAGTCTTTCACTAGCACCCTTCAGATGAAGATGTAGAACTCTTAGCTCTGTCTACACCATGCCTGCCTAGATGCCACCATGCTCCTACCTTGATGATAATGGACTGAACCTCTGAACCTGTAAGCCATCCCCAAATACATATTGTCCTTTAGAAGACTTGCCTTGGTCATGGCGTCTGTTCACAGAAGTAAAACACTAACTAAGATGATACATTTGGGTATTTTACAATTATAGATTTCTGAACAAGATATTTCCCATCTCCAAAAAGAAGTAACATTCTAAACATATTAATAACAAGGATATAGGGAAAACATTATTCATTATATTTTAGACAGTGGTGCAAATAGGTATTGTCAATTTAGATAGCTGTCTGTCAGGATTCATCAAAATAGAAACTGCAGCTACTCTTTAAGCCTGATTCTATTTCTTTATTACTTATAGGTATTATATATGTGATTTCCTTTTAAATATCTCATCATTATCAATATGATAAATATATGTAAATTAACTTTCCTATGTATACAAATAAGCATACAGAAACATGTTTATTGCACACTGCTCTTCTTACTTATAATAAGAGTTTTAAACTATAAATGTCCATAAATTCATTTTAGTATTGGATGTCATGAGGATAAAAAGAATGAAGTAGATTTTTAAAATGTGCAAAGGGCTTGAATAAAGAAGATACACAAATGGGAAACAAATGCTTGAACAGATGTTTGGTATCATTAGCCCCTATGGAAATTAAAATCAAAACCACAATGAAAGCTCACCCCTTTGGATGTCCATTAGAGTAAAATGGAGGGAATGACAGTTGAAATGACAAGTTAGTGGATAAGAAGTATAGGAAATCAATCTTTGTCTACTATTTATTAGAATGTAAAATGCTACTACCAATATGAAAAATGGTATTGGGGTTGGAGATAGTGAGGGCTGGGGGCACTGGAGAGATGAAGAGAAAGAGAGTGGGGACAAAAGAGAGAGACACATATCCAAACTAGCATGATTATGAAAATGAGCAGCTGGGCTGCAAGAAGTCCATAAGCTGAAGAGGTTTAGGTTGGGATGTGAGCATGGACTCTGAACTGTGAAACAGATACATGTGAAACTGAGGGACCCTGGAGACTAGTATGTATTTTGGGATGATATTAGGGACTACAGATAGCCATTTGTCCCTTCTTCCAGCAATCAAGGAAATGACCACTATAGTAGAGGTGGGCCAGCTTCACAAATTCCTGAGGAGTGCTGGCTTTTGTCTAACTGAGAGTTCCCAGTACCCATACTGGGCTTTCACAAACACCTGTAACTATAGCCCCAGGGAATCAGATACCATCCTTTGGCCTCCAATAGCAACACACACACACACACACACACACACACACACACACACACACACACATTGTTTTTTAAGTTTGGGCTAAAGAAATGGCTCACTGAACAAAGATGAGCCTAGAGAGATGGCTCCATGGCTAATGGTATGTACTACTCTTTAAGAGTACTAGAGTTTGGCTAACAGGATGTATGTCAGACAGCTCATAGTGAATCCAATAGCCTCTTCTGGCTACCCCAAGCACAAGCATGTATATAGCATACGCACAGAGAGAAACATATACACATACACATAATTTAACATATATCTTGCAGAAAAAGCTCTTCCAAGTATATAAATCAGATTTCAATCTGACCCAGGTGGTTCACTTCTAGGTATATAACTAAAAGAACCAAAATCAGGATACTTAACATAGATTTGCACGGTTCACTACAACACTATCCGTAGGATCGAAGAGGCAGAAGCAACCCAAAACTCAAGGGTCCATCATAGTATATTTCCACAGTGAAATAATGTTCCTTTACTTTATTATTTTTCTACATCCTTTTTTATTATTATTAAACTAATAAAATTTATTTTTAAATATACAACACAGTATTGACATTTTTCAAGTTATCAAAATAATTTATAATAGTTAAAAGCCCCTTAAATATACATGATATCTTCTGAAGCTAAAAGTAATATGCACTCTACCAGTTTGTAAAATCTATTTGGAACATTAAACATAATAGAAGTACAAAAAGTCTCTTATGAAGTTCTCTATGAAAGGAAATTGTGACAAGTTCCTGTTTAGACAGAAATTGCACCATCTCCAAGGGACAATACTCATTGTAGCTGTGGCTTCAGAGAATCAATTTGGTAGTGTTCCATCTGTTTCTATTTTGTGGAATATTTGAAGAGTATTGGCATTAGGTCTTCTTTGAAGGTCTGATAGAATACTGGACTGAACCCATTTGGTCCCGGGCTTTTTGTATGTGTGTGTGTGTGTGTGTGTGTGTGTTGGGAGATAGTTAATGATTGCTTCTACTTCTTTTTTTTTTAATTTTATTTTCAAAGTTTTTTTTTATTTACATTCAAGATCATTTCCCATTTCCCGTTTCCTCCCTCCCAAAAAGTCCCATAAGCCCCCTTCCCTCCCTCTTTTCCCCATGCAACCCCCTCTCACTTCTCTGTCCTGGCGTTCCCCTACATCCAGTCTTTCCAGTACCAGGGGTCTCTCCTTCCATCTTCTTAGAAATCTATTGATATGCGAATTGTGTCTAGGGTATTCCGAGATTCTGGGTTAATATCCCCTTATCAGTGACTGCATACCATGTGTGTTCTTTTGTGATTGGGTTACCTCACTAAGGATGATATTTTCAAGTTCTGATCATTTGCCTAGGAATTTCGAGAATTCATTGTTTTTAATTGCAGAGTAGTATTCCATTGTGTAAATATACCACATTTTCTGAATCCATTCCTCTGTTGAGGGACATCTGGGTTCTTTCCAGCTTCTGGCTATTATAAATAAGGCTGCTATGAACATAGTGGAGCATGTGTCCTTATTGCATGCAGGGGAAGCCTCTGGGTATATGCCCAGGAATGGTATAGCCGGATCCTCTGGGAGTGTCATGCCCAGTTTTCTGAGGAACCGCCAGACTGCTTTCCAGAGTGGTTGTACCAGCTTGCAATTCCACCAGCAGTGGAGGAGTGTTCCTCTTTCTCCACATCCTCGCCAACAACTGCTGTCTCCTCTGTTTTTGATCTTAGCCATTCTGACTGGTGTGAGATGGAATCATAGGGTTGTTTTGATTTGCATTTCCCTAATGACTAAGGATGATGAACATCTCTTTAGGTGCTTCTCAGCCATTAGATATTCTTCAGGTGAGAATTCTTTGTTTAGCTCTGTACCCCATTTTTTAATAGGGTTACTTGCCTCTCTGGAGTTTAACTTCTTGAGTTCTTTCTATATATTGGATATTAGCCCTCTGTCGGATGTAGGGTTGGTAAAGATCATTTCCCAGTTAGTTGGTTGCCGTTTGTCTTTTTGACAGTGTCTTTTGCCTTGCAAAATCTTTGTAATTTAATGAGGTCCCATTTGTCTATTCTTGATCTTAGAGCATAAGCTATTGGAGTTCTGTTCAGGAAAGTCTCCCCTGTGCCCATATGTTCAAGGTTCTTCCCTAGCTTCCTTTCTATTAGTTTCAGTGTGTCTGGTTTTATATGGAGGTCCTTGATCCACTTGGAATTGAGCTTAGTGCAAGGAGATAAGAATGGGTCAATTTGCATTCTTCTGCATGTTGACCACCAGTTGAGCCAGCACCATTTGTTGAAAAGGCTATCTTTTTTCCACTGGATGGTTTTAGCTCCTTTGTCAAAGATCAAGTGACCATAGGAGTGTGGATTCATTTCTGGGTCTTCAATTCTGTTCCATTGATCTACATGCCTGTCACTGTACCAATACCATGCTGTTTTTAACATTATTGCTCTGTAGTACAGCTTGAGGTCCGGGATACTGATTCCCCCAGAGGTTCTTTTACTCTTGAGAATAGTTTTAGCTATTCTGGATTTTCTGTTATTCCAGATGAATTTTTGAATTGCTCTTTCTAACTCTATGAAGAATTGAGTTGGGATTTTGATGGGGATTGCATTGAATCTGTATATAACTTTTGGTAAGATGGTCATTTTTACTATAATAATCATGCCAATCCATGAGCATGGCAGATTTTTCCATCTTCTGAGGTCTTCTTCAATTTCTTTCTTCAGAGACTTGAAGTTCTTGTCATACAGATCTTTCACTTGTTTGGTTAGAGTCACGCCAAGATCCTTTATATGGTTTGTGGCTATCATGAAGGGTATCATTTCTCTTACTTCTTTCACAGCCTGCTTATCCTTTGAGTATAGGAAGGCTACTGACTTGCTTGAGTTGATTTTATATCCGGCCACTTTGCTGAAGTCGTTTATCAGCTGTAGAAGTTTCTGGTGGAGTTCTTTGGGTCGCTTAAGTATACTATCTTATCGTCTGCAAATAGTGATAGTTTGGTTTCTTCCTTTCCAATTTGTATCCATTTGACCTCCTTTTGTTGTCTAATTGCTCTAGCTAGAACTTCAATTAATATATTGAAAAGATGTGGAGAGAGAGGGCAGCCTTGTCTAGTCCCTGATTTTAGTGGGATTGCTTCAAGTTTCTCTTCATTTAGATTGATGCTGGCTACCGGTTTGCTGTAAATTGCTTTTACTATGTTTAGATATGGGCCTTGAATTCCTGATCTTTCCAAGACCTTTAGCATGAAAGGATGCTGAATTTTGTCAAATGTGTTCTCAGCATCTAATGAGATGACCATGTGGTTTTTCTCTTTGAGATTGTTTATATAGTGGATTACATTGATGGATTTCCTTATATTGAACCATCCCTGCATCCCTGGGATGAAGCCTACTTGATCGTAGTGAATGATCATTTTGATATATTCTTGGATTCGGTTGGCAAGAATTTTATTGAGTTTTTTTGCATCGATATTCATAAGAGAGATTGGCCTGAGATTCTTTTTCTTTGTCGGATCTTTGTGTGCTTTTGGTATTAGTGTAATTGTGGCTTCATAGAACGAGTTGGGTAGTGTTCCTTCTGTTTCTATTTTGTGGCACAGTTTGAAGAGTATTGGTGTTAGGTCTTCTTTGAAGGTCTGATAGAATTCTGCACTAAAACCATCTGGACCCTGAGATTCCATCTCACACCAGTCAGGATGGCTAAGATCAAAAACACAGGAGACAGCAGTTGTTGGCGAGGATGTGGAGAAAGAGGAACACTCCTCCACTGCTGGTGGAATTGCAGGCTGCTACAACCACTCTGGAAAGCAGTCTGGCGGTTCCTCAGAAAACTGGGCATGACACTCCCGGAGGATCCGGCTATACCACTCCTGGGCATATACCCAGAGACTTTACCTGCATGCAATAAGGACACATGCTCCACTATATTCATAGCAGCCTTATTTATAATAGCCAGAAGCTGGAAAGAACCCAGATGTCCCTCAACGGAGGAATGTATTCAGAAGACGTGGTATATCTACACAATGGAATACTACTGTGCAATTAAAAACAATGAATTCACGAAATTCCTAGGCAAATGGTCAGAACTTGAAAATATCATCCTTAGTGAGGTAACCCAATCACAAAAGAACACACGTGGTATGCAGTCACTGATAAGGGGATATTGACCCAGAATCTCGGAATACCCTAGACACAATCCGCATATCAATAGATTTCTAAAAAGATGGAAGGAGAGACCCCTGGTCCTGGAAAGACTGGATGTAGGGGAACGCCAGGACAGAGTAACGAGAGGGGGTTGAATGGAGAAATGAGGGAGGGAAGGGGGCTTATGGGACTTTCGGGGAGGGAGGAAACGGGAAAGGGGAAGTGATTTGGAATGTAAATTAAAAAATAATAAAAAAAAAACCATCTGGACCTGTGCTTTTTTTGGTTGGAAGACTTCCAATGACAACTTCTATTTCTTCAGGGGTTATAGGACGGTTTAGATGGTCTATTTGATCCTGATTTAATTTTGGTATTCGATATCTGTCAAGGAAATTGTCCATTTCCTCGAGATTTTCTAGTTGTGTTGAATACAGGTTTTTGTAGTAGGATCTGATGATTTTTTGAATTTCCCCAGTTTCTGTTGTTATCTCTCCCTTTTCGTTTCTGATTTTATTAATTTGGATACTATCTCAGTGCCCTCTGGTTAGTCTGGCTAAGGGCTTATCTATCTTGTTGATTTTCTCAAAGAACCAACTCCTCGTTTTGTTGATTCTTTGTATGGTTTTATTTGTTTCTACTTGATTGATTTCAGCCCTGAGTTTGATGATTTCCTGCCTTCTACTCCTCTTTGGTGTATTTGCTTCTTTTTGGTTCAGGGCTTTCAGGTGTGCCATTAAGCTGTTAGTGTATGCTGTCTCCCGTTTCTTTTTGGCGGCACTCAGGGCTATGAATTTTCCTCTTAGCACTGCTTTCATTGTGTCCCATAAATTAGGGTATGTTGTGCCTTCATTTTCATTAAATATCAAATAGTCTTTGATTTCTTTCTTTATTTCCACCTTGTCCAAGTTATCATTGAGTAGAGCATTGTTCAGCCTCCATGTGTATGTGGGTATTCTTTTGTTTTTGTTGCCAATGAAGACCATCCTTATTCCATAGTGATCTGATAGGAGGCATGGGATTATTTCTATCTTCTTATATCTGTTGAGGTTTGATTTGTGACCAATTATATGGTCAATTTTGGAGAAGGTACCATGAGGTGCTGAGAAGAGGGTGTATTCTTTTGCTCTAGGATGAAATGTTCTATATATATCTGTTAGTTCCATTTGGTCTACGGCTTCAATTAGATTCACTGTGTCCCTGTTTAGTTTCTGCTTTCCTGAACGATCCATTTCAGAGAGCGGGGTGTTGAAGTCACCCACTATTATTGTTTGAGGTGCGATGTGTGCTTTGAGCTTTAGTAAAGTTTCTTTTACGAATGAGGATGCCCTTGCATTTGGAGCATAGATATTCAGAATTGAGAGTTCTTGTTGGTGGATTTTTCCCTTGATCAGTATGTAGTGTCCTTCTGTGTCTTTTTTGATGACTTTAGGTTGAAAATCAATTGTATCTGATATTAGGATGGCTACTCCGGCTCGTTTCTTGGGGCCATTTGCTTGTAAAATTGTTTTCCAGCCTTTTACTCTGAGGTAGTGTTTGTCTTTGACACTGAGGTGCATTTCCTGCATGCAGCAAATGCTGGGTCCTGTTTATGTATGCAGTCTGCTAGTGTATGTCTTTTTGGGGGAATTGAGACCATTGATATTAAGAGAGATTTAGGCATAGTGATTATTGCCAACTGCCATTCTTGATGCTATCTTTTTTTTTTTAATTTTTTTTAATTTACATTCCAAATCACTTCCCCTTTTCCGTTTCCTCCCTCCCCGAAAGTCCCATAAGCCCCCTTCCCTCCCTCTTTTCTCCATTCAACCCCCTCTCGTTACTCTGTCCTGTCGTTCCCCTACATCCAGTCTTTCCAGGACCAGGGGTCTCTCCTTCCATCTTTTTAGAAATCTATTGATATGCGGATTGTGTCTAGGGTATTCCGAGATTCTGGGTCAATATCCCCTTATCAGTGACTGCATACCATGTGTGTTCTTTTGTGATTGGGTTACCTCACTAAGGATGATATTTTCAAGTTCTGACCATTTGCCTATGAATTTCGTGAATTCATTGTTTTTAATTGCAGAGTAGTATTCCATTGTGTAGATATACCACATCTTCTGAATACATTCCTCCGTTGAGGGACATCTGGGTTCTTTCCAGGTTCTGGCTATTATAAATAAGGCTGCTATGAATATAGTGGAGCATGTGTCCTTATTGCATGCGGGTAAAGTCTCTGTGTATATGCCCAGGAGTGGTATAGCCGGATCCTCCGGGAGTGTCATGCCCAGTTTTCTGAGGAACCGCCAGACTGCTTTCCAGAGTGGTTGTACAAGCCTGCAATTCCACCAGCAGTGGAGGAGTGTTACTCTTTCTCCACATCCTCGCCAACAACTGCTGTCTCCTCTGTTTTTGATCTTAGCCATTCTGACTGGTGTGAGATGGAATCTCAGGGTTGTTTTGATTTGCATTTCCCTAATGACTAAAGATGATGAACATCTCTTTAGGTGCTTCTCAGCCATTAGATATTCTTCAGGTAAGAACTCTTTGTTTAGCTCTGTACCCCATTTTTTAATAGGGTTACTTGCCTCTCTGGAGTTTAACTTCTTGAGTTCTTTGTATATATTGGATATTAGCCCTCTGTCGGATGTAAGGTTGGTAAAGATCATTTCCCAGTTAGTTGGTTGCCGCTTTGTCTTTTTGACAGTGTCTTTTGCCTTGCAAAAACTTTGTAATTTAATGAGGTCCCATTTGTCTATTCTTGATCTTAGAGCATAAGCTATTGGATTTCTGTTCAGGAAATTCTCCCCTGTGCCCATATGTTCAAGGTTCTTCCCTAGTTTCCCTTCTATTAGTTTCAGTGTGTCTGGTTTTATGTGGAGATCTTTGATCCATTTAGAATTGAGCTTAGTGCAAGGCGATAAGGATGGGTCAATTTGCATTCTTCTGCATGTTGACCTCCAGCTGAGCCAGCACCATTTGTTGAAAAGGCTATCTTTTTTCCACTGGATGGTTTTAGCTCCTTTGTCAAAGATCAAGTGACCATAGGAGTGTGGATTCATTTCTGGGTCTTCAGTTCTGTTCCATTGATCTACATGTCTGTTACTGTACCAATACCATGCGGTTTTTAACACTATTGCTCTGTAGTACAGCTTGAGGTCCGGGATACTGATTCCCCCAGAGGTTCTTTTACTCTTGAGAATAGTTTTAGCTATTCTGGGTTTTCTGTTATTCCAGATGAATTTTTGAATTGCTCTTTCTAACTCTATGAAGAATTGAGTTGGGATTTTGATGGGGATTGCATTGAATCTGTGTATTACTTTTGGTAAGATGCTCATTTTTACTATATTAATCCTGCCAATCCATGCGCATGGCAGATTTGTCCATCTTCTGAGGTCTTCTTCAATTTCTCTCTTCAGAGACTTGAAGTTCTTGTCATACAGATCTTTCACTTGTTTGGTTAGAGTCACGCCAAGATACTTAATATGGTTTGTGGCTATCGTGAAGGGTATTATTTCTCTTACTTCTTTCTCAGCCTGCTTATCCTTTGAGTATAGGAAGGCTACTGACTTGCTTGAGTTGATTTTATATCCGGCCACTTTGCTGAAGTCGTTTATCAGCTGTAGGAGTTCTCTGGTGGAGTTCTTTGGGTCGCTTAAGTATACTATCATATCGTCTGCAAATAGTGATAGTTTGACTTCTTCCTTTCCAATTTGTATCCCTTTGACCTCTTTTTGTTGTCTAATTGCTCTAGCTAGAACTTCAAGTACTATATTGAAAAGATATGGAGAGAGAGGGCAGCCTTGTCTAGTCCCTGATTTTAGTGGGATTGCTTCAAGTTTCTCTCCATTTAGATTGATGCTGGCTACCGGTTTGCTGTAAATTGCTTTTACTATGTTTAGATATGGGCCTTGAATTCCTGATCTTTCCAAGACCTTTAGCATGAAAGGATGCTGAATTTTGTCAAATGCTTTCTCAGCATCTAATGAGATGACCATGTGGTTTTTTTCTTTGAGATTGTTTATGTAGTGGATTACATTGATGGATTTCCTTATATTGAACCATCCCTGCATCCCTGGGATGAAGCCTACTTGATCGTGGTGGATGATCATTTTGATATATTCTTGGATTCGGTTGGCAAGAATTTTATTGAATATTTTTGCATCGATATTCATAAGAGAGATTGGCCTGAGATTCTCTTTCTTTGTCGGATCTTTGTGTGCTTTTGGTATTAGTGTAATTGTGGCTTCATAGAACGAGTTGGGTAGTGTTCCTTCTGTTTCTATTTTGTGGAACAGTTTGAAGAGTATTGGTGTTAGGTCTTCTTTGAAGGTCTGATAGAATTCTGCACTAAAACCATCTGGACCTGTGCTTTTTTTGGTTGGAAGACTTCCAATGACAACTTCTATTTCTTCAGGGGTTATAGGATGGTTTAGATGGTCTATTTGATCCTGATTTAATTTTGGTACTTGGTATCTGTCAAGGAAATTGTCCATTTCCTCAAGATTTTCTAGTTGTGTTGAATACAGGTTTTTGTAGTAGGATCTGATGATTTTTTGAATTTCCTCAGTTTCTGTTGTTATCTCTCCCTTTTCATTTCTGATTTTATTAATTTGTATACTATCTCTATGCTCTCTGGTTAGTCTGGCTAAGGGCTTATCTATCTTGTTAATTTTCTCAAAGAACCAACTCCTCGTTTTGTTGATTCTTTGTATGGTTTTATTTGTTTCTACTTGATTGATTTCAGCCCTGAGTTTGATGATTTCCTGCCTTCTACTCCTCTTTGGTGTATTTGCTTCTTTTTGGTTCAGGGCTTTCAGGTGTGCCATTAAGCTGTTAGTGTATGCTGTCTCCCGTTTCTTTTTGGCGGCACTCAGGGCTATGAATTTTCCTCTTAGCACTGCTTTCATTGTGTCCCATAAATTAGGGTATGTTGTGCCTTCATTTTCATTAACTTTCAAAAAGTCTTTGATTTCTTTCTTTATTTCCACCTTGACCAAGTTATCATTGAGTAGAGCATTGTTCAGCCTCCATGTGTATGTGGGTTTTCTTTTGTTTTTGTTGCCACCGAAGACCACCCTTATTCCATAGTGATCTGATAGGAGGCATGGGATTATTTCTATCTTCTTGTATCTGTTGAGGTCTGATATGTGACCAATTATATGGTGAATTTTGGAGAAGGTACCATGAGGAGCTGAGAAGAGGGTGTATTCTTTAGCTCTAGGATGAAATGTTCTATATATATATCAGTTAGTTCCATTTGGTCCAAGGCTTCAATTAGATTCACTGTGTCCCTGTTTAGTTTCTGCTTTCCTGAACTATCCATTTCAGAAAGCGGGGTGTTGAAGTCACCCACTATTATTGTGTGCAGTGCGATGTGTGCTTTGAGTTTTAGTAAAGTTTCTTTTACGAATGAGGGTGCCCTTGCATTTGGAGCATAGATATTCAGAATTGAGAGTTCTTGATGGTGGATTTTTCCCTTGATCAGTATGTAGTGTCCTTCTGTGTCTTTTTTGATGACTTTAAGTTGAAAATCAATTTTATCCGATATTAGGATGGCTACTCCACCTCGTTTCTTGGGGCCATTTGCTTGTAAAATTGTTTTCCAGCCTTTTACTCTGAGGTAGTGTTTGTCTTTGACACTGAGGTGCGTTTCCTGCATGCAGCAAAATGCTGGGTCCTGTTTACGTATCCAGTCTGCTAGTCTATGTCTTTTAATTGGGGAATTGAGACCATTGATATTAAGAGAGATTAAGGCATAGTGATTATTGCCATCTGCCATTCTTGACGCTATCTTTATGTTTGAGTGGTTATCTACTTTTGGGTTTGATTCAAGAAGGTTATTATCTCATTTTTTCCAGGGTGTTGTTTCTCTCCCTGTATTGGAGGTTTCCACCTATTATCCATTGCAGGGCTGGATTTGTGGAAAGATATTGTGAAAATTTGGTTTTATCATGGAATATCTTGGTCTCTCCATCTATGGTGATTGAGAGTTTTGCTGGGTATAGTAGTCTAGGCTGGCATTTGTGCTGTCTTAGTGTCTGCATGAGATCTGCCCAGGATCTTCTGGCTTTCATAATCTCTGGTGAGAAGTCTGATGTGATTCGGATAGGTCTTCCTTTGTATGTTACTTGGCCCTTTTCTCTTACTGCTTTTAATATTCTTTCTTTGTTTAGAACATTCGGTGTTTTGATTATTATGTGACGGGAGGTATTTCTGTTCTGGTCCAGTCTGTTTGGAGTTCTGTAGGCTTCTTGTATGTTCATTGGCATCTCTCTTTTTAAGTTAGGGAAGTTTTCCTCCATAATTTTGTTGAAGATGTTTACTGGCCCTTTAAGTTGCAAATCTTCACTCTCATCTATACCTATAATCCTTAGGTTTGGTCTTCTTATTGTGTCCTGGATTTCCTGGATGTTTTGGGTTACACGTTTTTTGCATTTTGCATTTTCTTTGACTGTTGAGTCGATGCTTTCTATGGAATCTTCAGCACCTGAGATTCTTTCTTCCATCTCTTGTATTCTATTGTTGATATTTGCATCTATGACTCCTGATTTCTTCCCAAGGTTTTCTATCTCCAAAGTTGTCTCCCTTTGTGATTTCTTAGTTGTTTCTACTTCCTTTTTTAGTTCCTGGATGGATTTGCTGAGATCCTTCACTTGTTTGTTTGTATTTTCCTGTATTTCTTTAAGGTATTTTTGCATTACCTCTTTCAGGATTTCTTCCTGATGACCCACGTTCTCCTGCATTTCTCTGAGCGATTTTTGTGTTTCCTCTTCATGGGATTCCGTCTGTTGATCCATCGTCTCCTGCATTTCTTTAAGCAGTTCTCGTGTTTCCTTTGTAAGGGCATCTAACTGTTGATTCATTTCTTTAAGCAATTTTTGTGTTGCCTCCTTATGGGCATCCATCTGTTGACCCATATTCTTCTGCATTTCTTTATGCCAATTTTGTGATTCCTTTGTGAGTGCATCTACCCGTTGATTCATCTCGTTAAGCGATTTTTGTGTTGTCTTCTTGTGCGCCTCCATCTTTTGATCCATGTTCTCCTGCGTTTCTCTAAGCGATTTTTGTGTTTCCTTTGTAAGGGCTTCTAACTGTTGATTCATGGTCTCCTGTAACTCTTTATGAGATTTATTTGTGTCCTTCTTGTGATCCTCTAATAGGATCATGAGAAGTGATTTTAAATCCAGATCTTGTCTTTTGGGTGTGGTGGGGTATCCAGGACTTGCTGCTGTTGGAGAGTTGGGTTTGGATGGTCCCACATTACTTTGATTTCTTTTAGTAACATTCCTACGTTTGCCTTTTGCCATCTGGATAGCTCTGGTCTTAGTTGGTCCTGTTGCCACTGGCTTTTGGTTGGACCTCCTGTGAGCCTGCAAAGGTATTTCTGCCCCCCCCCCCCCCGGATTACCAGGATTCCCCTGGCACCGATTTCTGGGGCCTGCCTGCCCCTGAGTGACTTTGGAGCCCTAATGTGCCTTGCCCCAAGTGATCTTATATTGGGGAGGCCTTGCACATCTAAAGGCTCAGCCTAGTGGATTCCTGGAGCAGAGGTCGCCAAAGGGAGGCTGGTAGGCTCCTGCCCTGTGCAGGGGTGTGTGATCTCTCCTAGGGGGGGAGGGGGTGTCACTCTGCCAGGCAGAAGTCCCACAGCAGAACTGGCAAGCTGGTTACTGCAGATCAGCCGAGCACTTGGGAGCTGCATACACACAAGTCGCCCGAGACCCAAGCGATATTATGCCTGTCTGTCTCAGAGCCTGGCTGTCCCAACTTCCCAGTCACTGGAGCAAAGATGGCGGAGGGCACTCTCTGTGGCACCGCTCACCCTGTAGACGTGATGGCCCGCCGATCTGGCACTCAGACGACCACAGCGCTGACCCGTTCTCGGGCACAGAGGAAGCCCCAACAGGCCGTGTCCCAAGTGATGTTATATTGGGGATAGGGAGCTTGGGTTACCTGTCTCTTCAGTGCATTCTGTGGGAACAGAGGTCGTGGAAGGAAAGCTGGTAGGCTCCCGCCCAGTGCGGGGTCCCTCTGCCAGGCAGAAGTCCCACAGCAGAGCTGGCGAGCTGGTCACTGCAGATCAGCCCCGCACCTGGGAGCTGCACACACACAAGCCGCCCGAGACCCAAGCGACATTATGCCTGTCTGTCTCACAACCTGGCTGTCCCAACCTCCCAGTCACTGGAGCCCTTGATGCTATCTTTATGTTTGAGTAGTTATCTAGTTTTGTGTTTGAAGCAAGAAGGTTACTATCTCATTTTTTCCAGGGTGTTGTTTCTCTCCCTGTATTGGCGGTTTCCACCTATTATCCTTTGCAGGGCTGGATTTGTGGAAAGATATTGTGAAAATTTGGTTTTATCATGGAATATCTTGGTCTCTCCATCTATGGTGATTGAGAGTTTTGCTGGGTATAGTAGTCTAGGCTGGCATTTGTGCTTTCTTAGTGTCTGCATGAGATCTGCCCAGGATCTTCTGGCTTTTATAGTCTCTGGTGAGAATTCTGATGTGATTCGGATAGGTCTTCCTTTGTATGTTACTTGGCCCTTTTCTCTTACTGCTTTTAATATTCTTTCTTTGTTTAGTACATTTGGTGTTTTAATTATTATGTGATGGGAGTTATTTCTGTTCTGGTTCAGTCTGTTTGGAGTTCTGTAGGCTTCTTGTACGTTCATCGGCATCTCTCTCTTTAGGTTAGGGAAGTTTTCTTCCATAATTTTGTTGAAGATGTTTACTGGCCCTTTAAGTTGCAAATCTTCACTCTCAGCTATACCTATAATCCTTAGGTTTGCTCTTCTCATTATGTCCTGGATTTCCTGGATGTTTTGGGTTACACGTTTTTTGCATTTTGCATTTTCTTTGACTGTTGAGTCAATGCTTTCTATGGTATCTTCAGCACCTGAGATTCTTTCTTCCATCTCTTGTATTCTATTGTTGATGTTTGCATCTATGACTCCTGATTTCTTCCCAAGGTTTTCTATCTCCAAAGTTGTCTCCCTTTGTGATTTCTTAGTTGTTTCTACTTCCTTTTTAGATCCTGGATGATTTGCTGAGATCCTTCACTTGTTTGTTTGTATTTTCCTGTATTTCTTTAAGGTATTTTTGCATTACCTCTTTCAGGACTTCTGCCTGTTGACCCAAGTTCTCCTTCATTTCTCTGAGCGATTTTTGTGTTTTCCTTCTCATGGTTCTATTTCTTAAGGTTGTTGATGACTTACAGTCTGTAGTCCAACTCCCCATCAATGGTCAGCAGCAGCTGTGGGTGGAAGTCCAAGGATCTAGCAGTTGTTCAGTCCCACAAGGAAAGCAGGCAAGGAAGAGTGAGAGTAAGTCTTCCTTCTTCCAATGTCCTTATATAGGTCTCCAGCAGACACTGTGGTTAGATTAAAGGCCTATGCCACTGAGCCTTTAATCCCAGATGACCTTGAACTTGGAGATTTCCCTATCTTAATCTTCTGTAATTCTTAGTCACTATGCTTCAAGATCTCCATGCCAAGATTCAGGTCAGAAACTTTTATCTCAGCCTCCAGATTAAGAGCATAGGTGAGCTTTCCAATTCTTGATTGTAGTTCATTCCAGATATAGTCAAGTTGACAACCAGGAATAACTACTACAGGTATGTTGTATCTTCATTTTCATTAATTTCTAAAGACTTTAGTTTCTTTATATCTTCAATGACAAAGTTTTCATTGACTGTGGCATTGTTCAGTTTCCACGTGTATGTGGGCTTTTGTTGTTGTTGTTGTTTTTAATGGTATAGTCTGTGGTGATATGATAGGATGCATGCGATTATTTCTATCTTTTTGTATCTGTTGAGGCCTGTTTTGTGACCAATTATATGGTCAGTGTTGGAGAAGGTACCATGAGGGGCTGAGAGGAAGGTATATTCTTCTGTTTTAGGATGAAATATTCCATAGATAACTGTTAACTCCACTTAGGCCATAACTTCTGTTAGTTTCACTGTGTCTGTTTAGTTTTTGTTTCCATGATCTGTCCATTAGTGAATATGGGGTGTTGAAGTCTCCCACACTTATTGTGTGAGGTGCAGTGTGTGCTTTGAGCTTTAGTAAAGTTTTTTTATGAATGTGGGTACCCATGCATTTAGAGCATTTGGAGCATAGATGTTCAGAACTGAGAGTTCTTCTTGGTAGATTTTTTGTCTTTTATAAGTATGAAATGTCCTTCCTCATCATTTTTGATAACTTTTGTTGAGAGTTAATTTTATTCAATATTAGAACAGCTATTCCAGCTTGTTTCTTGGGAACATTTGCTTGGAAAATTGTTTTCCAACCCTTTTTCTGAGGTAGCTTCTGTCTCTGACACTGAGGTGCATTTCCTGTATGCCACAAAATGTTGGGTCCTGTTTAAGTATCAGTGTGTTTGTCTTTTTATTGGGGAATTGTGTCCATTGATGTTAAGAGATATTAAGGAATAGCAATTGTTCCTTCCTGCTATTTTTGATTTTTTTTATGTTTGTGTGGCTATCTTCTTTTGGGTTTGTTAAAAGAAGATTACTTTCTTGCTTTTTCTAGGGTGTAGTTTCCCTCCTTGGGTTGGGGTTTTCCATCTATTATCCTTTGTAAGACTGAATTTGTGGAAATAAATTGTGTAAATTTGTTTTTGTCATGGAATATCTTGGTTTCTCCATTTACAGTAATTGAGAGTTTTGCTGGGTTTAGTTGTCTGGGCTGGCATTTGTGTTCTCTTAGGGTCTATATGACATCTGCCCAGGATCTTCTAGCTTTCATAATCTCTGGTGAGAAATCTGGTGTAATTCTGTTAGATCCGCCTTTATATGTTACTTGAACTTTTCCCCATACTGCCATTAAAATTCTTTCGTTGTTTTGTGCATTTGGTGTTTTGACTTTTATGTGACAGGAGGAATTTCTTTTCTGGTTCAATCTATTTGGAGTTCTGTCGGCTTCTTGTAGGTTTATGGGCATCTCTTTCTTTAGGTCATGGAAATTTTCTATACCTGTCATCCTTATGTTCTGTCTTCTCATTGTGTCCTGGATTTCCTGGATGTTTTGGGTTAGGAGCTTTTTGCATTTTGCGTTTTCTTTGACTGTTATGTCAATGTTTTCCATGGTATCTTCTGCATCTGAGATTCTCTCTTCTATCTCTTGTATTCTGTTGGCGATGCTTGCATCCATGACTCCTGTTCTCTTTCTTAGGTTTTCTATCTCCAGTGTTGTCTCCCTTTGTGATTTTTTTTTATTGTTTCTATTTCCATTTTTAGATCCCGGATGGTTTTGTTCATTTCCTTCACCTGTTTTGTTGTGTTTTCCTGTAATTCCTTAATGGATTTGTGTGTTTCCTCTTTAAGGGCTTCTACCTGTTTACCCATGTTCTCCTGTATAAGGGAGTAATCTATGTCTTTCTTACAGTCTTCTATCATCATCATGAGATGTAATTTTAAATTAGAGTCTTGCTTTTCTCATGTGTTGTGGTATCCAGGGCTCACTGTCATGGGAGAACTGGGTTTTGATGATGTCAAGTAGCCTTGGTTTCTGTTGGTAAAGTTCTTGCACTTGACTCTTGCCATCTGGTTATCTCTTCTGTTAGCCGGTCTTTCTGTCTCTGACTGTGGCTTGTCCCTCCTGCAAGCCTGTGTGTCATTACTCCTGGGAGACTAGTTCTTTCCGCGAGGAATTTGGATATGGTGAGCTGTGGCATAGGGTCAGATCCAAGGTGCAGATGGAAACTGGAAGGACCCTGTCCCTGGCTGTTCCTTGGTTCCTATGTTTTGATGGCTCTGGGCAGGTTCCTCTTAGGCCAGGAATTTGATCAGAAGCGATGGTCTTACCTGTGTTCACAGCCTTGTTAGCACTCCTGGGAAACTATCTCTCTCCCCAAGGCATTTGAATATGGAGCACTGTGGCACAAGATCACCTTCCGGTGCAGACAGTAATGTTCCTTTAAATAGAAAGAAATTCTGATATGTGCTATGAAGTAGATGAATCTCAAGAGAACATCAGAACATTACGTTAGGTAAAAATATTAGTACTGATATGTTTTGTAAAACTCAATATTATATGGCAGGAGGAGGGAACTTAGCAGGCCTATGCTGAAGCATGCCTCCAACCAGGGTACCAGTCATATGATGGGTCTCAAAAAATGAAGTTTATTTGGGGGCATGGGAAGAGGGGTTGAGAAGGAAGTTGAGGCAGAGAAAGAGAGGGGGCAGAGAAGAATGTGGTGGGGAGAGGTTGTCCAGGAACACATGGAGGGGGGTGAAAGGAGGAGAGAAATTGGTCAGAGAGCAGGAGAGAAACCAGTCTATTTTATAACAAGCCAGGCTCCTACCTGGCTATGGCTAGGTAACTGTTGGGCAGAGCCTAGAAGGAATGCTGATGTGCTAACATTCCTTCATTTTGGTTTAATTAAAAAATGAGAGATTAGAAAGTGGTGAAGCAGGAATAGGATCATTATGAGCTTTAGTTGTTTCCTGCTGACTTTGGGGTGATATCTCTCTGGGAAACCTAAGGAAATGGGGATGGAGTTATTGGTCAAGTCTTAAGAGTGTTGGCCATTTTCTCACTGTCTAGGTTCTGTGGAGACCATCTGTGGGTAGGAAGTTAAGGTCCAAAAGAAGTGTCTGGGAGAGTATACTGGAGCATCTGTGGATTGCTTCCCTGGAGCTGTTCTGGATGTAGGTTTTGAGTAAATGCCTGGACTTGGCAAGATACTGAAACACATATACATATTAGAAGCAGAAAAGAAAGTTAAGGAGGCTTGGGAGAAAAACTTTTTCTTAGGTGTATATTTGAAATCCTTAGGTCTTGGTGGTGAGGGGATTCCCAAAACCAGCAAACAGGGGAGGAATCCTACCCTCTGGAATAGGTAGCAAGTGGGATCTTAGGCTATTGATTGGCAGGTATATTTATCCAGATGGATTCTGCATGGTCCATGAGACATAGATATGAGGAGGTTTCCTGGAGCTTATAAATTTATAAAAGAGATAAATTTGTTAACAGCATGAGCAGTCTTTAAGGGGAGCTCTGGGAAGACAAAATCCTTTGTGGTACAGAAGGTGCAAGAATGCTTTTCCCTCTGTCTAGAAGGCTAAATATACATAAATTTAGCATAATGAAAAACAGTTTTAAGTTTACATTTAAAAACAATTAGAGGAAACTTAAAATTTTGACCTTGTGATTATGACAGTTGGTCATATAGATCTAGCGTGAGAAATGCCTTAAGTCTATAGTTAGATGGTAACTAAATGATGCTTAAGTGTATGATAGCTGATAGTGTAGCTTTAGCATGAGAAGCACTTTAAGTCTATCGTCAGAAGATAACCAAAGGAAACTTAAAATTTGAACTTGTGATTATAAAAGGGTTAGGCTAATTTATAAGAACTTCATGGGTTAATGTTAGGATTTTGAACCTTTGAAATCTCAATATAACTTTGGCACAGCAAGGGGAGGAAATATGAAGCATTTAGTTCACTGCAAATTGAGTTTAGATGAGGAAGTAGCAGAAGGTTACATCTGTGGAAGGTTATATCTGAACTTGTATATCCTTTATCATGAAACCTGTGAGTAAGGCAAACCTGTCTGTCTTTTTGATAAAAGATCTGATAGTCTTAGCTAGTTCAGAAATTGACTAATGAGCTAATACAGTTGTGGTCTGCCTTGAAGGTAAGAAGCTAGTTGTCTGTTTTCTAGCTGTCAAGCTGTAGTTAGCTTAGCTGTCAATGTAATCAGAAATATGGGAAAAATAAATTATCTAGATGTTAAATATTAATTAAAATGACAGTGGTTGATCTATAGTCCACTACCTAAAGAGATTTCCCAGGTCCCTGTGGTCTTCATCATACCTTGGGCAATGCAGTCTGGCTATTAGATCCAGAAGATGAGAAGCTTTTTGTTCCTGTAGAGGAGGAACATGGGAGAAATGATTTACCTTGTCTTAAGCAATGTGAGACATCTAACTCTCTGGGTGTCCTCTATTTGTCCACAGTTTAGGCTGAGCCCTGGCAGTGAGAAGGCAATGGATCAGTCTTTTTCAGTGGTTATCATACCACATTCCAGGTATAGTCCTTTATCGCTTTGCTCATATCTTCTTGGAGATCTTGGGGCAGGGGGGAAGGTCACTGTTAGGATTTGGGAGTCTCTGTCTGTCATAGTAAACTTAAACATTTAATGTTATATTTAGCAGATTTCTGACAAGATTGAGAGCTAGTATCTATTAAGCATATCTGTTTAGATAATTTGTGCCTCTTTTTAATTATTTGCTTAAGATTATATCTAGCAAACAAAAAATGTATATTGTAACTTAATGACAGTAGCAAAAACAAAGCTGAACATATCTTTAAGGCACTGAACTTGAACTTTTTAAATATTGTAAACCTTTAAAGTAATATTAACTTAAATTATTATTTACTGATGCAGGACAGAAACCATGTGAAAATCTTATCTTAATTGAAAAGTATCTTTTGAGACATTTTCTTAAATCATGTTGTTCTCAAGTAAGAAGGCAGTGAAGTGGGGACTGCCCATAACAAAGATGGTGGACAGTCATGCATCTACCTTCAACTAAGATGGCACTGAAGCTACAGCCAGCCATGTGACTTCGCTTAGCTAAGAATGGTGCTGAAGCTACAGCTCCACCTGTGGTAGAAAGTCATGTGTTTGTTATATCTTAGAATCGAACGGCATTTATTTACAGAAGCATTGCTATGTATCCACAGAGAGACCAATAGACATATGAAGAGGCAAATAGACATATGAAGAGACAAATAGACATGTTTTGCCCTGTGGGCAGGGAATTATATGCATATGAGAGATCTCACTGTCACTGCAGGCAGCCTCTTCTATCATGTGGGTCTGAGTGGTGCAGCTAGCCTGAGGCTGGTACACGGCACAGCTTGGCAATCATCTGGTCCTTCTCCCACCACAGCTGGCTTAGAGTTGGTGCAGACTGGAAGTGAAAGAAGTTAGAAATAAGAAATTTCTAGGAAGTAGAAGTTTAAGACTACCCGCTGGAGCAAATGGCTGGCAGTGGCAGTGCAGGAGACTAGGACACCAGGTGGGAGAGCGAGAATGAGTTAAGTCTGAAATAAAATCTGGAGAGTGCTTTGAGAGTTGAAGAAGCAGGGAGTTGAGTGAGCTAGCTGAATCAAGGATAGGAATTTAGTTGGGAAATAGTAGGAATAAAGAGGTTTGGAGCAAAGGTAGAGAAAAGCTTTTGTGCATAGGAAACCTTCCATTTTCCAGATCACTGGTAAGAGTTGTAAAAGTTTTGAAAGTGTCGTTAAGTGGCCATTTAGACTGGGTATTGGGGCCAAATTTAGTGTGTGAATTTGGAAGCCTTTAAGCCCAGGAGAGAGACTGGAATTAATGGTGAAGACATGTCCGTTGAGTGAGAATAGGTTATTATTCTACTGCTAGCCGAGTCCCGAGGATACATTTAATAACCAAGCAAGCATCCAGGCTAGATTACCAGGTGGTTATAAGGAAACTACGGGCTGGGGGCCAGTGTCCAAGAGAGACTGGATTACCCAGTACTGTGATTTTCCAGCAAAGAGAGAGGAACTGTGCCTCCAGAAGAGAGAAATTTCATCCAAGGGAAGATGTCCTAAGGTTTGAGGTCAGCGAGAAGGCCCAACCATGAAGACTGTGAATATCTCTGTCCCTAAGGGCAACAGAGGGTAGCCTGGAGCTCAACAGGCCTCCTTTGGGACCAGAGGCCCTTTATGCTGACCAGTGGGACAGGTCCTGAGGCATCTTCCCTCCCAAGAACCAGTCATACAATGGTTCTAGTATAAAATGAAGAAGTTTATTTCGGGGCATGGGAAGGAGGTTGAAAAGTGAAAAGAGGCAGAGAAAGAGAGGGAGGGAGGAAGGGAGGGAGGGAGGAGTAATATTTATTTTTTCTGCGTCTCTCAGATGTGTCATCAATTTTAGGAAATGTCAGCCATTATTTTATACTATCTTCAAATATTTCTCTTCATTCTTTACTTTCTTTTCCTTATGGAATTTCATTAATTTGTTTCATAATTAATTAGATTTGTTAAACCATTTGCTACTGTCTTTTAATCTTGTATCTTGCTCGCTACTTTTTTCATTTTGTTTTATATTTTAGTTGAAACCTATTATCAAGATCACTAATTAAATTATTAAACCTATCATCAAGATCATTTTTCTTTGCCTGTTTTGTGTCTAATTAGTAAGCATTTAGAAGAACATCTTTACCCCAGTTACTATGATTTTATTTGCTTTTATAAATACTTTTATGTTATTAGTGTTCTGTGCATGATGCATATGTGTAGGGGACTGCACATGCTGTGGCATGTGTGTAGAGATCAAAATATACATTGTATAGTTGGTATTCCTTTTATACCTTTATACCGATTCTGGAAATCACATTCAGGTTGACTTGTACAGCAATTACCTTTGTCCACTGAGACATCTCATTGGTCATCATTTGGCTTTATCCCAAAAACAAGAATTTCTTTTTATAAGCATTGTGAAGATGAAATGACTATTGGATTAGTTATCTTTCCCATTAAAACATTAGAAATACCTTTTACAAAACTTTCAGGAGAAAGAATCTATTTTGACTCATAATCTGAGAGGGAATAGTATATTATGGAAAGCAAGGCATGGAGGAGAGAATAGCTTATCAGCTACGGCAGTTGTGAGTGTGATGCAGCCAATTGCATTGTGACAGCAGGCAAGAAGCATAAAACTAGAGCAAAAGCGGAGCTTACCTATAACATGTCAGGCCTGTACCTAAATCTCTGTGCTTGCCCGGCAGGTCCTATGCCCAAAAGGTTCCACAATCCCTCAAAACAGATCCACCTTCTGGGGACCAAATTTCCAATATATAAGCCTGTAGCAAAGGTTTCACATTCACATTTTAACATATACTCCCTGTCAACAACCTTGTGGCCATCTTATAATCAGCATTTCAAAAGTCACTATATTCATAGTTTCAATACTGTTTAAAAGTCCAAAGACTTTTCTGGGACTCAAGGTAATCTCTTAACTTTGAGTCCTGGGTAAATAAAAATCATATCTCATACTTCCAAAACACAATGGCACAGGAGGGTGGACATTCTATTCTAAAAGTGAAAAATTAGTCATAGCAGGAGAAAAATCAGACCAGAGAAAGACCAAAACCCAGCAGGGCAGGTGGCAAACCCTGTAGCTCTGAATGTGGCATCTAGAGATTGTGGAAGAAATGCCTGCTATTCGATAGGGTTAAACCTATCCATTTTGCCTTAAACCTAGAGTAGGCTGACTTCACTCAGTTCCTACAGCTTTCTATGGCAGAGGTTCCACATCTCTAGAATCTCCAGTGTCTTCGGATCTTTACTACAAATTAGGTATCAACTTCACACATTCATGCAATAGCATCCCAACTGTTCCTTGAAGGTCAGTAGTGTGACCCTACTGCATATTGCCCGACCTCAGACACTTCCTAAAAACTCTGCACATGACTCTATGACTTGAGACCTTGGATTCTACATGCACAAAAGCCAGAACCGTATGGAGGATACAAAGCTCTCCTTCCAGCTTGAAATGTACCCTGGCCATCTCCACCATAGCTGCAGTGGATTTTGAGTGCTGCTTGCCTTTTGGAACTGGAGGAAACATTTTCTGTTTGAGAAGATCATTCTGAAGTCTGTATCTTCTCAAGTTCCCTCTGTATAAATGAAAGTTTTTCAAATCCATTTACATTTTCATAGTCTAGAGTTTTCAGTTGGTGAAGTCTTAGTTCCAGACACCGTTTAAACTTTGGAGCAAATTGCCTAGTTTCTCTTTAATGGCATCAATCAAACAATTACAGCCATTTGTCTGCACCCTCTCTGTCCTCAACTTTTGCAAGGTTCATGGCTCTGCTCTTTATCAAACCCCACATTTTTCAAGACTTTTTGATTCAACCTCTGCTCTCTATTACTATAAATCAGATTAAGAGTACCAAGCCTGATTGCTCTGCTAGCTTAAAGTGTTCTCCACCAAACAACTTAACCCACCACTTTTAAATTCAGCATTACTTGTACCTTTAAGGTCATAAGTAGAACATAACCAAATTCCTATCAGGGTATACTAGGAGTAGCAACCTCATAACCAGTCTTTACTATCCCATTTTATAAGCATTTTGCACTTTCCACTAGCATGGTCCATTAAGCCCTGCTTACAATATTCCAAGGCTTCACTACCCTGCAGCTACACAACCTCATCTACTTCCTCTCACAAGCCAGTCCTGAATACCTGTACATCAATAACAAGGTCCTGTTGCTCACAGCAGTGACCTCATAACCTCAGTTGCAGGTCTTGCTCTTATTTTTCATACATTCTGCATCTACCTCCTCCTGGATCACCACCCCATGTCACCCTCCCAGCCCACATTCTCTGCTGGTGATTATTTTTATAACCCACTAACTCCAATTTGTGTTACTCATATATCCATGGGTGTGAAAACATACACTAGAACATGGTTAGCCTACCAGTTGCCAATTCTCAAAGAACATTGACTGTCCCACACTCAACAGCAAGCTACTGACAACAGCCTCTGAGAGGTGGGTTTCATGAGCCTCTGCCCTTCAATCATTTTGGAATATGGATTCAACTCCCGTTTTCCAAATCACCTTTCTCTTTCTGCAGCATATTATGTGATAGAATCTATTTAAGAGAGGGAGGATTTACTCTTACTCCCATGCAAAACAAATAGTCCATCATGACAGGGAAAGAGCAATAGGGCAGGATGAGCTTGTATCTGTGTTATTGTAGCTTTCACTGGTAGTATTAAATATTTTTTCACTAACTATTTCCATTTTTTTTCTACTAAAGTCAACTATCAATCTGGTGTGGCTTACTCCTGTAAGCTCAGCACTTGGGAGAGTGAGGCATGAGGATCATGAGTTCAAAGATAGCCTGAGCTTCACAATGAAGGCATGTGTATAAATACATACATACACACATACATACATACATACATAGATGATAAAGTATACTTTTGTTTGAAATGTGTCTGTTACTTCTGTTTGTTTGGGGGAGGACTGGCAACAGAATCTAGAGTCTCAGCATATGCTGAACAAACACTCTACCCCTGAGCTACATCTTTGTCCTTTTAAGTTACAGTCTTCAATATATTAATCACAATACTTTACCTGTTTCTTTCACATCTTCTTCATAATTGAGACTGCATCTGATTTTTTTTTTGTGGCTGCTCTTGTTGTCTTGATTTTTGAAATGCCCCCAAATTAATTAAAATGGGATATGTTATGCAATCTAATATGTTATGAACACAAAATTATCTTCATCTTGAGGGTGAGCTTGACTTTTTTCTCCTTTGTCGATAGCATGAGAGATAACTAACATAATAAGGAGATGGGCTTCTCAGACTGATGTTTACTTTCCACTGAGTTTTGATCTTCTCTGTGCCCCACTCTCTTAGTTGCCTTAGCTCTATCATGTTTTTATTTTTTTATGGCAGCTGTTACTGTTGTGGTGGTAGTAGGTATATGAGAAAAAGAATGTTCTAGCATTCGGATGAACTTCAACATAGGTAGGCATTATGAGACTAGGTCAGAGGACATGGCCTTTAAGTAATTCAGACTGTCCTCACATAATACCAGGAGCAAATTTCTTTCTCCAGAAGAACTCTGCTTCTGCCATCAGGCTACACTTTTGTAAACCATAGAGAGTAAGGCTTTTGTTTGCTGTGGGAAGTAGCATTTCCTAGTTTACTGTCCATTACTGTGATAACCACCATGAGCAAAAGCAACTTGGGGAATAAATGGTTTATTTGGGCTTTCACTTTCATATAACAGTCCATCGCTCCATCACTGAGCAAGTCGAGTCAATAACCTGGAGGTAGGCACTGAAGTAGAGACCATGGGAGAACATTGCTCATTGGCTTGCTCCCATGATCATGTTCAGATACTTTTATTATATTTCCCAGGACCATCTACCCAGAGGTACCACCTCTCACAGTGGTCTGGGCCTTTTGACATCAATCACTAGTCAGGAAAATATACCACAAACTTACTTCCAGACTAACCTGATGGAGGAATTTTCTATTCAATTAAATTGATGTTTCTTCTGGCTTGCTAACCTGTATCAAGTTGACCAAAACAAAACAAAACAACACAAAACAACAATAGAAACCCAACACATACAAGGAACTGTTTCCTGCCTGTCAATCAGTCCAACACTGTCTCTCCTATAAGCATACATTGGGACCCTGAAGGAAAAAATAGCAAGGTGTAAACTTTTTGATGTCCCCTTGTCCCAAGGACTTTACAGTCTTATACTTGCCCACATTCAGTCTTTCATGGTTTGTCTTTTTAAACTTCCATCTAAATTCCCTCTCTGATTTACAAGACCTTTGACAGCTTCTGTGCCAGGTAAAGAAATGTTGTTTCTTCCTGTGAGCAACTCTCTCTGTATTTCAGGTTAGTCTTCTGTGCATTCAAAAAAAAGTCACTAACTTGAAATTTGTTCCCCCTATCTCTTACTGTTGGTGGAAGTATGGAAGTAATGTTTTTCCAACTCTTTAGATCCAACTCTTTAATAGAGTTCAATTTAGTAGATGAAATTTTTTAATGCATTTACTCAGACCTAGATTTCTTCCTCTTGTGTCTACCAGGGCTTCTATATATTTTTAATGCACATATATGTCTTGAATATGAATATGAAACCCTCCTGTATATTCATAGATTTTGGATGATTGGTTCCTAGTTGGTGGAACTGTTTTTGGGAAGGTGTTTGAGGAGGTGTGTCACTGGGTATAGGTTTTGAGGCATCTAAAACTCTCTGCCTTCAGCTTCACTGTCCTGGCATTCCCCTACACTGGGGCATCAAGCCTTTCCAGGACCAAGGGCCTCTCCTCCCTTTGATGTCCAACAAGATCATCTTCTGCTGCATGTGCATCTGGAGCCTTGGGTCCCTCCATGTGTACTCTTCGGTTGGTGGTTTAGTTTCTGGGAGCTCTGGGGATACACTTTGATTCATATTGTTGTTTCTCCTATGGCTCTGCAAAGCCCTTCAACTCCTTGGGTTGTTTCTCTAGCTCCTCCACTGGGGACCCTGTGCTGAGTTCAATAGTTGGCTGAGAGTGTCTCCCTCTGTATTTGTCATGCACTGGCAGAGCCTCCCAGGTGACAGCTATATCAGGCTCCTGTCCTCAAGCAATTGTGTCTGGGTTTTGTAACTGTATATGGGATGGATCCCTAGGTGGGGCAGTCTCTGGATGGTCTTTCCCTCAGTCTCTGTTCCACACTATGTCTCTGTATCTCCTCCTGTGGGTATTTTGTTCCCCCTTCTAAGAAGGAACAGAGTATCCACACTTTGTTCTTCCTTCTTCTTGAGCTTCATTTGATCTGTGAATTGTATCTTGAGTATTCCAAGTTTCTGGGCTAATATCTACTTATTAGTGATTGCATACCATGTGTGTTCTTTTGTGAATGGGTTCCCTCACTCAGGATGATATTTTCTAGTTCCATTCATTTGCCTAAGAATTTCATGAAGTCATTGTTTTGATAGCTGAGTAGTATTTCACTGTGTAAATATACCACATTTTCTGTATCCATTTCCTCTGTTGAGGGACATCTCGGGGTGGTTCCAGCTTCTGGGTATCATAAATATGGCTGCTATAAACATCGTGGAGCATGTGCCCTTATTACATGTTGGAGCATTTTCTGGGTATATGCCCAGGAGAGGTATAGCAGGGTCCTCAGATAGTACTATGTTCAATTTTCTGAAGAACTTCCAGACTGATATCCAGAGTGGTTGTACAAGCTTACAATCCCACCAAAAATGGAGGAGTGTTCCTCTTTCTCCACATCCTCACCAACATCTGCTGTCACCTGAGTTTTTGTTCTTGGCCATTCTGACTGGTGTGAGGTGGAATCTGAGGGTTGTTTTGATTTGCATTTCCCTGATGACTAAGGATGTTGAACATTTCTTTAGGTGTGTCTCTGCCTTTTGAATTCCCTCAGTTGAGAATTCTCAGTTTAGCTCTGTACCTCACTTTTAATAGTGTTATTTGGTTCACTGGTGTCTAGCTTCTTGAATTCTTGTATATATTGGATAATAGCTCTCTATCAGATGTAGGATTGGTAAAGATCTTTTCCCAATCTCTTGGTTGCCATTTTGTCCTATTGACAGTGTCCTTTGCCTTACAGAAGATTTGCAATTTTATGAGGTCCCATTTGTTCATTGTTGATCTTAGAGCATAAGCCATTGGTGTTCTGTTCAGGAACTTTTCCCCTTTGCCCATGTGTTCGAGGTTTTCCCCACTTTCTCTTCCATTAGATTTAGTGTATCTGGCTTTATGTGGAGGTCTTTTATCCACTTGTACTTGAACTTTGTACAGAGAGATAAGAATGGATCCATATTTATTCTTCTACATGTTGACTGCTAGTTGAACCAGCACCATTTGTTGAAAATACTGTCTTTTTTCCACCAGATGGTTTTAGCTCCTTTGAAAAAGATCAAGGGAACATAGGTGTGTGGGTTCATTTATGGATCTTCAATTCTAGTCTATTGATCTTCCTTTTCTGTCTCTATACCAATACCATGCAGTTTCTATCACTATTGCTCTGTAGTACAGCTTGACGTCAGGGATAGTGATTTCCCCCAGAAGTTCTTCTAAGTTTGAGAATAGTTTTCTTTATCCTGGGGTTTTTGCTATTCCAAATGAACTTGATAATTTCTCTTTCTAACTTCATGAAGAATTGAGTTGTAATTTTGATGAGGATTGCATTGAACCTGTCATTTGCTTTCAGCAATGTGGCCATTATTAATATATTAATTCTGCCAATCCATGAGCAAAGGAGATCTTTGCATCTTCTGAGATCTTCAATTTCTTTCTTCAGAGACTTGAAGTTCTTTTTGTACAGATCTTTCATTTGTTTGGTTAGAGTCACACCAAGATATTTTATATTGCTTGTGACAATTGTGAAGGGAATCCTTTCCCTATTTTTTTCTCACCCATTTATCCTTTGAGTATAGAAAGGCTATTGATTTGTTTGAATTAATTTTATATTCAGCCACTTTGTTGAAGTGGGTTATCAGCTGAAGGAGTTCTCTGGTGGAATTTTGTGGTCGCATAAGTATACTATCATATTATATGCAAATAGTGATATTTTGACTTCTTCCTTTCCAATTTGTATCACTTTAACCTGCTTTTGTTGTCTAATTGCTCTAGCTAGAGCTTCAAGTACTATATTGAATAGATAGGGAGGGAGTGGGCAGCCTTGTCTGGTCCCTGATTTTAGTGGGATTGCTTCAAGTTTCTCTCCATTTAGTTTGATGTTGGCTACTGGTTTACTGTATCTTGCTTTTACTATGTTTAGGTATGGGCCTTGAACTCCTGATCTTTCCAAGACTTGAGTATAGGCTTTTGTATTATGATATGATGATTTTTTTTAAATTTCTTCAGTTTCCATTGTTATATCTCCCTTTTCAATTCTGATTTTGTTAATTTGGATACTGTCTCTGTGCCCTCTGTTTAGTCTGGATAAGTGTTTATCTATCTTGTTGATTTTCTCAAAGAACCACATCCTGGTTTTGTTGATTCCTTATATAGTTCTTTTTGTTTCTTCTTGGTTGATTTCAGCCCTGAGTTTGATTATTTCCTGCTGTCTAGTCCTCTTGAGTTTATTTGGTTCTTCTTGTTCTAGAGCTTTCAGGTGTGCTGTCAAGCTGCTGTGTATGCTCTCTCCAGTTTCTTTTTGTAAGCACTCAGAGCCATGAGTTTTCCTCTTAGCACTGCTGTCATTGTGTTCCATAATTTTGGGTATGTTATGCCTTCATATTCATTAAATTTTAAATAGTCTTTAATTTCTTTCTTTGTTTCTTCCTTGTCCATGTTATCATTGAGGAGAGTGTTGTTCAGCTTCCCTCTGTATGTGGGCTTTCTGTTGTTTTTGTTGTTATTGAAGACCCGTCTTAATCTGTGGTGATATGTTAGAAAGCATGGGATTATTTTAATCTTCTTGTATCTGTTGAGGCCTGTATTGTGACTGATTATATGGTCAGTTTTGGAGAAGGTAACGTGAGGAACTGAGAATATGGTATATTCTTTTTTTTTTTTTTTTTGGATGAAATGTTCTATAGATATCTGTTAAATCCATTTGGTCCATAACTTCTTTTAGTTTCACGGTGTCTCTGTTTAGTTTGTGTTTCCATGATCTGTTCATTGATGAGAGTAGGGTGTTAATGTCTCCCACTATTATTGTGTGAGGTGCATATGTGTTTTGGGCTTTAGTAAAGTTTGTTTTTTTTTTTTTCTTTTTTGGAATGTATGTACTCTTGCATTTGGAGCATAGATATTCAGAATTGAGAGATCTTCTTGGTCATTTTTTCCTTTGATGTGTATGAAGTGATCTTCCTTTTCTTTTTTAATAACTTTTGGTTGAAAGTCGATTTTATTCGATATTAGAATGGCTACTCCATCTTGTTTCTTGGGAACCTTTGCTTGGAAATTTTTTTCCAGCCCTCAAATCTGAGGTAGTATCTGTCTTTGTCACCAAGGTGTGTTTCCTATGTGCAACAAAACGTTAGATACTGTTTATGTATCCAGTCTTTTAGTCTATGTAATTTTTGGGAGAAATTGAGTTCATTGATGTTAAGAGATACTAAAGAATAGTGATTGTTGCTTCCCGTTATTTTTGCTGTTATTTTTATGTTTATTTGCCTATCATCTATTAGATTTATTGAAAAAAGATTACTTTCTTGCATTTTCTAGGGTGTAGTTTCCCTCCTTGTGTTGGGGTTTTCCATCTATTATCCTTTGTAGGGCTGGATTTGTGGAGATACATTTTGTAAATTAGTTTTTGTCATGGAATATGTTGGTTTCTCCATCTACGATAATTGAGAGTTTTTCTGGGTATAGTAGTCTGGGCTGGTATTTGTGTTCTCTTAGGGTCTGTATGACATCTGCCCAGGATCTTCTAGCTTTCATAGTCTCTGGTGAGAAGTCTGGTGTAATTCTGATAGGCCTGCTTTTATTTGTTACTTGACCTTTTCCCCTTACCATTCTTTCTTTGTTTTGTGCACTTGGTGTTTTGACTCTTGTGTGATGGGAGGAAATTCTTTTCTGGTTCAATCTATTTAGAGTTCTGTAGTCTTCTTGTATATTCATGCACATCTCTTTCTTTAGGTTAGGGAAGTTTTCTTCTATAATTCGGTTAAAGATATTTACTGGCCCTTTAAGTCGTAAATCTTTGCTCTCTTCTATACCTATAATCCTTAGGTTTTTGTCTTCTCATTGTGTCCTGGATTTCCTGGATGTTTTGGGTTAGGACCCTTTTGCATTTTGCATTTTCTTTGACTTTGGTGTCAATGTTTTCTTCTGCATCTGAGATCTCTCTTCTATCTTTTGTATTATGTTGGTGATGCTTGAGTCTATGTCTCCTGATCTCTTTCCTAGGTTTTATTTCTCCAGTGTTGCTTCCTGTTGTGATTTCTTTATTTTTTTCTATTTCCATTTTTAGATCCTGGGTAGTTTTGTTCAATTCCTTCTTATGTTTGGTTTTGTTTTCCTGTAATTCCTTAAGGGATTTTTGCATTTCCTCTTTAAAGGCTGATACTTATTTATCTCTTTTCTTCTGTATTTCTTTAAGAGAGTTATTTATGTCCTTAAAGTCCTCTATCATCATCATGGGATGTGATTTTAAATTAGAGTCTTGCTTTTCAAGTGTGTTGAGGAATCCAGGGCTTGCTGTTGTGGGAGAATTGGGTTCTGATGTTGTCAAGTAGCCTTGGTTTCTGTTGGTAAGGTTCTTGTGCTTGACTGTTGCCATCTGATTATCTCTGATGTTAGTTGAACATGCCGCCCATGACTGTAGCTTGTCCCTCCTGCAAGCCTGTGTGTTAGTATTCATGGGAGACCAGACCTTTCTGGGAGGAATTTGTGTATGGAGAGCTGTGGCACAGGATCATTTCTGAGGTACAAACAGAAACTGAAAGGATCCTGTCCTTGGCTGTTCCTTGGTTTCTGTGTCCTCATGGCTCTGTGTGGGTCCCTCTTGGACCAGGAATTTGAGAGAAGTTGTGGTATTACCTGTGCTCACAGCCTTGTCAGCACTCCTGGGAGACCAGCTCTTTCCTGGCCGTATTTGTGTATGGAGAGCACAGGATCAGCTCTGGGCAATGTGGCACAGGATCTGAACTTGTGTTTTTTTTGGTTTCTACCTTCTGAGTGGTAGAATTAAAGGTGTGTGCCACCAGCCTTGGTTTATGCAGTGCTAGATTTGAGACAGCTCCATGCATGCTACACAGGTGCTCTAACCACATCGGTTGTGTGTAATTTAAAAAAAAAAAAACATGCCTATCTGTCTATGCTCTGCGACCAGCAGCCACCAGCCAGCTAGACAATGCCCCTCCCACAAACGCTGGCTTTGGCCCTCTAGAGCTCCCAGATTACTCTCCTGCTGGCCTGAGTTCCACTGTCCTTACATCTCTCCTGGAGCTCAGTCCTTTGCCCAATTCTCCTGTACCAAAGCCTCGCCAAATTTGGCTCTGGCTGTATTCTTTCCCGCGTGCCCACTTGAGTCATCTCAAATGGTAAACACCAGACAATTTTAATATTTAATACTAGCCAGATTTGTATCAGTAAATCTCCAACCCAAGTATGTCCGTGCAAACAACACACAATTCAGTTATAATATTTATAAGCTGTATACTTAGATTGGATATACATTAGTCTATTTCCCCAGCTATGAGATCCCTTGCTTCTTGTGGCTCCCCATACCCTGAATGTTTTCTTGTTAACACCTTAATCCATTCATGACTTTATATGGGTGTGTTGAATGTATATGTATGTATTTGTGGGTATAAAAGTATGTGTACCTGTGTTTGAACACGTGTAGGACAGAGGTTGACATAAGATATCTTCTTCAATCATGATCTACATTATTTTTTGAGACATGGTTTCTTATTGAACTTGAAATTCACTGTCTGGGGAAGGCTCAAGGGCCAGATAGCCCCAGAGACCCTCTTATTTCTACCTCTCTCATGTTGGGATTACAGACACAGGTCACCATGCCCGCTTTTTAATATGAATACTGGTGGTCTGAACTAATGACAATATGCTTGTGTGGCAGGCTATATATATATATATATATATATATATATATATATATATATATATGATTGAACCTTGTCTCCAGGCTTGCATGAATCTTTTATTTGTTTTGAAACAAAACCTCTGGAAAGAGAAAATAGGAAGGCTAGAGCTGAGCAAGAAAATAGGTTGCTTGTCATAGACTCCTCTGTGTGTGTGTTTCTATTTTATTTATTTTTATATGTTGGTTTTTAAAAGTATTTTTATACAATATATTTTGATCATGTTTTTCTCTCCTCCAACTCCTCCCATGATCCTCCCTACTTCTTTGTCACAGACTCTTAACAATTTTTCAAATTATGCGATGGACAGTTCTAGACTAGAGATGGAACTGAATAAATGTTTCTTGTGCAGTAAGGGGTTATTTTTACATTTTCTCATTGAATATGAAATGATTTCAAGTAGTATGTTGTTAAAGAAGCTCAGGGTAGTATCTAAAGGATAGTGAGAGCCAAGGACCTCTATCTAGTAGCTGCTGGAAGAAGAAATCCTTTTGAGTTTCTGAGTGATAGATCAGCTTCCACTAGATCATGTCAAAGAAAATAACTTCTTTGCTTGAGACCGGTGGCTGATTCTATTCCTTTGCCTGTGCTAAATAAACACTGTGCCACTGAACAGAAACACCAGTCCTGTTTTAGTTTTTATTTTGAGACAGGGTCTTGCTATGCTGCTTAGGCTGGCCTTGAACTTACTCTGTCTCACAGATAACTCTTGATATTCTTGTCCATCTTCCTCAACCTGCTGAACACCTGAGATTACAAGTGTCTGATATCAGGCCAAGTGCTATGTGTATGTTAATACTCTTAATAAATGTCACGTTCTTCATCACCATTGTTGTTCCAGGAAACATATATGTAACTTCTTGTACTTAGTTTTATTATCTTCAAAGTAGTAATAATTAAAATATCTACCTAACAAAGTTCTTATGAAAAATGAGTGAGTAAAATACTTGTTCTGACAAGAGTGCCTGATTACACACAAAACAGTAAATGCCTGTTAGCTTTTATTTGCATCATTGTTTTGGATTCAGAATAGCAGTGCCTATTTCTCAACACTATAGCAACCTGTTGAAAATTTTTTCGCTACAAATAAAGATCTCTTCGGAGCTAGTGGTATATGTTACAGAATAAGGGCCCTTGCCACCAAGCCTAGCAACCAAAATTCAACCCCCACAGCCTACACTGTAGAAGGAGAGAACTGACCCCTGGATGGTACTTTCTAATCTCCCTAGGCATGCCCTGATACATATATTTGCACAAACATAATAAATAAATTCTTGTAAAAATAATTAAAAATAAAAACATTTCTAATTGTATGTAAGTCATGCCTAATAATTATTGTTTTGTAGATTATTAGCTTACATTATTTGACTACTTACTGCTAATATACAAAGATTTTCTTATGGATTTATGAGATTCAAAACAACATTTGGGGTATTCACCATTTATCAGCATGAGAATCATATAAATTAAAAATGCACTTTTAGTTTGAAATTTATCTTTTCGCTTACTTAAGGTAGAACATTATATTTTCTATAGCAACCCTAACTACTGGACTAATGTCAGAATTATACTAATGTTCAATACTATAATAAACCTATCTTCAGTGATAATTAACACTTGTTGAGTATTTAGTATCTTAATGTGATAGGAAGCACACTTTCATTCATGTATTACCTTAATCTTAATTGAGAAATCTAGTAACATATTCCCAAATGCGCTCCCCTCCCTCTCTGGTAATTTGAATGAAATGTCCTCCATAGTCTCAGGCATTTGAATACTTGGTCTCTCGGTGGTGCCCCTGTTTGGGGAAGATTGCAATGTATGGCTTTATTGGAAGGGATATGTCAATGATAGTGGGCTTTCATGCTTTTCATTATCAATACAAATGAACACACACATACACACACACAAACACACACAGAGTAGGGAGTTGAAATTAGCTAGCATTTGAAAATGTGAAAGAAAAGTTGTAAGAAAAAGAAAAGTTGTTATACTAGATAACAAAATAATAGGACTTAATAATATGGAAAAGGGGACAGATGTAAATAAGATAAAATTCTGTCAGGGGTAAATGTAAAATTCCTCAGTGAGGTTAAAACAGAAGTCAATGATGTAAGTTCAATTAGGAAAGAAGTTTGATTTTTCAGCAGTTTATGTGAGGAAGTCTGGGGAATCTAATTGATTATAAACCCAACAGTAAAACAATTGGAATGCCTTCAACAAACAATGGAGTTATCATTTTAAACCTGTACTAGAACACTCCAGTGCTCACTCTGGCAGAAACTGAAATCCATTCTCTTAGCTGATGTACTACTAATCAGAGAGTATCTGGGACACTATTATATTACTGCTAACATTCTTCAAGACGGACAATTTGTGGCAATCAAGAATCTTCCCAGATCTAGAGAAATAAATAATTACTTCAGCAGCCATCACTGTTTGAGACACAGTAGCAACTAGCTGTGTAATTTGGTAAGAGTAAATGCAGGTGGAAGGAGGGTTACTTGTGCTGTTTTCCATTTATTCCTCCCTCATTATTTATTCTTCAGAATACTTTGTATTCCAGGATGCTTCCCATCTTCTATGTGCCAGCAGGAGGTTCCAGAAGACCCCTGGCAGGAAAGCAGCTCTCCTGACTTCTTTCATGCTGACTTGTGAAGTGACTTCCTCCTAACCTTCAAGTTTCTTCTTTAGCCTTGACAGTCTTTCCTTCCTCTTTAACCTGGAGACTAAGAACTCTCTTCTTGTTTTGTGGTACTCCTAGGATTCATTTATCACTTATACCTTTGTCAATAACTCATCTACCATGCTCATCTTCAATTATCACCTAAATGTGTGATCTGTTACCTGCTGGGACCAGTCCCAGGTTGTTCCATGTATGATTAGTATGATTGCCTATGAGTATTTCAAGGGCCCTCACAAGACAGAAGAATCAGTTAAGACAAGCAGGTAAGAGGAGATCAGGTTCATGTCCTTGTTTATGAATTTACCTTATCTTATCACACCATTACTATATGCCAGGCAAGCACTGTGCTAAGCATAAAGCAGGCCTCTGTGTTCTCATAGCAATAGGAATTAATACCAGTTAGAAGTTGGGGGGAGGCGGGGGCTCAAAGAACAATGCATCCTTTCCAGTAATGGCAATTAGAGAGTAAAGAGATGGTAACCTGGACAGAAATATTCCAGGAAGAGAAATAAATAGGCAAGAAAGCTAAAGCATAATAAGGGTTATAGGAAATGAAAGGACATGGTTCCTTAATTTCTTTGACTTCCAGCAGGAGGGTTTTGGTCTAGGATCAAGTGTGAGTTCATTTAACACAGACTCAATCTCAAGGGTGTGGATGCCCCTGTGGAAGGTTTAATAGAAATGAAACATCAATATGGTTTCTTCTTTCCATTGTAGAATGAAGGGAGAAAGTCCAAGAATCATCAAATATGAACCAAGCTGCTCGCCAAGGAATGAGCAGTCAGTGCTAGAAGCATCCAAGGAAAATGTGGATGGCAGTTCCAAGATATTTTTAGGTAGCAACTGCATTGAATTGGGAGGCTGAACTAGGGGCATCTACAGTCCTTTCCAATTTGGAAAACAATTAACAGACTTCTAGATTTTACCTAGGCCTCTAAGATTGACTGAAAGATAAAAAGAAATCACAGAATTCTTTCACTGACACCCAAACTGGTGGTGAGATGCACTCAATTTTCTTTCCCCCTCTCTCCTGTTGGTCCACAAGCAATACGCATGACCTGTGTCTCTGGGAAGACAAAAGAATTCAGTATTACTATTGTTCCTCTCACAGTGTGTTGCCAACTTGACACAGGGAGGCCCAGAATGATCTAGGGACTGTCTTAGCCAGCATCTGGCCTGGAGACCTGCTAACACTTGGCTCTATAGTCAAGAATATTAGGTAAATTCATCAATTATTCATTTTAATTAAACCACAAAATTACCTGAAAAAAAAATCAAACATCTCAGGTCTTGGGTCAGTGCCACACTTTGCTTATGGTGATAGTGGCAGGGCTGGGGTATCTGAAGGGAGAGAGATGTCATCAAGTTCAGTGGCCTTCTTGTTTGGAGACTCATTCTCCAGGACTATGCAGATCTGAGAATGATGGAGCAGCTGTGTGCAAATGCCAAGGCTGGGGCGATAATTATAGAAACCTTCTCATTCTGCTTGAATAGGGGCCAAGGCAAGCCCTGCCAGAGTGGAGGATGTGAAGCTACAGACCTGGCACTGGCAAAGTGAATTGGCTTTTGCAGCCAAGATGTGCCTTCAGAGGTGTGGCAGGGTACTACATCTCCATTTCCTGTTGGTAGGCATCCCCAGTGCCCACTTCTCATCCTCTAGCTCACATGGCCTATTTGCTGCTAAGCAAGCTGCAACAAAAACTGGCTGTTTTGTCAGGGAGACTCAAATTTTATTCACTATCCCAGCTAACTCCTGCTTCTATGAGTTATAGTCCTGCCCCTTCTCACCCTCCTCATTTTCCCAGCCCCTGGATTGGGATCATTTCTTTTCAACACATCTGATTTAGAATATGATTAGGCAGAACACTCACAGTTCCTGATTCAGACATATGCACTAAAACCAACTTGGCTTTCCAGGTACTTCTCTCCTGTCCTGACTTTACTTTCCACATCATGTTTTCACAAAGGCTTTTTCTAAAGTTAAAGCATTTCTAAGGCCTTTTCCATTCAAGACCCAAATCAGGTTCATCTTCCCCAAGAAAATCCTCCCTACCCCAATTCTGGGTGTATGCTCTGTGTTAGTTACTATTCCATTGCTGTGAAGGCACACAATGGCCAAGGCAACTTGTGAAAAGAGCATGTAATTGGGGATTGGGGGCTTGCTTACAGTTTCAGAGGGTGAATCCATGACAATTATGGTGGGGATCATGGAGTCAGGCAAGCAGGCATGGTGCTGGAAAAATAGCTGGGAGCTTACACCTAACCCACAGGCAGGAGCCAGGCACACAGAGAGAGGTCAGGGAGGGGAGGGAAGAAGAGAGGGAGGGAGAAACAGAGACATGCTGGGAAACACCGAGGGAGAGTCCCTTATCTTCTACAAGTCACCCACAATGATCTTACTTTCCTTCAGTAGGTCCCACTTCTTAAAGCTCCCAGCTTCTCCCAGTAGTGCCATACCCTGATGCTCGAGCCTTTATCACATTAACCTTTGGGGCACATATATGACCCAAACCATAGAAGAACATATAAAGGAACTGGTATAAGAAATACCAGAAAGAAGGGAACTTCATGAGAGTTTTAATGAAACTCCTTTCAATATTACTTTGGTTGCTTAAAAGAGACAAGATGAGGTAGAGGGACTAAAAGAGAGATTTCATTCATTGTTTCTTCTGTCCTTGTAGAGTTTCAGGATATTTTTGTCTTTACTTCATACTAGCTAAGCTCCCTGAAGTGTGATGGGATTACATGGTGTCTGGGCTACTGGCAAAGCACTTCCTCCTCTAAGATAAGACCCAGTGAAAGTGGTTAAATGCACTCAGCAGATAAGAATTTTCTAACTTATAATAGAACTGCTTGAGGGAGATCTGTGCCTTCACACAATAAAATTAGCTTCAATCCACTAATGCATTGACTAATTATGGGGAAGGTTTCTGAACTTGTTCTATGCTAAATATTTTAATGTTTTACTTTTATGTCATAAGCAGCTTTGCACACCTCCATCATTCTTATTTTCACACCTTTGAAAACATTACACTTTCATTTATTTAATTCCATAGTTATTGATTTAGAAAATGAATAGTATGTAACATTGCGGGCTCATTATTTTTCATGAACTTAATGCTCTCATAAATCATTGAATGTCTTCTGTCACTGACAGATTCTTGTGCCCACATTATTGTAGACTATTGATCCACAATGGCGTTGTGATGAAACCTAGTACCCTCCACTCCCTGTCTTTCTATTGATATTTTATTAAATATCATTTAAACTTATACTACTTAATTTTATATGTATATATATTTTACAGCAAAATATTTCTTGAGTTCATACAATGGGACAGACACTGTTAGTCCCTAGAAATTAATGCATAATTGCAGTGATTCTGTCCTACAAAACAGATTATAACCCTACTTTTTGATTTATGTCCTGTTTTATTTTTTTTAGTTTATTAACACATGCCAATTCAATGGAAATATTTAACATAAAATAGTTATGTTTTATGTTAAAATATATTTACAATGGAAAACAATTATTTAACTTGGGGCATAAGTAAATAAGCATTAGCCAGTTATTCCTAGCTGTTCCCCATTATATAGTAAAATATAACAAATACAAATGTTGATAGACTGTGATGATAGTCTTCTATCAGGATAGAAAGAGTTTAAAATGGAAGGAATGTTCAAGTTTTTAATCCTGGACCTACACATATAGGAACCAGGGGTTGAATTTAGAATCCTTAATAAGATATAATAAACCTTACTTAAGGTATTGTAAGGAATGCAGTTTTCTGATTCAGTAATGTAGGATGTTGATAAAATTATTCACTAGTCTACTCTTCCCTTAAATTGGACCATATCTTTCTTTTCTCTCTTACTGCTAATATTCTAGAAGTTCTGCTCCATTTTTCTTTAAGGAGATACAATTTAGTAGTCATGATAAGAACTATTTGGCCATGTTGTGATGACCAGTACAAAATGCTAGAATATTTTAAACTAAGATAAACTTACCCTAAACTTTAGAAATGACTAAATGACTAAATTTTTTCCCACAAGATCAGAAAATCATAGCAATGCTGAATAAGAAAATGGCTGGAACTTTCTCTGAGGCTTGCTTTATTTTGTTACTAGTCTCCAATATTGGATGGTGCTGGCAGAATTTTAGATATTCCAATTTGAATCATATTGAAATATGAGTTAGATGTTAAACAGAGAACTTATTAAAATAAATAGAGAAGGAAACTGAGAACTTATTAAAATAAATAGAGAAGGTCGAGACATGGTTTATACTGGAGATAGGTGATTTGCCATTTGGAATGTTTGACAGAACTCTTTCTTAGACAATTTTAAATATTTTCATAAAGAGAACAAGGATAAGGACTAGTTTTAAATGAAAATCTGCCAGTATTATAGTTCTGTGGGTATTGGGAAAAGAATTTAATATGGTCATGATATATCATTAAGAATGGCTGGATATCAGGCCAATGAGTTACTTTTTAGCTCCTCTGTAATACTGATGGGCATCAAAGGGTGTCTACCAGTAATTTTACACAACCACACAACTTTATGGATCTACAGCCACAAACTAGACAAACCTGAAGCACAATCTTTCCCTTTAAAACTTATTTCATGCTATATTCCTGGCAGAGGACAGAAATCTTATCATTATTTAGATGAAAGGCACCGGCTATTACTTTAAATAATTCTACATAAGATTTCTTCCCCACCTCAATTCCAGTAAAACCATGGGCCAGGAGGTCTGTGAGTCAGCTAGGTGGACCTTCTCCTCTGGGTTATCTGAAAATGAACTTATTAAAGAACTTCTGTCAGTGGTCAGCGGGCTGACTGGGGGCTTGCTAATCAATGATGACTTTGCTAGAAATGGCTGTCCTAAATACAGTCCCTTCTCCTAATGGAAGAGGAGATAGTCTTTCTTTGATTCAAGAGAATATGCAGTATTCAGTCCTCTGAAGTCTAGACTTAGAACTGCAACTCGCTCTTTCGATGTATTTTTCTGATATGCAAGCAAGTCCTATGGCTAGAACAGTTTCACTGGATGCTCATCTAAACACCTAGCTCTTTTTTTAAATTTTTTTCTTATTGAATATAATCTTCATTTACATTTCAAGTGGTAAAACCTTTCCCAGTTTCCCCCCTCCCCCAAAGCCCCTAACCCCTCCTCCCACTTCCTGCCTCCAAGTATATGCCCCTCCACCCAACCCACTCCCACCTCAATTTCCCCTTGTTGGGGCATCTATTTAGCCTTCACCTGAGCAAGGACCACTCCTCCCACTGACATCCAACAAGGCATTCCTCTGCCACATTTTTGGCTGGAACCATGTGTACCCCTTGGTTGCTAGTTTACTCCCTGGGAGTCCTGGTGCATCTGGGTGGTCAACATCGTTGTTCTTCCCGTGGGGCTGTAAACCCATTCAGCTCCTCCAGACAGCCCTCCAAATCCTCCATTGGGAACCCCACTCCCAGACCACTGGTTGGCTACTAGCATCTGCCTCTGTATGTATAAGGCTCTGGCAGGGCCCCTCCGAAGACAACCATGGCATGCTCCATTTGATATGCGCTTCTTGTTGTCCATAGTAGTGTTGAGGTTTGGTGACTGTTTATAGAACACCTACCTCTTAATAGAAGGTGAGTTTGAGTCACATTGCAAAATGTGAAAATTCAGACAGACATTGTACCATTTGTTTTCCAAGTAGTCTACTTTGGAGTCTGAAGCTTAAAAATTGAAACACAGGCTAGACATGATGGCATAAAGTTTCTAATTCTAGCACTCAAGAGGCAGATTCAGAATGAGTATGAGTTTGAGGCTTGCCTGGACTACATAAAGAGACCATGTCTCTAAGATTGAAAGACAGATATTAGAATAAGGAAGTGTTTTCAAAACTGGAAACAATAACAATAACAACAACACAATAATAATAATAAATTATATATCTATCTTTTAGATAATCATGAATTTTCATATAAACATATAATTCACTTTCATTATATTCCTCCAACCCCCCTCTCTCTCTCTCTCTCTCTCTCTCTCTCTCTCTCTCTCTCTCTCTCCCTCTCTCATCTCCTTCCCATTAGTATCCTTTGTTTTACTAGGCAATTTTGACTCTAATTCATGATATGTGTGTACATACACAATTTTCTGTATCTTTAAAGTCTAGGGACCATAAATGAGAGTAAACATGAAATGTTTGAAAGTAGCATAATTGTTCAATTAAATTCTTTCCAACTGCATCCACTTTACTTCAAACAAAATACCTTCATTCTTCTTTATTGCTGAAAACATTCCACTGTCTATGTTCCTATTTTGCTTTGAACCGCTGTGATAAAACACTAATTCAAACAAATTTTGGAGTGGAAATGATTTCTTCATATTTCCATTCAGTGAAAGAAAGTCAGGACAGGAATCTGGAGGCAAGAACTGAAACAGATCATGGAGGGGGTGTGCTGCTTGCTGCTTACTGGCTTGCTCCTCATGGCTTGCTCAGTCTGTTTTCTTATAGATCCCAAGATTGCTAGCCTATGGCTCTCACTACCCACAGTGGACTGGGCCATCTCACATCAATCAATAAAGAATATGTCCCCAAAGGTTTGCCTACAGGCCAATCTGATGGAGGTATTTTCTCAACTGAGGTTCTTCTTCCCAGATAAATCTAGCTTTTGTTAAGTTGAAAATTAGTAACTAGGATTACCTTTAAACCACATTTACTTAATGAAGGTATTTTCTTTATCCATTTCTTTCTTGATGGGCACTATTTAATAAAAATGTTTGAACTTGTTCTGGGCAAGTGAGATGGCTTAGAAGATACGAATACTTTCCCCCAAGGCTTATGATGTGATTTCAATCCCTGGGGCCCACATGATGGAAAGAGAAAAATTATTCCTGCATATTAAGGCATGTATCTACCCCCCAAAATAAATAAATAAATAAATAAATAAATAAATAAATAAATAAATAAATAAATCTATTAAAAATTACTTTTCCTGCATAAAGTCTAGGTGTACAAATTAAATCATATAAAATTATGTCTATCCTCTTCCGTCTCTTCTACCCCTCCCTCCTCTGCTGCCTGTCCCATTCGTTCCGACATGGTAGAACTGTGCTAGGTCTGCCACAGGGAAGACCCTATTTCCTGGTGCTTTCTAGAGATCCAGCAACAGCAGGGCATTCAGTAAAAAACACCCCCACCTCTGGAAGCCCAGTGCTGCAGGCACAGGCAGGTACCCACTACTCAGCAACCACCTAAACCCACCTTCCCTCTGGATCACCACACCCCGTCTGTCTCTTCTACCCCTCCCTCCACTGCTGCTTGTCCAGTTCGTTCCTACTTGGTAGACCTATGCTAGGTTTGCCTAGGGGGAAGGCCCCATTTCCTGGTACTTTCTGGAGATCCAACAGCAGCAGACATTCGAGATCCAGCAGCAGCGGGATATTCGGCCTGTGCCAGGTCTGCATGGGGGAAGCTAACATTTCCTGAGATCCAGGAGCAGTGGGGCATTCGAGAACCAAGTTTTTGCAGGACATTCAACCCTTGCCATGTCTTCCACAGGGAAGACCCTATTTCCTGATATTTCCTGGAAAACCGGCTATATGCAGGACGTTTGAGAGAAAGGGAATCCCAGGAGTATAGATACACAGGCCTGCAGGACAGAGAAGTCACAGACAGAGACAGCAAGACCAGCTAACACTGGAGATAACTAGATGGCCAAAGACAAACACAAGATCATTATCAACAGAAACCAAGTCAACATGACACTATCAGAACCCAACAGCAAATCCAGGATACTCTATCACATGGGTAAAGCAAGAGCTGGATTTAAAATCACATCTCATGATGCTGTTAGAGGAATTCAAGAAGGACATAAATAACTCCCTTAAAGAAATACATGAGAACATGGGTCAACAGGTAGAAGCCTTTAAAGAGGAAACACAAAAATCCCTTAAAGAAATGCAGGCGAATATGGGTCAACAGGTAGAGGCCCTTAAAGAGGAGACCCAAAAATCCCTTAAAGAAATATGGGAGAACATGGGTCAACAGGTAGAAACCCTTAAAGAGGCAGAACAAAAATCCCATAGGGAACTATGGAAGAACATGGATCAACATACAGAAGCCCTTAAAGAGGAACCACAAAAAACTCTAAAAGAAACACAGGAGAACATGGGTCAATAGATAGAAGCCCTTAAGGAGGAAACACAAAAATCCCTTAAAGAATTTCAGGAAAACACAAACAAACAAGCAAAGGAATTGAACAAAACTATTCAAGATATAAAAATGGAAGTAGAAACTATAAAGAAATTGCAAAGTGAGACGTCTCTGGAGATAGAAAACCTTGGAAAGAATTCCGGAGTCATAGATGCAAGCATCAACAATAGAATTCAACAGATATTGGGCGGTGGTGGCGCACGCCTTTAATCCCAGCACTTGGGAGGCAGAGGCAGGAGGATTTCTGAGTTCGAGGCCAGCCTGGTCTACAAAGTGAGTTCCAGGACAGCCAAGGCTACACAGAGAAACCCTGTCTCGAAAAACCAAAAAAAAAAAAAAAAAAAAAAAATTCAACAGATAGAAGAAAGAATCTTGGATGCTGAAGATTCCATAGAAAACATTGACTCAACAGTCAAAGAAAATACAAAATGCAAAAAGCTGGTAACCCATAACATCCAGGAAATCCAGGACACAATGAGAAGACCAAACCTTAGGATTATAGGTATAGAAGAGAGTGAGGATTTACATCTTAAAGGGCCAGTAAACATCTTCAACAAAATTGTGGAAGAAAACTTCCCTAACCTAAAGAAAGAGATGCCCATGAACATACTAGAAGCATATAGAACTCCAAACAGACTGAACCAGAGCAGAAATTCCTCCCGTCACATAATAATCAAAACACCAAATGCACTAAACAAATAAAGAATATTAAAAGCAGTAAGGGGAAAAGGTCAAGTAACATATAGACCTATCAGAATTACACCAGACATCTCACCAGAAACTATAAAAGCTAGAAGATCCTGGGCAGGTGTACTACAGACTCTAAGAGAACATAAATGTCAGCCTAGACTGCTATACCCAGCCAAACTTTCAATTACTATAGATGGAGAAAATAAGACATTCCATGACAAAAGCAAATTTACACAATATCTTTCCACAAATTCAGCTCTATAAAGGATAATGGGTGGAAAATACCAACACAAGGCAGGAAACCACACTGTAGAAAAAGCAATAAAGTAATCTTTCAACAAACCCAATAGAAGATAGCTACACAAACAGAATTTTAACTTTAACAAAGAAGATAACAGCAAGCAGCAATCACTTTCCCTTAATATCTCTTAATATCAATGGTCTCAATTCCCAGATAAAAAGACATAGACTAACAGACTGTATACATAAGCAGGACCCAACATTTTGCTGCATACAAGAAATCCACCTAAGTAGCAAAGGCAGTCACTACTTCAGAGTCAAAGGTTGGAAAAGAATTTTCCAAGAAAATGGTCCCAAGAAACAACCTGGAGTAGCCAGTCTTATATCAGATAAAATTGACTTTCAATCAAAAGTTGTCAAAAAAGATAAGGAGGGTCACTTCATTCTGGTCAAAGGAAAAGTCTACAAAGATGAGCTCTCAATTCTGAACATCTATGCTCCCAATGCAAGGGCACCCACATTCACAAAAGAGACTTTACTAAAGCTCAAAGCACACAATGCACCCCACACAATAATGGTGGGAGACTTCAACACCCCACTCTCAACAATGGACAAATCAAGGAAACAGAAACTAAACAGAGACACAGTGAAACTAACTGAAGGTATGGACCAAATGGATCTAACAGATATTTGTAGATCATTCCACCCTAAAGCAAAAAATATACCTTCTTCTCGGCATCTCATGACACCTTCTCCAAAACTGACCATATAATTGGTCACAAAACAGACCTCAACAGATACAAAAATATTGAAATTATTCCATGTACCTTATCAGATCACCATGGCCTAAGGCTAGTCTTAAGCAAAAAAAAAAAAAAAAAAAAAAAAAAAAAAAAGGAAAAAAAACATACACGTGGACTTTTAACAATGCTCTTCTCAAGGATAGCTTGGTCAAAGAAGAAATAAAGAAAGAAATTAAAGACTTTTTAGAATTCAATGAAAATGAAGACACATCACACCAAAACTTATGGGACACAATGAAAGCAGTGCTAAGAGGAAAACTCATAGCTCTGAGTGCCTCCAAAAAGAAAATAGAAAGAGCTTAGACTAACAGCTTGACACAGCACTTGAAAGTTCTAAAAGCAAAAAGAAGTAAATACATCCAAGATGAGTAGGAGGTAGGTAATAATCAAACTCAGGGCCAAAATCAACCAAATAGAAACAAAAAGAACTATACAAAGAATCAATAAAACCAGGAGCTGTTTTTTTGATGAAAATCAACAAGATAGAAAAACTCTTAGCCAGACTAACCAGAGGACAAAGAAGCACTATCCAAATTAATAAAATCATTAATGAAAAAGGAGACATAATAACAGAAACTGGAAATTCAAAAAATCATCAGATCATCAGATTGTACTACAAGAACAAAGTTTGAAAATCTGGACGAAATGGACAACTTTCTTGATAAATACCAGGTTCCAATGTTAAAACAGGATCAGATAAACCATCTAAATAGTCCCATAAGTCCTGAGGAAATAGAAGCAGTGGTTAACAGTCTCCCATCAAAAAAGAGCCCAGGGCCAGATGGGTTTAGCGGGGAATTCTATCAGGTCTTCAACGAAGAGCTAATACCAATACTCTTCAAACTATTCCACAAAATAGAAACTCAAGGAACTGTACCCAACTCATTCTATGAAGCCACAATAACGCTTATACCTAAATCCAACAAAGACCAAGCAAGGAAGAACTTCAGACAAGTCTCCCTCATGAACATCAATGCAAAAATACTCAACAAAATTCTGGCCAACCGAATTCAAGAATGCATCAAAACTATAATTCACCACGATCAGGTAGGTGTCATCCCAGGGGATGCAGGGATGGTTCAATATACAGAAATCCATCAACATAATCCTCTATATAAACAAACTCAAGGAAAAAAACCACATGGTCATTTCATTAGATGCTGAAAAAGCTTTTGACAAAATCCAGCATTCCTTTATGACAAACGTCTTGGAGAGAGCAGGAATCCAAGGCCCATACCTAAACATAGTGAAAGCAATATACTGCAAACCAGTAGCCAACATCAAACTAAACAGAGAAAATCGAAGCATTTCCACTAAAATCGGGGACCAGACAAGGCTTCCCACTCTCTCCCTATCTACTCAATATAGTACTTAAAGTTCTAGTCAGAGCAATCAGACAACGAAAGGAGGTCAAAGGTATACAAATTGGAAAAGAAGAAGTCAAAATATCACTATTTGCAGATGATATGATCGTATGCTTAAGCTATCCCAAAACTTTCACCAGAGAACCCTTAAAGCTGATCAACAACTTCAGCAAAGTGGCTGGATATAAAATTAACTCAAGCAAATCAGTAGCTTTCCTCTACTCAAAGGATAAACAAGCTGAGAAAGAATTTAGGGAAATGACACCCTTCACAATAGTCCCAAATAATATTTCATACCTTGGTATGACCCTAATGAAGCAAGTGAAAGATCTGTAAGACAAAAACTTCAAGCTTCTTATGATCAATAAGAAGTCAAAGAAGATCTCAGAAGATGGAAAGATCTCCCATGTTCATGGATTGGCAGGATCAATATAGTAAATTGGCCATCTTGCAGAAAGCAATCTACAGATTCAATGCAATCCCCATCAATATCCCAAATCAATTCTTCATAGACCTAGAAAGAGCAATTCTCAAATTCATCTGGAATAACAAAAAACTCAGGATAGCAAAATCTATTCTCCACAACAAAAGTACTCTTGGGGAAATCACCATCCCTGACCCCTCAAGCTCGACTACAGAGCAATAGCGATAAAAACTGTTTGGTATTGGTATGGAGACAGGCAGGAAGAGCAACGGAATAGAATTGAAGACCCAGAAAAGAACTCACACACATATGGTCACTTGATATTTGACAAAGGAGCTAAAAACATCCAGTGGAAAAAAGACAGCATTTTTAACAAATGGTGCTGGATCAACTCGTGGTCAGCGTGCAGAAAAATTCAAATTGACCCATTCTTATCTCCTTGTATAAAGCTCAAGTCCAAGTGGATCAAAGACCTACACATAAAACCAGACATACTGAAACTTAGAGAGGAGTAAGTGGGGAGGAATATCTTTTTTATTTTTTACATATTTCTTTTCTATTATTATTATTTTATTTTCTATATTCTTTTATTTACATTCCAAATGATTTCCCCTTTCCTGGTTCTCCCCTCCCCGAAAGTCCCATAAGCCCTCTTCCCTCCCCCTGTTCCCCATTTGCCTAAGAATTTCATGAATTCATTGTTTTTAATTGTTGAGTAGTATTCCATTGTGTAAATTACATGGAAAATATCTCTGATAAAATTGAAGAAATATATAGAAAAACACGTTAACATTGACTATTTCATGGAAAAATTATACAGATAAAATGGTAGGCATAAAAATATTCCTAAATTGATTGAAAGTAGAAGTAAAAATATTTTCTGACAAAATTGAAGATTTACATGGAAAATATCTCTGATAAAATTGAAGAAATTTATACAGATAAATTGGTAGGAATAAAAATATTCTTAAGTTGATTGCAAGTAGAATTATAAACATTTTCTGATAAAATTGAAGATTTACATGGAAAATATTTCTGATAAAATTGAAAAAATATGGAAAACATTAAAATTGAAGATTATCATGGAAAATTACACAGATTCAATGGTAGGCATAAAAATATTTCTAAGTTGATTAAAAATGGAATTATAAATATTTTCTGATAAAATTGAAGATTTACATGTAAAATATCTCTGATAAAATTGAAGAAATATATAAAAACATGTTAAGATTGAGTTTTTCATGGAAAAATTATACAGATAAAATGGTAGGCATAAAAATATTCCTAAGTTTTTTGAAAGTGGAATTATAAATATTTTCTGATAAAACTGAAGATCTACAGGGAAAATATTTCTGAAAAAATTCAAGAAATATATAGAAAAACATATTAAAACTGACTATTGCATGGAAAATTATACAGATAAAATGGAAGGTATAAAAATGTTCCTAAGTTGATTGAAAGTAAAATAATAGACATTGTCTGATAAAATTGAAGATTTACATGGAAAATATTTCTGATAAAATTGAAGAAAAATATAAAAAAAGTTAAAATAGAAGATTATCATGGACAATTATACCAATAAGATGGTAGGCATAAAAATATTCCTAAATTGATTGAAAGTGGAATTATAAACATATTCTGGCAAAATTAAAAATATACATGGAAAATATTTCTGATAAAATTGAAGAAATATATAGAAAAATGTTAAAATTAAAGATTATCATGTTAAATAATACAGTTAAAATGGTAGACATAAAAAACATTACTAAATTGAGAGAGGAATCACAAATATTCTCTGATGAAATTGAAGATTTACATGAAAAATATTTCTGTTAGACTATGTTTTTTGTTGGAGATTTGAGTCCATTGATGTTATAAGATATTAAGGAATAGTGATTGTTGCTTCCTGTTATTTTTGATGCTCTTTTTATGTTTGTGTGGTTACTTTCTTTTGGGTTTGTTGGAAAAGATTACTTCCTTGCTTTTTCTAGGGTGTAGTTTCCCTCCTCATGTTGGCGTTTTCCATCTATTATCCTTTGTAGGGCTGGATTTGTGGAAATATATTGTGTAAATTTGGTTTTATCATGGAATATCTTGTTTTCTCCATCTATGGTAATTGAGAGCTTTGCTGGGTATAGTAGTTGGGGCTGGCATTTGTGTTCTCTTAGGGTCTGTTTGAGATCTGCCCAGGATCTTCTAGCTTTCATTGTCTCAGGTGAGAAGTCTGGTGTAATTCTGATAGGCCTGCCTTTATAGGTTACTTGACCTTTTTCCCTTACTGCTTTTAATATTCTTTCTTTGTTTAGTGCATTTGGTGTTTTGATTATTATGTGCCAGGAGGACTTTCTGGTCTGGTCTAGTCTGTTTGGAGTTCTGTAGGCTTCTTGTATGTCCATGGACATCTCTTTCTTTAGGTTAGGGAAGTTTTCTTCTATAATTTGTTGAAGATATTTACTGGCCCTTGAAGTTGGAAATCTTCACTCTCTTCTATACCTATAATCCTTAGGTTTGGTCTTCTCATTGTGTCCTGGATTTCCTGGATGTTTTGACTCAGGAGCTTTTTGCATTTTGCATTTTCTTTAACTGTTGAGTCAATGTTTTCTATGGTGTCTTCATCCCCTGAGATTCTTTCTTCTATCTCTTGTATTCTGTTATTGATGCTTGCATCTATGACTACTGAATTCTTTCCAAGATTTTCTATCTCCAGAGATGTCTCACTTTGTGATTTCCTTATTGTTTCTACTTCCATTTTTAGATCCTGGATAGTTGTGTTTAGTTCCTTCACTTGTTTGTGCTCTCCTGTAATTCTTTAAGGGATTTTTGTGTTTCCTCTTTAAGGGCCTCTACCTGTTTACCCATGCTTCCCTGTATTTCTTTCAGGGATTTTTGTGTTTTCTCTTTAAGGGCTTTTACAATTTGACCCAAGTTCTCCTGTATTTCTTTAAGGGAATTATTTATGTCCTTTTTGATGTCCTCTAACAGCATCGTGAGATGAGATACAACATTTTAATACAGTTTAAATATAACTCTTGCTTTTCCAGTGTGTTGGGGTATATGGGAATTGCTGTGGTGGGAGAACTGGGCTCTGATGTTTCCAAGTAGCCTTGGTTTCTGTTGGTATGGTTCTGACGCTTGCCTTTTGCCATCTGGTTATCTCTTGTGTTTGTTGGTCTTGTCTCTGGCTGGAGCTTGCCATTCCTATGGGTCTGTAAATTGTGTCTGTACTCCTGGGAGACCAACTCTCTTCTGGCAGTATCTGTGCACAGAAGGCTGTGGAGCTGTCTGGTTCCCTGCTGCAAATGGCAGCCGGAAAAGAAAACTCCTGTCCCAGCTGCTCCACTGATCATATGCCCTGTGTGGTCCTAGCTGTACCCCTCCAGAGAGAAGGTGGAGAACTCACCTCTGCACTCAGAAGTGAAATTGCTGCTGGGAGATCACTCTCTTCTGGCAGGCTAAGCACAGAAGGCTTTGGTGCTGCCTGGTTCTCTGCTGTCAGGCCAGCATTTCTCTCTTCTCTCTCTTCAGCTAGGGCCTCTCTGCTCAGTGGGGAGGAATCTTGAACACATGTGCACAGGAGAAAACTTCCTGAACAGAACACCAATGACTTATGCCCTAAGAACAAGAATTGACACATGGGACCTCTTGAAGCTGCAAAGCTTCTGTAAGGCAAAGGACAAGGTCAGTAGGACAAAACGGCAACCAACAAAATGGAAAAAGATCTTTACCAAGCCTACATCTGATAGAGGGCTAATATCCAAGGTATACAAAGAACTCAAGAAGTTAGGCACAAGAGAGTCAAATAAACCTATTAAAAATGGGATACAGAACTAAACAGGGAATTCTCAACTGAGGAAACTCGAATGGCTCTAAAGCACCTAAAGAAATTTTCAGCATCCTTAGTTATCAGGGAAGTGCAAATGAAAACAAGACTGAGATTCTACCTCACACTGATCAAAATGGTTAAGATGAAAAACTCAGGGGACAGCAGATGCTAGAGAGGATGTGGGGAAAGAGGAACACTTCTCCATTGTTGGTGGGATTGCAAGCTGGTAAAACCACTCTGGAAATCAGTTTGGCGATTGCTCAGAAAATTAGACATAGTACTAATTTTACCTGAGGACCCAGCTATGCCACTCCTGGGCATATACCCAGAAGATGCTCCTACACGTAATAAGAACACATGCTCCACTATGTTCATAGCTGCCTTATTCATAATAGCCAGAAGCTGGAAACCACCCAGATGTCCTTCAACTGAGGAATGGATACAGAAACTGTGGTATATGTATACAATGGAGTACTATTCAGCTATTAAAAACAATGAATTCATGAAATTCTTAGGCAAATGGATGGATCTAGAAAGTGTCATCCTGAGCGAGGTAACCCAATCACAAAAGAACACACATGGTATGCACTCACTGAGAAGTGGATGTTAGCCCATAAGCCAAAAATAAACAAGTTACAATTCACAGACCACAGGAAGCTCAAGAAGAAAGAGGACTGAAGTGGGGGTGCTTGGGTTCCTCTGAGAAAGTGAACAATATACTTACAGGAGCAATAATGAAGGCCAAGTGTGGAGCAGGGACTGAAGTAAAGGCCACCCAGAGACTGCTCTACCTGGGGATCCACCCTATAAACAGTCACCAAACCCCAACACTACTATGGATGACAAGAAGCTCATACGAAAGGAACATGCCACGGTTGTCTTCGGAGGAGCCCTGCCATAACCTTAAACATACAGAGGCAGATGCTAGCAGCCAACCATTGGTCTGGGAGTGGGGTCCCCAATGGAGGAGTTGGAGGGGCTTACAACCCTACGGGAAGAACAATGATGTTGGCCACCCAGATGCCCCAGGATTCCCAGGGACTAAACCATCAACCATAGGGTACACATGGTTCCAGCCAAAAATGTGGCAGAGGAATGCCTTGTTGGGCATCAGTGGGAGGAGTGGTCCTTGGTCAGGTGAAGGCTCAATAGATGCCCCAACAAGGGGAAATTGGTGGGGGGAGGTGGGAGTGGGTTGAGTGCAGGGGCATATACTTGGAGGCAGGGAGTGGGAGGAGGGGTTGGGGGGTTTTGGGGAGGGTGGAAACCGTAAAATGTTTTACCACTTGAAATGTAAATGAAGATTATATTTAATATAAAACACATATAAAAATATAATCAGTACAATAAAATGTGCTTCAAAAATCAAAACAAATATGTCATAGGTTTCAAATGAAGTCACTATTTTGAGGAGATGCTTTTGGTGTCAAAAGCTTTAAGATTTCACATACTTATGGATAAAAAAATCAATTTCACATACTTTTTGAGCAACCATTTCCAATTTTAGAGATTTATAAGGAAACAACCAGGAATGCACTAAAGTTGTGGCAGCAAGAACACTTAGTTCTCTGATTAAATGACACAAAAATACTGGAAACAACCAAAGTGCCCCAAATGAAGGGTTAGGTTTAGTAAATTACAGTTGCTGTGTGTATTGAAATGATAGGCAGCAGAGAGAAAGGATGAGGCACAGAATTTGTATAAATTATGCTAAATAGTTTCCATGTCAGTAAATGAAAAGACCTGTAATGAAATAATACTTTTAATATAATTACACTTTTGAAATAAATATGAATACAAAAATATGGAAAATATGGCTAAAATGTTAGTGATTATTTCTGTCTAGGGACAGAAATGAATTTTATTTTTTCCTCATTTGTTTAACTCTTTTTTCTATATTTATTACTTTATATAATAACTTCTACTTTTTTGCTTATTAGAAAAGATTTGTAAAATAGAATTTACCAAAGAATTTTCTGCTTGAATCTTGAATCATAAAGCTATAAAAATGACAACTCAAATTCAAAACTTGTATCTCGAAGAGCTTTTCCAACTGACATTTGTCCTTGTCACAGACAAAACACTATTTATGTTTATGACATTGAAAAATATGCAGTATCTTATAGCCCAGGGAGAGAGATTTATAATAAACTCCTTCATCTCAGTATATAAGTAAACCCGCAAATCATTTAACAGACTCATATTAAGTGTAAACCTCAAAGCAGCAGATGTTTTTCTGTAAGCATGGATGTCTCACTAATATTTCTATAACATAGTCATTTTAGTGCAACTCTGTAGGTGAAGGCCTTCTTCATGGCTCCCCAAGGGGGATCTTGATGAAAAGAGACAGTCCATGGTTCTAAAGAGTTTATTGTCATGGGGGAAAATAGATGCATAAAACCATACCTCACTTGCAAGTTTGGCCTGAGATTAAATAACTTTGCAGGGAGAATTGTGTGGGAAGGGAAGCTTATTGGCTAAGCCCTCCAGGCCTCTAGGTACATTATTAACATGGGGAACTATGTTTTGGGCTTCCATGACTACAGGTCATATCTCTTTTATGTGGCAAACATGGAACATATTCCAAGTCAGGATTTTGTCAGGGAGTTGGGAGTTATCTAAGCCTCAGGTGTTTGCCCATCTAGTCTCTAGGTGTCAACCTGTTCTACCTTATTTCCTGGCATGATTTTATATCCCACAGGGGGTACCCACTATTAACTTCCTATAAATCCTTATGGAGGGGAGGTGCCTACTGTTAACAGCCCATAAATAAATCCTTAGAAAGGAGTGGTACCTACTGTTTACTGCCTATAAATCCTTGGGGGGGTGCCTACTGTTAACTGCTTATAAATTCTTAGAGAGAGGTGGTCTGCACTCTATGACAGAATCTTATCAGGCATAGTCATGTGTAGATATTGTGCAGGTAATCACAGTTGCTCACAGTCCAAGATTGCAACAGTCATTTTGTGCCTGTAAAACAGTGTTACACAACATTCCACCCCTTCCTTCTGGTCTTATTTTTTTTCTGTTCCTTCTTCCATTATGTTCCCTTAGTGTTAGAGTAGAAAAACTATTCTTAACAGGATCATCTATGTAAAAAATCCAATGACATCTGCAAAAGAAACTACTTCAAGCATCATACATGCATGTGGTACACAGACATAAATGAAGAAAAAACACACACATAAAAATAAAATAAAATTATTTTTTGAATGACCATATCTTCTGCCATACACAAAACTTACCTTTCTATAGCTACTAGGCCTAAATATAAAAGCTGTAGAGAATCTTAGTGATCTTGGAGTGGAATATATATATATATATATATATATATATATATATATATATATGATTTATATAAATCATATATGCATATGATATATATAATATATCAAAAATGTGTTAAAACTAATACATTAAAACTTTTGGTTTTCTAAATTTAATTTATTTTTATTTTATGTTTGTGGATATTTTGTCTGTATGTTTCTCTATACATTGTGCATTTTACTGCCCTGGGAAACACGAAGAGGGCTTCAGATGCCCTTTAACTAGAAAGATTGTATGAACATTGGTACTTGAACCCAGGTCCTCTGCAAGAGATGTGAGTACTTTTGACCTTTGAACCATCTCTCCAGGTCCAAAGATTTGCTTAAAAAATTGTCAAGAGATTAAAAGACAAGTCATACATGGAGCTGTACACTTGTATACCCAGAACTCAGGAGTCTGAAGCAGGAGGATTCGTAGTTTAAGGTCAGACTTGACTATACAGTGAAACATTGTCTCAACATGATGGAAGTAAAGAGAAAAAGACAGAGTTACAGAAAAGACGAAGGGATGTTGAGAGAGACAGAGATTGAACACAGACTAGAAGAAAATATTTGTAAAACCTAAGTCTAATAACACAAGACTGGGATTTAGAAAAATGTAAAGAACTCTCCAAACTCGATAAAAATGGACAAAAAATTTCATGAACACATTATTAAATGTATATTAGTGTCAAAAGATGACTAGCATAAATTGTCATTAGAAAACCATAGGCTAAGATGAAAAACTCAGGGGACAGCAGATGCTGGAGAGGATGTGGGGAAAGAGGAACACTTCTTCATTGTTGGTGGGATTGCAAGCTGGTAAAACCACTCTGGAAATCAGTTTGGTGATTGCTCAGAAAATTAGATATAGTACTACCTGAGGACCCAGTTATACCACTCCTGGGTATATACCCAGAAGATGCTCCTACAGGTAATAAGGACACATGCTCCACTATGTTCATAGCTGCCTTATTCATAATAGCCAGAAGCTGGAAACCACCCAGATGTCCTTCAACTGAGGAATGGATACAGAAACTGTGGTATATGTATACAATGGAGTACTATTCAGCTATTAAAAACAATGAATTCATGAAATTCTTAGGCAAATGGATGGATCTAGAAAGTGTCATCCTGAGCGAGGTAACCCAATCACAAAAGAACACACATGGTATGCACTCACTGAGAAGTGGATGTTAGCCCATAAGCCAAAAAATAAACAAGTTACAATTCACAGACCACAGGAAGCTCAAGAAGAAAGAGGACTGAAGTGGGGGTGCTTGGGTTCCTCTGAGAAAGTGAACAATATACTTACAGGAGCAATAATGAAGGCCAAGTGTGGAGCAGGGACTGAAGTAAAGGCCACCCAGAGACTGCTCTACCTGGGGATCCACCCTATAAACAGTCACCAAATCCCAACACTACTATGAACAACAAGAAGCGCATACCAAAAGGAACATGCCACGGTTGTCTTTGGAGGAGCCCTGCCAGAGCCTTGCACATACAGAGGCAGATGCTAGCAGGCAACTATTGGTCTGGGCGTGGGTTCCCCAATGGAGGAGCTGGAGGGGTTTACAACCCTACAGGAAGAACAATGATATTGGCCACCCAGATGCCCCAGGATTCCCAGGGACTAAACCATCAACCAAAGGGTACACATGGTTCCAGTCAAAAATGTGGCAGAGGAATACCATATTGGGCATCAGTGGGAGGAGTGGTCCTTGGTCAGGTGAAGGCTCAATAGATGCCCCAACAAGGGGAAATCGAGGGGCAGCGGGATGTGGGAGTGGGTCGGGTGGAGGGGTATTTACTTGGAGGCAGGGAGTGGGAGGAGGAGTTGAGGGGTGTTGGGGAGGGGGGAAAACGAGAAAGGTTTTACCACTTGAAATGTAAATGAAGATTATATTTAATAAGAAAAGAAAAAAAAGAAATTGTAAGTTTTATTACAATGAGACACCACTACACATCTGTTATCTTAGCATGAAATTGCAGACTGATTATATCCTGTTTCTGAGAGCACAGAATAATAAAACCACTTGGGAAAGTATACTTGTAGTTACTTAAAAACTATAGACCTAACACATGACCTACAATGAACTTCAATATCCATAGCAATGTTATTTGCAGTCACTCTGAACTAGAACCAACCCAAATGTCCACCAATAGGTGAATGTGCCAATAAAATGAGTTTATTTGTTACTTTTCTGTTGCTGTAATAAAACACCATGACCCAACGCACCTTTAGGAAGACAGTTTATTATGGTTTTCAGTTCCAGAGAAATAATAGTCCATCATGGCAATGAGGCATAGAAGTGAGTGGGAGACATGAAAGCAGGGGCAGGAAGTTGTGAGTTCACATTTTAAAATACAAGTATGAAGCAGAGATATCAAACAGGAAGTTGGGAGAGACTTTGGACACTCAAAGCCCATCCCCAGGGATATGATTTCTTTATGCATCCTAAGCCTCTTCAAACAGTGTTACCATCTGAGGACCAAGTATTCAAATGTCTGAGGCTACTGGGGTCATTTTAATTCAAACCACTAAAAAATGGTATATCCACACAGTGGAAAATTATCTAACAGCAAAATAATGATGTATGACATATGCAGAGATGTGGAGAAAACTCAATTACACTGAGTGAAAGAAGCCAGGGCCCCCGCAAGCCCCTACCCCAAAGACTACAGAATGCACTCTAGGATATTTCAATTTTTGTAATCTATTTATCTAAACAAAGTAACCTATATAAACTAATTTGGCCATGAGTAAACTTTAGGGGATGGTGTATCTTGATTTCACAGGTGCATACATGTGAAAAATTATCAAAGTATATACTTGCAATATGTGTAGCTTGTGATATGCCAATTATACCTCAAACAAAACTAAGGAATATTAAGGAAAGGGGAACTGGACCAGAATGATTATAACTTAGATGAAAAGACTATTAAAATAATGAAATGTGAAATTATATTCTCAAGAATTTAGAGGGAAGGCAGCGATGTGAGCTGATGTTATTAACTACGCTTATTCCTGATCAGTTTTGTTAAGTGTTGATGAAATTCCTGAACACAAACTACAAGACTTGTCTTGGAGGGTGGAGAGCATGTCCATATTGATCATACAGTATATAGAAGCCTTAATTCTTTTAAGCTTTGTGTGGCATAAATCAGAAGGACATGACACATATTCAATCATTCTCCCTCCCCATCATCTGGCCTCTGTCTTAACCCTGATTACCTTCTGGCTGTTTTAGGAGAGAGTCTGAGAGCATTATTAGATTCATCATTTATTCAGCATACATAACACAGCTATTTAAAAATTTACAGCTCAGATGCATATCCCCATTGAAGTTAAAATAAAACACACTAAGTGCAAGATCCATTTTTAAAAAGGTTTATCTGATAAGTCAGACCAGAAAGAGGGGAATGTTTGCCTTTCAGCTTCAGAATCTAGAAAAATACCACTGCCTTGTACAGTCAAACATTTGAGGTCAAGCAGACACCTTATGAAAAGCTCAAGTTTTTGAGTACCAATCTATGAATTTAGGGATGAAATGTTTTAGGTCCCATATTGCTGAGCCAGAGGAATCAATATTTTGTTGTTAACAGGCAAGCTGCCACCTCAACAAATCTGAAAAACCTCTATTTAGAGGCTCAGGGGGAAAAAACCTCCTCCAAACCAATTTTCACTTGGCTGTATTTTGGTCTCCTAATCTGGATCAGCAAGACTCTTATCCTCTTTTGCTGTTTTGAGCACTGGGACCCTTTGTCCATACCTGTGTAGAAGAGTTGGAAACCTTCTGTTGTTTCATTTATCATATCCCTCCTCCTTACCCTGAGACTCCAAATGTGATAAACCAAAGTCCCCTGGCAAGATAGAGCCCATAACTTTTGAGCTTAGAGAGGAAAGAAATGTCTGTGATACTAGAATAACTACTTGCCTAAGGGCTTGCCATTCATAGGGAGGTTCTGGTGTCGATTTTATCTGGGTTTTGCCCTTCTGAATCCTACAGCAAGAGCAGCAGTTATAGTTATTAAGTGTAGAGAGAAGAGAATGCTGTTAAGGTTTTGGGTTGTCTTGCTATATAAAGACCTACTTTGAGCAAAGCTATTCAGTGGTTTCTCATTAAACCATTGAAACAACCAGAATTAGGCATCAGACACTGTGCTAAAGGGTCAACCAAACTTGAAGATGAAGTCCTTCACCTGAAGAGAAAGAACGTGTGAATGTTGCTTATTGCATGTGTGAACCAATGGGTAAAATATGATTTGCATATGATCATTTTAGAAACACTATACTGCATATAGCATAAACTGGTCCTCTGTGTAATTGTTCACACGTGTGACACATATGTATCCTTTAGATGTTCTTTGTCAGATCAAAGTATAAGTAAGTAGGGCACTATGCACCAAAGTTGTTTATGAAGAACCTTCATCAGAATCACATGAAACTGCTTGGCAAAAAATGGAATCATGGGGCCCACATTGGTAAAAATGAGTCAGGATCTCTTAGATATGGGGCCTGAGAATCTTCATAGTAACTTAGTTCAGCGCACATTAAGTCTGAAAATGTGCTGCTGTATGGACAGGTTGTAAGAATGATTTAATTGCTTACAGTGTGAAGGTGAGCTCTCAAATGACACAGCAGTACAGATAGCTTCCCACATTTCCCCCAAAGACATATGCTAATATATGGGTATTCACCAAGGATTAGTTACCGACCCTCCATTGCTGAAACTAGAGGCTTCTCAAGTCCCCTATATAAAGTGGCATAGCCAGGCTGTGTGCTGACTGGTTCTGTGTCAACTTGACTCAAGCTAGGATCATCAGAGAGAAAGGAGCATCAATTGAGAAAATGCCTCCATAGGATCCAGCTGTAAGACATTTTCTGAATTAATAATTAATAGGGAAAGGCCCAGGCCATGGTGGGTGGTGTTATCCCTGAGCTGGTGGTCCTGGATTCTATAAAAAAGCAGGCTGAGCAAGGTATGGGAAGCAAGCCAGTAAGCATCACTCCCACATGGCCTCTGTATCAGCTCTTCCCTCCATGTTCCTGTCCTGTTTGAATCCCTGCTCTTACTTCTTTCAGTGATGAATAGCAATGTGGAAGTATAAGCCAAATAAACCCTTTCTTCCCCAACTTGCTTTTGGCCATGGTGTTTCATTGCAGAAACCCTAACCATGACAGACTGTCAAGATGGCTTAAAAGGTAAAGGTTCTTTCCATCAAGACTGAAGACTTGAGTTTGATCCCTAGGATCCATATGTTAGAAGGAGAGAATTGATCCTGAAGTCCTTAAAAGTGGTCTTCTTGTCTCTACACTTTCATACATGTGTCCATGTTCTTTCTCTCCCTTGCTCTCCCTACCCCCTCAAATGCAAGTAATATAAATAAATAAGCTAAAATAAAATGGCATAGTAGTTGTACAGAACCCACATATATCTTCATATCCCTCACTCTACATTTATATCTGGAATACTTAGAGTGTAAATGTTTTAATAAATAGTTTTTACTCTTAATTATTCATAGAATACTGAAAATTATTTTAAGGAATTGCATATATTTCTTTTTCACAAATATTTTCAGTCCATGGTTGGTTGAATCTATGGATAAAGACCCCACAGTTATGGAGGGCTAACTGCAAAGTTGTCATATCCCTAAATTAGTAATGCTGCATCTATACTGGTGAGGGACCAGTCTGGTCATCAGAAAGGAGCACTAGAAAGAATAGGCCTAGAATTTTGGCATCTCCTTCTGCTTCTGCTGACTACTGGTTTCACAATAACAAAAGGGTTATTCTTTCCTCAATGGAAGGCACATAAATACACATTTCTTATCTCAAATGTAAAGGCATGTCTTTTTCTGCCTGTCTGATCATTGTGAGGTACCAGAGAAGTAGTCATGGAAGTGACTGTAAAAGAACTGAGGAGCTTAGCAAGGTCAAAGTAGTCATCTTATTCCTTCACTACCATTTCTTCTTCAGAAAGTATCAGAACACAGGTAATGTCCTACCTATATGGAGGACTAGGCTGGATGTCTTTCACTCTAATTCCCCTACTGTGTGTTCTCCTTTCTGAAGCAATCTTTGAATACATGGAGACTACCATGGTAGTATTCCTAGAGACGGGGCAATATGAACTGCCTACTATCTCTGCCTCCTTTGATATTAATTCTTCCTTAAATTGAGGAAATCTGTGTGCTCAAACCACTGGAATTATTATGCAGTGTTTATACTGGGCATTAGGAAACAGTAACTTGTTGCCATAGAAACAAGGTTTCTTTTGAGAATTTTTTTTTCCTAACTAAACTTTCTTAAGTGGGAACATTTTCAGCTCTGCCACCCTTTGTTAGCACAAGGACAGAAGAGTACTGTATTTGTTATCTATAGCCACATAATAAATTACTCCAAATTCTAATAGTTTCAAACAACCAACACATTACTTTCGTGGTTTCTAGGATATACTTGACTGGTATCTAAGTTGAGGTTTCTCAAAAGGCAGCAATCAACATGCCATACCATATGTCAGATGGCCCACAGACTCCTCTGGGGAAGGATCAGCCTACAAGGAAACTTGCCCCACAGTTGACAGAATTCAGTTTGGTGGGGGGCACTGGGGAAGTCACTGGACTAAGAGTGTTTCAGGATCGGAGTTATTTCCTCAACACGTGACACATCCATGGAGAAAATTCTAATGTGATAGCATGCATCTCTTAGAATCAGGAGGGAGGGAAAAAGAGAGAAGAGGGGTAATTTTTGTACCTAATCTCTAAAGGAATCTCCCACAATCTGACATACCTGACCAAGTGTTTTCTGACCGACAATGGCTCAAATTAATTGGACGCAGTGTGTGGGGAGGGTGCATTGTGATCATGTCAAAATGATATGACTGCAACCAATAAAAATCACATTTTGAACTTGGATCTTCTTTCTCTTTGGGCTGATGATATCCATCCTACCTAGAGATGCTGGGTGTCAACAGTAGCTGGAACTCCCAGCCAACCCTGAGATCATGAGGGAGAACAACTGAAACTCTACAGGATGCTACTGCTAAGATGAGGTGGGTGGTAAACTACAATTTATTTTCATATGCTATATTTTAAACTTATAATGAGTTGACATATCAAGATGGAAATTTGTCATAAGTGGAAAAGTACCTGTAATGAAAAACAAAACATCATGTCTTGCTCCTACTCATAGAGAGATTACACAAAGTAATGAACACTAGGAGGTAGACCATTGGGGGCCTACTTACACAGACCTAATGAAAACATAGCTTTCAAGGTCAGTTAGGAGTTTTCCAGACAAAGAGAAATGTTTGTTTATTGTGTATCCTTGTAGAAGACAAGCATGTGCTCAAATAGTGCAGAATGTTAAGGTCCAAAGTATGTGACCTATATCATGATGTTTTTATACGAGATCTATATGTATTTATCACATTCTTTAATGCCCACAGTTATTTTATGGAATGCAAAAGTTATCTGAGTATATAAATACCTTCTGTTAATCATATTCTGAAGTTCCTCATGAGTACAAAGCTACTAGGTAGAGTGTATAGAAGTAGCAGCCGAGAGCTTGAGAGTGAACAGTAAGGGACAAAGGAGTTTTAAGCTCAAACTGATTCCATTGCCAGATTTTGGGCATAAGTTCACTTTTTTATATCTTAACCAATGTATCTAAATATTCAGAATTTAAAAGAGTTTATCATCAGGTTGCTATAGGAGTGAAAGGATAGCATATAGTTGAAAAGAGAAGCTGTAAGCTGGTCAGAGTTTGTACTCTGTAAATTCCAAATTATGATACAATTCACTGAGATATGCTTATTTTATGAGGTGGTGGGATGTCACAGGCTTGCCTTGAATTCACTATATTAGCTCAAGCTAACCCTAGGTTTATGAAAATGTTCCTGCCACAAGTGCTAGGATTATAAACATGAATTTCATTGCTTAGAATTTACTGAGATCATCAAGTAGGAAGAAGGTCACTACTGTAGGAATCTGGAATTTGGGTTTCATTTCTCATGAGTTTGAATTCCCTATACTTCAAAATTATAGATACCTTCACTTCCTCATTATAAAAGAATTACTTACATTTTAACATTTTCTAAGAACACCTTTCACTTTTACCATCACACGTGCCATCTCTTAGGAGCCAACACTTAAATTTTTGACACACTCCTTAACAAAACCCACCATTATCATTTTATGGTGACCTTTATCAGGTAAATATGATGTATTAGATGAGGAATTCCTGACTCCACCAAGCTTGGGAGTGATTTATGTACAATGACAGATTAAAATGAGCTAGTTTCCCTTGCTACTCTAAAACAAGTGTTGGGAATTTTGTTCATCCTTGTTCCTGACTCTGCTCAGTTAAAAGGTAATTTGTATTGATTCACTTCTTTATATATTCTGACTGTGCCATTATTTTCTCATGAGCAGACATCAGTTCAAGTTTTCCTAAGCCATTTGACCAGGGTTGAGTCTCTAGGAGTCACTGAAGAATGCTTTTTGTATTATCTTTTAATGAGAGTTTCATTATTCTGTATAGCAGTCAATGCTTTACATTCACTGTTGAGTTTACCTCTGTTTCAGTCTTGGGGTTCCCCCCTCCCCTCTGCCTCTTACATTACCCTCATCCTTTCACCTACATCTTATGTCACCTAGAGTGGGCAGGGTAGAATATAGGACCCCTATTGTGATGTATCTTCTTGGGAACTTTGCAGATCAGAAATTCTTTTGGGCTTTTGTTAGTTTGATACCTTTAGTTACCTAGGACATTTGAAATGGCATGTTTTAGTTGATATTTTTGAGGATTTAAGAGGTAATACATGCTTCTCAGCTCCTGCTGGTTACTAATACCTAAACAAAATAGTTGTCTATGATAAGAGCAGTACCTTGTTCAAGAGGAAACTAGGCTTCAGCAGGCTACTACTATTGATAATAGATACTTGATATGATTTGCAATGTCTTCACCATAACTCAGGCTGAGTTTTAATTTTAATTCTGAAGTACTGAGATGGTGGAAATTAACAAAGTGAGGAGACTAGAAGTGAGATTTTTGGGAAATATATTAGTTCCCTTCAGGTTGGTGTAATCAAATTACGTGATAGGAATGACATAAAGGAAAACGTTTCTTTAGGCTCACAGTTTTGGAGGAATTTTAGCTTATCGTGGTAAGGAAGACACTATCACAATACAGGCTATTAGCCTTTATTGTGGACACATCTCACTTCATAATGGATGAGAAAGCAGAGTTATCAGACTGGAACAGAGGTAAGTATAACATTTGGCCTATAGCCTTCAAAATAACAGTATAAGGTCTTTAAACCATGAGAGTGTAATAGATGTTTCAAGTTCAAATCATAGCAGGTAGCAATTATATATATATTGCCCTTTGGGTTGTAATTAAAGAAATTAAATAAATCCTCACAACAACCATATACGGTATTATTATTATTGTTGTTGTTCTTATTTCTACTTTATATACAGATAAACTGACACACAGGATTCCCTTTATGATGGAGATTTTGTATAATAATGTCAGTACTTTGAGGCAGGTAGTATGAATCAAGATATATATTGATAACTGCATTAATCAGATTTCTTTTTTTTGGGGGGGGAGGTTTGTTCGAGATAGGGTTTCTCTGTGTAGCCCTGACTGTCCTGGAACTCACCCTGTAGACCAGGCTGGGCTCAAACTCAGAAATCCACCTGCCTTTGCCTCCCAAGTGCTGGGATTAAAGGTGTGTGCCACCATTGCCCGACTATTAGTCAGATTTCTATCATTGTTACAGATAACCTGAAATAGACAATTTTGAAAAAGGAATTGTTTAGACTTCCTGTTGCTTGCTTTGGGCTTTGGTAGCATCATAACAGTAGGGTCTTCTAGTGGAGGATGCTTATGATTTCACTGCCATCAGGAAGGGAAAAGTGAGGGGGAAGAACAAGGGGTGGGAGAGGGAAAGGGAGAGGGAAAGGAGGGAGGGGAGAAAGGGTAGGAGAGGGAGAGAGGAGGAGCAGAAGCCCCAATATTGTCATTCAGGGCATACCTTCTAGTGGTCCCACAATCTCCCAATAGCATTACAGACTGGCAAATAAGACTTGAGCATGTGGATCTTTAAAGGATATTTAAATATATTTGATCAATTAATAAAATTATTAACAAATCTCTATGCTTCAGTTATCTATTAATATATAACAAACTACCCGCAAGAACTTAGTGAATGGATTTGTTTTGTTTAATTTGATGATTCTGGAATTCAGTAAGGGTTCAGTATCAGTTAGGGTGAATAGGGCTGGAGGATGTGTTTTCCATACCTGCCTATACAACCTTGATTATTGCTCTCACTGTATCCCTTTATGTAGCATTTCAACTATTATAGAATTTGGCCTTTTTTTCTAAATGGCCAAATCGTCTTTAATGGATAAAAACGAGGACTAGACATAATTATCTAGGGAACAGTAGAACAAACTCTAGTCCCTACATTTTTGCAGCTCTTCTGAAGATTATATATGGTTGTTTTCAACTTTTTTTTCATGTTTACATAATTTTTCATTATATTATTTATTTTTATTGAAAATAATTCTTTTCTCATACAATATACCCCGATAATAGCTTTTCCTCCCTGTACTTCTCCCAGCAACTCCCCACCTACCTTTCCCTTTTTATCCACTTACTTTCTATCTTACATTAAGAACAGGCTTCTAAGAGATAACAACCAAACCAAACCAAACCAAACCAAACCAAACAAAATAAAATAAAATAAAATAAAATAAAACAAAATCATTCATATTGAAGTTGGACATCATAATCCAGCAGGAGTTTACCAAGAGCAGGAAAAAGTCAGAGATCCACTTTTTCTCACACTCGGGAGTCCCATAAACATATTATGCAGAGGACCTGGTATAGACCCATGTTGACTCTGTGTTTGCTACTTCAGTGTCTGTGAGCTCATATACACCTTGTTTAGTTGATTCAGAGGGCCATGTTCTCCTGGTGTCCTCCATCCCCTCTTCCTCTTACAATCTTTCTGTTACTTCCAGGGGATTCTCTGGACTCTGATAGGAGGGATTTGATGGAGATCTCCAATTTAGACTCTTCCTTTTCATAATGTCTGACAGTGGGTTTCTGCATCTGATCCTATCTACTGCTGGAGGAAAACTCTCTGATGATGACTGGATAAAGCACTGATCTATGAGCATAGTGGAATATCATTAGGAATCATTTTATTGCCTTTTTTTTGGCCAGTAGTGTTTGGTTTTATCCTAGATCTCTGAGCTATCTAGTCTTTTGTTCTTGTTCACACAAGCAGTGACTGGGCCTTAAGTCAAAAGTGTTATCTTTAGGCAAAATTCTGTGCCTCAATTGCCCTAGCATATATTGCAGGCAGGACAGATTATAAGTCAAATGTTGTCTGGCTGGGTTGGTGTCTATATTTGTTTTTGGAAACCTCCAGAGAACCTTCATATACCCAAGAGACTAGAAAATTGGTGGAATGTTCCATGTAGGAACTAGCTTGACTTCTCCATGTTCAATGAATTGTATAGATGTCTTCCACAATGAAACCTTTTATCTTAGCATCAGCCTATGTTGCTTGTGCATTTCCATGGGAACCCCTTGGCCAACAACTCAACTGAATGCAATACATTCCTTCCACTGGAAGTCTTCCCTGGGTACAAAAGATATCCAGGTGAGATTCTATATCTTCCATTACTAGGATACCTCATTATGATCACTTTTATAGATTCCAGGAAATTTCCACTGCACTACATTTTCACATCAGTCTCCAAATGGACACTGTAGCTGTCCTTTGCTACTTTATTTATTATTTCTTCCACCCTTTTCCACCATTTTTTCTATCTTTTCAATCCACTAGCACTAGATGAGAAAGAAGGATATGGGGGAAAGGGAACGATGTTATCATTAGACTGTTTCCTACTGCTTCAGGGCACTGAGTTCCTTAGAGCAAGTTTAATCTTTACCATCAGGATCTAATTTCTTCTTTCTTGAGCATGACTACTCAACAAACCACAACCAACAACAGCCAATAGCAGCCAACCACCAATCACCAACCACCAACCACCAATCCTCCATGCCTCTTAGGGCCCTAGCATTTACATACCCTATTAAAAGACCCCAGAATTCCAAATAACACAAAATCATAGAAACTATCTGTTGCTTACAAAATTATACCCCTATTAGAGCACACAGCAAATCATAGCTGCTATGGACAATCTTCAAGCAGACCCATATCCCCCACCTGAGATTAAAATGAAAACATATTCTTAGAGTATTTCTGTGTTTTATAAAGAAACTAAAATCCCAAAATTGTCATTACACCTCCTCAATTCTAGCTATCTCTCCATGTACTTTCTCCCTTAATCCTATCTTTCCTCCAATCTGATCCTTTCTGTTCCAGTCTTCACCCATCCCCAGTCCATCCATAAAATCTATTCTATTTCCCCTTCCCATGAAGACACATGTGCCCCCACTTTAGACTTCTGCTCTTTACCTAACCTCTCTGGGTCTACAGACTATTCTCCTTGCTCCATGTCCTTATCAACATGAGTTGTCACTTGTGTTATTGATTTTACCTATTCTGACAACTGTAAGATGGAATCTCAAAGGAGTTTTGGCCTGTATTCCCCTGTTGTTTAATTTGTTGTTTCAGGAATTCAGTAATCATTCAGCTGGGTATCAGTTAGGGTGAATAGATTTGAAGGATGTGTTTTTCTTACCTTCAAATGTGTTGAACATTTCTTAAATTTTTCTCAGCTATTTGAGACTCTCCTATTGAGAACTCTGTATTTAGATATGTACCCCATTTTAAAATTAGATTATTTGGGATTTTTTGATATCTAGTTTCTTAAATTCGTTATGGATTTTGGATATTAGTCCTCTGAGATAAAATGTTGTAAAAAAAATCTACATTCTGTAGGCTGCCACTGCCTGATTGATGGTTTCTTTTGCCATACATAAGGTTTCCCGTTAAATGAGGTACCATTTATTAATGGTTGTTCTTACTAGCCTGCACTATCAGTGTCCTGATTGGAAAGTGATCTTCTATGCCAAAGCAATCAAGGCTATTCCCTATGTTCTTTTCTATCAGACTTAATGTATCTGGTTTTATAGTAAGATCTTTGATCCATTTGGATATGAGTTTTGTGCAGAGTGATAAGTATGGGTCTACTTGAATTCTTTTCCATGCAGACATCCAGTTTAACCAGCACCATTTGTTGAAGATTCTGTCTATTATTCAGTATGCATTTCTGGGTTCTTTATCAAAAATCAGGTGTCCATAGATTTTTTAATTTATGTATGGGTCTTCAATTTGATTCCTTTAATCAAAGTGTTTTTATGTCAATACTACATGTTTTTTATCACTATAACTTTATATTAAAACTTGAAATCAGAGATGCCAACACTTCTAAGTTGTTCTTTTATGGTTCAGAACTGTTTAAGCCATCCTGAGATTTTTATTTTTCTAGCTGAAATTGAGAACTGTTCTTTTAGGTCTGCATGTTTTGCAAAGAATTGTGTTGGGATTTAAATGGGATTGGGATTGAATCTGTAGATTGCTTTTGGTAGGATGACGATCTACTGTATTGATTCTACCAATACATGTGCATGGGAGGTTTTTCCATCTTCTGATATCTTCTCAAATTTATTTTTTGAAAGACTTAAAGTTTTTAATACAGGTCTTTTGATTATTTGGTTAGAGTTACCTCAAGTTTATTTTATATTATTTGTAGCTATTGTGAAGAACATCACTTACCTAATTTGTCAGTCAGTTTATCAATTCTGTAAAAGAGGTTTATTGATTTTTTTTGAGTTAATTTTGTATTCATCCACTTTACTGAAGTTGTTTATCACCTGAAGGAGTTCCTGGGTACAGTTTTTGGGGTCACTTATTTATATCATATCATCTGCAAATAATGATACTTTGACTTCTTTTTCAATTTATATCTCTTTGATCTCCCTTTCTTGCCTTATTCCATTAGTTAAAACTTTAAATACATATGGAGAGTATGAATAGCATTATCTTGTTCAAAATTTTAGTAGAATTGCTTTGAGTTTTTCTCCCTTTAATTTGATATTGACTATAGGTTTGTTAAAATCGCTTTTATTATGTTTAGGTATATCCCTTGTATCTCTGATCTCTGAGACTTTTATCATGAAGTATTGTTGGATTTTGTCAACAATACTTTTCCTGAATCTGATGATATGATCATGTGGTTTTGTTTTTCAGCTTCTTTTTTTAATTAGATATTTTCTTTATTTACATTTCAAATATTATCCACTTTCTGGTTTCCCTTCCAAAAACACGCTGTCCCATCTCTTCCTTCCCCCTGCTTGCCAACTCATCCACTCCCAATTTCCTGTCCTAGTATTCCCATACACTGGGGAATCGAGCTTTCTCAGGGCCAAGGGCCTCTCCTCCCTTTGATGTTCAACAAGGCCATCCTCTGCTACATATGCAGTTGGAGCCATGGGTCCCTCCATGTGTACTCTTTGGTTGGTAATTTAGTCCCTGGGAGCTCTGGGGGTACTGGTTGGTTCAGCTCCTTCAGCTCCTTGGGTCCTTTCTCTAGCTGCTCCATTGGGGACCTTGTGCTCAGTTCAATGGTTGTCTGGGAGCACCCACCTCTGTATTTGTCAGGCACTGACAGAGTCTCTCAGGAGACAGCCATATCAAGCTCCTGTCAGCAAGTGCTTGTTGGCATCCACATTAGTGTCTGGATTTGGTGACGTTTTATGGGGTTAATCCCCAGGCAAGGGAGTCTCTGGATGGCCTTTCCTTCAGTCTCTACTCCACACTTTGTCTACCTATCTCTTTCCATAGCTGTTTTGTTCCCCCTTCTAAGAAGGACCAATGTATCCATACTTTGGTCTTCCTTATTCTTGATCTTCAATTGGTCTGTGAATTGTATCTTGGGTATTCCAAGCCTATGGGCTAATATTTACTTATCAATGAGTGCATACCATGTGTGTTCTTTTGTGATTGGGTTACCTCACTAAGGATGATATTTTCTAGTTCTATCAATTTGCCTAAGAACTTCATGAAGCCATTGTTTTTAATAGCTAAGTAGTATTCCATTGTGCAAATGTACCACATTTTCTGTATCCATTCCTCTGTTGAAGGACACCTGGGTTCTTTCCAGCTTCTGGATATTATAAATAAGGCTGCTATGAACATAGTGGAGCATGTATCCTTCTTACATGTTGGAAAATCTTCTGGGTATATGCCCAGGAGTGGTATAGCTGTGTCTTCCAGTAGTACAATGTCCAATTTTGTGAGGAACCACCAAACTGATTTCCAGAGTGGTTTTACCAGTTTGCAATCACACCAGTAATGGAGGAGTGTTCCTCTTTTACATTCCAAATGATTTCCCCTTTCACGGTCCCCCCTCCCGAAAGTCCCATAAGCCTTCTTCCCTCCCCCTGTTCTCCATTTACCTAAGAATTTCATGAATTCATTGTTTGTAATTGCTGAGTAGTATTCCATTGTGTAAATATACATGGAAAATAGCTCTGATAAAATTGAAGAGATATATAAAAAAACACATTAAGATTGACTATTTCATGGAAAAAATATACAGATAAAATGGTAGGCATAAAAATATTCCTAAGTTGATTAGAAGTGGCATTATAAACATTTTCTGATAAAATTGAAAATTTACAAGGAAAATATTTCTGATAAAACTCAAGAAATATATATAAAAACACGTTAAAACTGACTATTTCATGAAAAATTATACAGATAAGATGGTAGGCATAAAAATATTCCTAAATTGATTGAAAGAATAAGTAAAAACATTTTCTGATAAAATTGAAGATTTACATGGAAAATATCTCTGACAAAATTGAAGAAATTTATACAGATAAATTGGTGGGAATTAAAATATTCCTAAGTTGACTGAAAGTAGAATTATAACCATTTTCTGATAAAATTGAAGATTTACATGGAAAATATTTCTGATAAAATTGAAAAAAATATATGGAAAAACATTAAAATTGAAGATTATCATGGAAAATTATACAGACAAAATGGTAGGCATAAAAATATTTCTAAGTTGATTGAAAGTGAAATTATAAACATTTTCTGATAAAATTGAAGATTTACATGGAAAATATCTCTGATAAAATTGAAGAAATATATAAAAAACGCGTTAAAATTGAGTATTTCATGGAAAAATGCGGATAAAATGGTAGACAAAAATATTCCTAAGTTTTTTGAAAGTGGAATTAAAAACACTTTCTGATAAAATTGAAAATCTACAAGGAAAATATTCCTGAAAAAATTCAAGAAATATATAGTAAAACATGGTAAAACTGACTATTACATGGAAAATTATACAGATTAAATGGAAGGTATAAAAATGTTTCTAATTTAATTGAAAGTAAAATTATAGACATTGTCTGATAAAACTGAAGATCCACGTGGAAAATACTTATGATAAAATTGAAGAAAAATACAGAAAAACGTTAAAATTGAAGATTATCATGGAGAATTATACCGACAAAATGGTAGGCACAAAAACATTCCTGAATTGATTGAAAGTGGAACTACAAACACCACCCCCTCGACAAAACCGAAGATCTACATGAAAAACATCTCTGACAGAATCGAAGAAATACACAGAAACAATGTTAAAATTAAAGATTATCATGGAAAATAATACAGTCAAAATGGTAGACACAAAAAGCATTACTAAATTTAAAGAGGAGTCACAAACATTTTCTGATAAAATCGAAGATCCACATGAAAAACATCTCTCTTAGACTATGCTTTTTGTTGGGGAATTGAGTCTATTGACATTATAAGATATTAAGGAATAGTGATTGTTGCAACTACTATACCCAGCAAAACTCTCAATTACCATAGATGGAGAAACCAAAATATTCCACGATAAAACCAAATTTACACAATATCTTCCCACAAATTCAGCCCTACAAAGGATGATAGATGGAAAACGCCAACATGAGGAGGGAAACTACACCTTAGAAAAAGCAAGAAAGTAATCTTTTTCCAAGAAACCCAAAAGAAAGTAACCACACAAACATAAAAAGAACATTAGAAGTTCTTTTATTATTGAGAATAGTTTTCGCTATCCTGGGTTTTTTGTTATTCCAGATGAATTTGAGAGTTGTTTTTCTAACTCTATGAAGAATTGAGTTGCAATTTTGGTGGGGACTGCATTGAATTGGTAGATTGCTTTTAGCAAGATGGCCATTTTTACAATATTAATTCTGTCAATCTGTGAGCATGGGAGATCTTTCCATCTTCTGAGGTCTTCTTCAATTTCTTTCTGCAAAGACTTGAAGTTCTTGTCATACAAATCTTTCACTTGTTTGGTTAGAGTCATACTAAGATAAATTATATTGTTTGTGACAATTGTGAAGGGTATTATTTGTAACACCCTTTCTTTCTCAGCCTGTTTTTCCATTGAGTATAGGAAGGCTTCTGATTGTTTGAGTTAATTTTACATGCAGCAACTTTGCTGAAGTTATCTATCAGCTGTAGGAGTTCTCTGGTGGAGTTTTTGGGGTCACTTAAGTATACTATCATATAATCTGCAAATAGTGATAGTTTGACTTCTTCCTTTCCAATTTGTATCCCTTTGATCTTCTTTTGTTGTCTAATTGCTCTAGCTAGAACTTCAAGTACTATATTGAATGGATAAGGAGAGAGGGCAGTCTTGTCTAGTCCCTGATTTTAGTGGGATTTCTCTTCATTTAGTTTGATGTTGGCTACTGGTTTGCTGTATATTACTTTTACTATGTTAAGGTATGGGCCTTGAATTTCTGTTCTTTCCAAGACTTTTAACTTGAAAGGATGTTGAATTTTGTCAAATTCTTTTTCAGCATCTAATGAAATGACCATGTGGTTTTTTTTAATTTCTAAGTTTTTTTAATTTACATTCAAAATCATTTCCCCTTTCCCGTTTCCTCCCTCCCCGAAAGTCCCATAAGCCCCCTTCCCTCCCTCTTTTCCCCATTCAACCCCCTCTCACTTCTCTGTCTTGGCATTCCCCTACATCCAATCTTTCCAGGACCAGGGGTCTCTCCTTCCATCTTCTTGGAAATCTATTGATATGCGTATTGTGTCTAGGGTATTCCGAGATTCTGGGTTAATATTCCCTTATCAGTGACTGCATACTATGTGTGTTCTTCTGTGATTGGGTTACTTCACTAAGGATGATATTTTCAAGATCTGACCATTTGCCTAGGAATTTCGTGAATTCATTGTTTTTAATTGCAGAGTAGTATTCCATTGTGTACATTTTTATTTTTAATTTTTTCTATTTACATATCAAATGCTAAAACCTTTCCTGGTTTCCCCTCTCCCTGAACACCCCCAACCCCTTCTCTGATCCCCTGATTCCAAGTGTATGACCTTCCATCTGACCCACTCCCTCCACCTCTCCTTGATTTCCCTTTGTTGAACCTTCACCAGACCAAGGACCACTCCTCCTCAGACTATTTTCCTCTTAGCACTACTTTCATTGTGTCCCAGAAGTTTGTGTATGTTTTGCCTTAAAATCTAAAATGTCTTTGATTTCTTTCCTTATTTCTTCCTTGACCAAGGTATCATTGAGTAGAGCATTGTTCATCTTCCATGAGTATGTGGCCTTTCTGTTGTTTTTATTGCTAATGAAAACCAATCTTACTCCATAGTGATCTGATAGGAGGCATGGGATTATTTCAATCCTCTTGAATCTGTTGAGGTCTGTTTTGTGACCAATTATATGGTCAATTTTGGAAAAGGTACCTTGAGGTGCTGAGAAGAAGGTATATTCTTTAGATTTAGGATGAAATGTTCTATAGATAACTGTTAAATTCATTTGATCCATAACTTCTGTGAGTTTCACTGTGTCTCTGTTTAATTTGTGTTTCCCTGATCTGTTAATTGATGAGAGTGGGGTGTTGAAGTCACCACAATTATTTTGTGAGGTGCAATGTGTGCTTTGAACTTTAGTAAAGTTTCTTTTATCAATGTGGGTGCCCTTTCATTTGGAGCAGAGATGTTCAGAATTGAGAATTCTTCTTGGTAGATTTTTTTTTCCTTTGATGAGTATGAAGTGTCCTTCCTTATCTTTTAGGATGACTTTTGGTTGAACATAGATTTTATCAGATATTAGAATGAGTACTCCAGCTTGTTTCCTGGGACCGTTTGTTTGGAAAATTGTTTTCCTACCTTTTACTCTGAGGTAGTGTTTGTCTTTGAAACTGAGGTGCATTTCCTGTATGTAGCAAAATGCTGGGTCCTATTTACATGTCCAGTCTGTAAGTTTATATCTTTTTATTGGGGAATTGCATTCATTGATGCTAGGAGATATTAAGGAATAGTGATTGTTGCTTCCTGTTATTTTTGATGTTATTTTTATGTTTGTGTGGTTATCTTCTTTTGGTATTGTTGAAAGGAGATTACTTTCTTACTTTTTCTAGGGTGTAGTTTCCCTCCTTGTGTTGGGGTTTTCTATCTATTATCCTTTGTATGGCTGGATTTGTGGAAAGATATTGTGTAAATTTGGTTTTATCATGGAATATTATGTTTTCTCCATCTATGGTAATCTAGATCATGATTTTCCGGTGTGTTTGAGTATCCAGGACTTGCTGTTGTGGAAGAAGTATTTTTGGATGGTGCCATGTTGCCTTGGTTTCTGTTGGTAACGTTCTTGTGTTTGCCTTTCACCATCTGTTTATCTCTGGTATTAGTTGGTTACGCTGTCTCTGGCTGGATCTTGTCCCTCCTTTGGGCCTGCTACCTTGTCTCAGCACCCCTGGGTGACCGACTCTCCCCTGGCACAGAGAGCTCTGGCTCAGCACAGCTCCTGGGTTCAGATGGATCCCAGAATGACCCTATCCCAACTGCTCTGCCACTCCTGTGTTCCCTGTGCTCCTGGTTGTACCTGCCTGCACAGGCACAGGAGAGAAAATTGTAGCCTCACCTCCAAACCCGGGAGTGAAAGCACTCCCTAGAGACCAGTTCTCCCCTGGGAGAACTGGTGCACAGACCGCTGTGGAACAGCCCAGCTCCTGGGTGCAGATGGAGCTCCTGGAAGGACCCTCTCCCAGCTGCTCTGCCACTCCTGTGATCCCTGTGCTCCTGGTCGTCCCTGCCTGCACAGTCCTTTCAGTTTCTTTATATTGTAGATTACATTGGTTGATTTTTATGTATTGAATCCTTTCTATATCTCTAGGATGAAGCCTACTTGATCAGAGTGAATGATCTTTTTGATGTGTTCTTGTGTTCCTCTTGTATGTATTTTATTTTATCTTTTTACATCTATGTTCACAATGGAAATTGCTCTGTAATTCTCTTTGTTGATTTCTTATGTGGCTTGTGTATTAGGGTATCTATGACCTCATAAAATGAACTAAGCAATGGAAGCACAAAGTTTTTGCAATCTACTTTTAATAAGGATTCAACTTCTCCTCTAACCCACCACCTAGCAGAGGTAGCAGAAGAGAAAATTTATTAGGATATGGGAAAGTGGACCTGCTCAGCAATAGTTCTTTGGGGACAAGCTCAATCTTCTTTGGCCATAGTTCAGTCCTGTAGCAAACACCAAACAGGACTTAGAAGCTACAGACCACTTCTCTAGGCAGACAGACAACAGGCATGAATCAGCAGCTACAGGCCAGTCTTTTCAGCAAACAGACAACAGGCAGCTGTATCTCAATCCTGAAAAAAACTGTCAACTGGCCTGAGGTGAGGCCACAGAAGCTGCAAGCTTCCATAGCAACCTCATGAGCAGTTCTTGGGAGAGTTTCTCTCAATGGCAGTGTTATCACAAGTTGTGCTTAACAACACTTTGTAAGACTAACCAACATATGCATGTCTTTAGTGAAAAGTAACAAGGGGGAGCAAGCCAAACCAAAGCTCAGTGACCATCTCCCACTGTCTGTGGGGTCTAATTTATACTTCTTCATTAAGAGTCCTTTCACTTGTCTGCTATATAGAAACATCCTTTCGCCTATGTCTACTTCCAGAAAATGATCTTTCATGTGTTTGCTTTAGCAAGACATCCTTTCACCTGTGTGACCCAGCAAAACACCATTGGCCTAAGTAACTTTCCAAATGAACTAGAAGTTTCCGCTTCAGAGCAATGTTCATTCTGCTTTTGATTATTTTGGAATAATTTGAGAAGTATTGGATTAAGATGAACTCTTCTTCCTTTCCTCCTCCTCCTCCTCCTTCTTCTGGATGAGTGACTTTAAGGATTACTTCTGTTTCACTAGGTGGTTTAGTTCCATTTATATTGCTTATCTGATCTTCATTTAACTTTGATAAGTGGTACCTATCAAGAAAATTATCCATTTCTCTAAAATTTTCCAATTTGGTGCAGTACAAGCTTTTAAAGTATATGCTTATGACTCTCTGGATTTCCTCAGTGTTTGTTGTTATGTCCCTCTTTTTAATTCTGATTTTGTTAATTTGGATATTCTGTCCCTGACTTTAGTTAGTTTGGATAAGGATATGTCTATCTTTTTGGTTTTCTCAAAAAAAAAATCAGCTCTTTGTTTCATTGATTCTTTGTATTTTTCTTTTTTCTTTCTACTTTAGTTATTACAGCCCTAAGTTTGATTATTTCTTGCTATCTACTCCTCTTGATTGTGTCTGCTTTTTTTTGTTCTAGAGATTTCAGGTGTGTTGTTAAGTTGTTATTATGAGATCCATTCAGTTGTTTTATTTGTTTTTTATTTGTTTTATGAATGTATTTAGTACTATGAGTTTTCTTCTGAGCACTGCTTTCATTGTGTTTCATAAGTTTGAGTATGCTGTGTATTCATTTTCATTGAATTCTAGAAAGTAATTTCTTCTTTTATTTCTGTTATTATCCATTTTTCATTCAGTATAGAGTTGTTCAGTTTCCATGACTTTGTATGCTTTCTCTTGTTTCTGGGTTGGACTTGTTAATTGTCCAGTTTAAATCCATAAATGTCTGATAGGATACAGGGAGTTATTTCAGACTTTTTTAACGATTGAGACTTGGATTGTGTCCAAGTATGTTGTCAGTTTGAAGAAAGTTCTAGGAGGTACAGAAAAGAACATATATTCTTTTGCCTTTGGGTGAAATATTCTGTAAATATCTGTTCTGTCTATTTGTTTTATAAAGCCTATTATGTCTACTATTTCTGTTTAGTGTTTTTCTGGATGATCTGCCCATTGGTGAAAGTGAAGTATTGAAGTGTTCCACTAAAAATGTAAGAGGATCAATTTATGACAGTCTTAAAGTATTTAGACTTTCTAACCTAATGAGTACGTTCTAAGCTACAGCAATAAGAAGTTGCTAGGCACACTGATCTGATTCTATAGAATGTGTGAGTCTTTCAGAATAATGCAATGGCTGAATTTCATCTCCTTTGCAATGCTCAATACAATGTGTTTGTGTCAGAGTGAAGTCCTAGTTCAGTTGCCTTTGAGGATTACCTGGAAGAATATACGTGTCAATTCTTTCACAGTTCAGTGCTTCTAAGTATTCAGAGTTTATCCCATTTTACAAGGCTAAGAAAGACTCCCATCTTCTGTTGAAGTGGTGACAAGGTCACTTTGCAGAACACATGATGTATACCATGTTAAAATAATGCTGTCTGCCCCACTCTCTTTCTGCCCAGCATAATCAGGCATGATTTAGAGACTTAAATGTCACAAACAGAATCAAGCTGGTAAAGGAATTGCTATTTATCTCACAGTGCTGTGTCATCTATTTTCACACTGTAATTTAAGAGAGTGTCCTTACATAATATATGAAGGCGTGCCTTGTATATTAAGTCTACAACAAAGCAATCCAATATTGTTTCTTGATTTAATGAATCTTCCTAATTGTCAGTACCCAAAGAAATTATTTAGCAAATGAGACTTGAGCTTAACCAAGATTTGAAATGATTTTACACACAATGTAGATGACATTGAGGGCAAGGTTCATAGAAGAGACAAAACCTGTTTGGTGGAGTAGGTACTATACATAAGCCACAAACATAAATCTTTTGTCATCTTGACTTGTTTAACACAGGCAAATGTGCTGATTACCTTGGATGCATATCTACAGAATCAGGATGTACCGACGTGCCTAAATTATTGATGATGTTGAGTATACATTGCATCAATTACTTTTCTCATTGTTGTGACAACATACATGAGTAAAACAACTTAAAAGAAAAAAAATATTTATTTTGTTCCAAGGTTTCATAGGATTCAATCCACCATGATGTAGAAAGTATGAAACAGCAGGTCTACTCTTGCTGTTGTGAGCCAGGAAGCAGAGAAAAGGATTATAAGTAGGGGAAAATATGGTTTTCACAGGCGTACCCTCATGGCCATTTTACTCTAATGATGTCTCTCTTCTTATCTTTACCACCTCCAAATAATATCATGGTTTTATGAATCTGTCAAAGAGGTCATTGAATCATAGAGATTTGGGCCCTCAGGATATAATCATTTCTGGAGATGCCTTTAGTGACATACATTGAAGTAGGTTTCACTAATCCCCTAGGCTTTTATAATTCAATCAAGTTGATAATCAAGCTTCTCTATCAGATAGATTGTGCCTGGGGCTAGCCCACATTTGAAAGAATATAAAAATCTACATCTGTGAAACTGAGTCTCATGAGCTGCTCATAGAGGACTGGCTTCAGTGGCAAAATGCCTCTGTGTCTTGTGACAGTTATAGTTGTGTGACTTTCTGTTCTTCAGTTCAAGATGGCTGTGTCTCTACCTGGAATCCATGACACATAATACAATTTCCAATCTTCATTTCTTCAAAATTAGTTATGTTTTTCGGAATCACCAAGTGTTTATCAAAATGCCTAGCTTTCTACATTACATATTGCTATAATTTATATTTTGTTTAACCTTCTAATATTCTTATCTTATCTCCTAACATCCTTATCTTTTTATGTTGCCTTTTCTTTTTTTTTTATTTTCTAAGTTTTTTTTTATTTACATTCAAAATCGTTTCCCCTTTCCCGTTTCCTCCCTCCCCGAAAGTCCCATAAGCCCCCTTCCCTCCCTCTTTTCCCCATTCAACCCCCTCCCACTTCTCTGTCCTGGCATTCCCCTACATCCAATCTTTCCAGGACCAGGGGTCTCTCCTTCCATCTTCTTGGAAATCTATTGATATGCGGATTGTGTCTAGGGTATTCCGAAATTCTGGGTTAATATCCCCTTATCAGTGACTGCATACCATGTGTGTTCTTTTGTGATTGGGTTACCTCACTAAGGATGATATTTTCAAGTTCTAACCATTTGCCTAGGAATTTCGTGAATTCATTGTTTTTAATTGCAGAGTAGTATTCCATTGTGTAAATATACCACATCTTCTGAATTCATTCCTCCATTGAGGGACATCTGGGTTATTTCAAACTTCTGGATTCCATAGTTTCCCTTCTATTAGTTTCAGTGTGTCTGGTTTTAGGTGGAGGTCCTTGATCCACTTGGAATTGAGCTTAATGCAAGGAGATAAGAATGGGTCAATTTGCATTCTTCTGCATGTTGACCTCCAGTTGAGCCAGCACCATTTGTTGAAAAGGCTATCTTTTTTCCACTGGATGGTTTTAGCTCCTTTGTCAAAGATCAAGTGACCATAGTAGTGTGGATTCATTTCTGGGTCTTCAATTCTGTTCCATTGATCTACATGTCTGTTACTGTACAAATACCATGCAGTTTTTAACACTATTGCTCTGTAGTACAGCTTGAGGTCCGGGATACTGATTCCCCCAGAGGTGCTTTTACTCTTGAGAAAAGTTTTAGCTATGCTGGGTTTTCTGTTATTCCAGATGAATTTTTGAATTGCTCTTTCTAACTCAATGAAGAATTGAGTTGGGATTTTGATGGGGATTGCATTGAATCTGTATATTGCTTTTGGCAAGACGGTCATTTTTACTATATTAATCCTGCCAATCCATGAGCATGGCAGATTTTTCCATCGTCTGAGGTCTTCTTCAATTTCTTTCTTCAGAGACTTGAAGTTCTTGTCATACAGATCTTTCACTTGTTTTGTTAGAGTCACACCAAGATACTTTGTATGGTTTGTGGCTATCGTGAAGGGTATCATTTCTACTACTTCTCTCTCAGCCTGCTTATCCTTTGAGAATAGGAAGGCTACTGACTTGCTTGAGTTGATTTTATATCCGGCCACTTTGCTTAAGTTGTTTATCAGCTGTAGGAGTTCTGTGGTGGAGTTCTTTGGGTCACTTAAGTATACTATCGTATTGTCTGCAAATAGTGATAGTTTGACTTCCTCCTTTCCAATTTGTATCCCTTTGACCACCCTTTGTTGTCTAATTGCTCTAGCTAGAACTTCAAGTACTATATTGAAAAGATATGGAGAGAGAGGGCAGCCTTGTCTAGCCCCTGATTTTAGTGGGATTGCTTCAAGTTTCTCTCCTTTTAGATTGATGTTGGATACCTGTTTGCTGTAAATTGCTTTTACTATGTTTAGATATGGGCCTCGAATTCCTGATCTTTCCAAGACCTTTAGAATGAAACGATGCTGAATTTTGTCAAATGCTTTCTCAGCATCTAATGAGATGACCATGTGGTTTTTTTCTTTGAGATTGTTTATATAGTGGATTACATTGATGGATTTCCTTATATTGAACCATCCCTGCATCCCTGTGATGAAGCCTACTTGATCGTGTTGAATGATCGTTTTGATGTCTTCTTGGATTCGGTTGGAAAGAATTTTATTGATTATTTTTGCATGGATATTCATAAGAGAGATTGGCCTGAGATTCTCTTTCTTTGTCGGATCTTGTGCTTTTGGTATTAGTATAATTGTGGCTTCATAGAACGAGTTGGGTAGTGTTCCTTCTGTTTCTATTTTGTGGAATAGTTTGAAGAGTATTGGTGTTAGGTCTTCTTTGAAGGTCTGATAGAATTTTGCACTAAAAAGCTCTGGACCTCTGCTTTTTTTGGTTGGAAAACTTCGAATGACCACTTCTATTTCCTCAGGGGTTATAGGACTGTTTAGATGGTCTATTTGATCCTGATTTAATTTTGGTATTTGGTATCTGTCAAGGAAATTGTCCATTTCCTTGAGATTTTCTAGTTGTGTCGAATACAGGCTTTTGTAGTAGGATCTGATGATTTTTTGAATTTCCTCAGTTTATGTTGTTATCTCCCCCTTTTTGTTTCTGATTTTGTTAATTTGGATACTGTCTCTGTGCCCTCTGGCTAGTCTGGCTAAGGGCTTATCTATCTTGTTGATTTTCTCAAAGAACCAACTCCTCGTTTTGTTGATTCTTTGTATGGTTTTATTTGTTTCTACTTGATTGATTTCAGCCCTGAGTTTGATGATTTCCTGCCTTCTACTCCTCTTTGGTGTATTTGCTTCTTTTTGTTCCAGGGCTTTCAGGTGTGCCATTAAGCTGCTAGTGTATGCTGTCTCCTATTTCTTTTTGGCGGCACTCAGGGCTATGAATTTTCCTCTTAGCACTGCTTTCATTGTGTCCCATAAATTAGGGTATGTTGTGCCTTCATTTTCATTAAATTTTAAAAAGTCTTTTATTTCTTTCTTTATATCCTCCTTGACCAAGTTATCATTGAGTACAGCATTGTTCAGCCTCCATGTGTATGTGGGTTTTCTGTTGTTTTTGTTGCCATTGAATACCACCCTTATTCCATAGTGATCTGATAGGAGGCATGGGATTAGTTCGATCTTCTTATATCTGTTGAGGTCTGATTTGTGACCAATTATGTGGTCGATTTTTGAGAAGGTACCATGAGGTGCTGAGAAGAAGGTGTATTCTTTTACTCTAGGATGAAATGTTCTGTATATATATGTTAGTTCCATTTGGTCTAAGACTTCAATTAGATTCACTGTGTCCGTTTAGTTTCTGCTTTCCTGAACGATATATTTCAGAGAGTGGGGTGTTGAAGTCACCCACTATTATTGTGTGAGGTCCGATGTGTACTTTGAGCTTTAGTAAGATTTCTTTTACGAATGAGGGTCCCCTTGCATTTGGAGCATAGATATTCAGAATTGAGAGTTCTTCTTGGTGGATTTTTCCTTTGATCAGTATGTAGTGTCCTTCTGTGTCTTTTTTGATGACTTTAGGTTGAAAGTCAATTTTATCTGATATTAGGATGGCTACTCCAGCTTGTTTCCTGGGACCATTTGCTTGTAAAATTGTTTTTCAGCCTTTTTCTGTGAGGTAGTGTTTATCTTTGACATTGAGGTGCGTTTCCTGCATGCAGCAAAATGCTGGGTCCTGTTTACATATCCAATCTGTTAGTCTACGTCTTTTTATTGGGTAATTGAGACCATTGATATTAAGAGAGATTAAGGAATAGTGATTATTGCCACCTGCCATTCTTGACGCTATCTTTATGTTTGAGTGGTTATCTACTTTTGGGTTTGATGCAAGAAGGTTACTATCTCGTTTTTTCCAGGGTGTTGTTTCTCTCCTTGTATTGGCGGTTTCCACCTATTATCCTTTGCAGGGCTGGGTTTGTGGAAAGATATTGTTTAATTTGGTTTTATCATGGAATGTCTTGGTATCCCCATCTATGGAGATTAAGAATTTTGCTGGGTATAGTCGTCTAACCTGGCATTTGTGTTCTATTAGTGTCTGCATGAGATCTGCCCAGGATCTTCTGGCTTTCATAGTCTCTGGTGAGACGTCTGATGTGTTTCGGATAGGTCTTCCTTTGTATGTTACTTGGCCCTTTTCTCTTACTGCTTTTAATATTCTTTCTTTGTTTAGTACATTTGATGTTTTGATTATTATGTGACTGGAGGTATTTCTGTTCTGGTCCAGTCATTTTGGAGTTCTGTAGGCTTCTTGTACGTTCATCGGCATCTCTCTCTTTAGGTTAGGGAAGTTTTCTTCCATAATTTTGTTGAAGATATTTACTGGCCCTTTAAGTTGCAAATCTTCACTCTCAACTATACCTATAATCCTTAGGTTTGGTCTTCTCATTGTGTCCTGGATTTCCTGGATGTTTTGGCTTACAAGTTTTTTGCATTTTGCATTTTCTTTGACTGTTGAGTCGATGCTTTCTATGGTATCTTCAGCCCCTGAGATTCTTTCTTCCATCTCTTGTATTCTATTGTTGATGTTTGCATTTATGACTCCTGATTTCTTCCCAAGGTTTTCTATCTCCAAAGTTGTCTCCCTTTGTGATTTCTTAGTTGTTTGTACTTCCTCTTTAGATCCTGGATGGATTTGCTGAGATCCTTCACTTGTTTGTTTGTATTTTCCTGTATTTCTTTAAGGTATGTTTGCATTTCCTCTTTCAGGATTTCTGCCTGTTGACGCAAGTTCTCTTTTTTGTGTTTCCTCCTCATGGGCTTCTATCTGTTGATCCATAGTCTCCTGCATTTCTTTAAGCAATTCTCATGTTTCCTTTGTAAGGGCATCTATCTGTTGATTCATTTCTTTAAGCAATTTTTGTGTTGCTTCCCTATGGGCATCCATCTGTTGACCCATAATCTTCTGCATTTCTTTATGTGGTTTTTGTGATTCCTTTGAAAGTGCATTTACCCGTTGATCCATTTCTTTAAGTGATTTTTGTGTTACCTCCTTGTGGGCCTCTGTCTGTTGATCCATGTTCTCCTGCATTTCTCTAACCGATTTTTGTGTTTCCTTTGTAAGGGCTTCTAACCGTGGATTCATGATCTCCTATAATTCTTTATTAGATTTCTTTGTGTCCTTCTTGAAATCCTTTAATAGCATCATGAGAATTGATTTTAAATCCAGATCTTGTCTTTCGGGTGTGGTGTGGTATCCAGGACTTGCTGCTGTTGGAGAGTTGGGTTCGGATGGTGCCATATTACTTTGATTTCTGTTACTAATGTTCCTATGTTTGCCTTTTGTCATCTGGTTACCTCTGGTGTTAGTTGGTTCTGCTCTCACTGGCTGTTGGTTGGACCTTCTGTGAGCCTGCAAAGCTATTTCTGACCCCCCTGGATTACCAGGATTCCCCTGCACCGATTTCTGGGGCCTGCCCTGATCCTGAGTGACTTTGGAGCCCTAATGTGCCTTGCCCCAAGTGATGTTATATTGGGGAATCCCTGCACATCCAAAGGCTCAGCATAGTGGATTCCCAGAACAGAGGTCACCAAAGGGAGGCTGGTAGGCTCCCGCCCTTTGCAGGAGTGTGTGATCTCTCCCGGGGGGGGGAGAGAGGGGGGTCCCTCTGCAGGGCAGAAGTCCCACAGCAGAGCTTGTGTGTCGGTTACTGCAGACCTGCCCAGTTCTTGGGAGCAGGGTGCACACAAGCTGCCTGAGACCCAAGCAATATTATGCCTGTCTGTCTCTGAGCCTGGAGGTCCCCACTGTCCTGATGCTGCAGCAAAGATGGCGGAGTGCACTCTGCACTCTCTAGGGGCAGATCACTCTGCAGGGGAGATGGCCCACAGCAGAGCTGGCGCCCAGAGGACCGCAGCGCTGTCCTGCTCTTGGGCGTAGATGGAAGCCCAACAGGCTGTGTCCCAAGTGATGTTATATTGTGGGGAACCTGGGTACCTGTCTCCTCAGTGCAGTTGATCCAGTAACAGAGGTCTCCAAAGGGAAGCTTGTAGGCTCCCTTCCAGTGTGTGGGTCCCTCTGGAAGGCAGAAGTCCCACAGCAGAGCTGGCGCGCTGGTTACTGCAGATCTGCCCAGCTCTTGGGAGCAGGGTACACACAAGCTGCCTGAGACCCAAGCGATATTATGCCTGTCTGTCACTGAGCCTGGAGGTCCCGACTGCCCTGATGCTGGAGCAAAGATGGCGGAGTGCACTCTGCTATGTTGCCTTTTCAACATTCTCATACTATTTGTTTCTATCACAATCACAAGAAAACTGGGCACATGGATTATTTATCATACTGGGTATCAGTATTCAAGCCATTACTACTATTGAAATTATGCTTCTTCTAAAAGGTTGTGACAATGTTACCAAGACATTTCATGAGAACATAAAAGTTCCTAAGAACAAACAGCCTAGTTCATCTATGTCCCAACCTTAAACTATCTCACATGAAGGATCAAACATTCTTCTTCCCCTAAGCCTAAAATGAAAACTTAAAATGTCTACTCTGCCTTTACATAAGGTATCTTTGAACAAAAGATGTGATTATTCCTTTCTTAACACATTATTATAAGAATGAATTTGAGGTATTGGGAAGAATAGCATATCTAAACTTCATGCACACACACACACACACACACACACACACGCACACACACACACACAGAAAGAGGAGAGAGAGAGAGAGAGAGAGAGAGAGAGAGAGAGAGAGAGAGAGAGAGAGAGAATATTTCTGAAATGGGATAACTTCCCTGGTATTCTGAGAGTAGGCTGCCAATGATTTGATCTTATTCAATATGAATTCACCTGCTCTTTAGCAATCACAACAGGACCAATTCCTCCTACTCATCAAAGATTTATTTAGATATAATACAATTCACTCTATCCTGAACTTAGGTATTGCTTTTGTTGTTTGATTCTGAGTGTGTTTGGGGGCTTTTATGGGTTCTAATGTAGGGACCAACAGAAGATGACATTATTGAATAAGTTAAGTGAGTATTAGCCCAGAAGCTAGGAATACCCAAGATACAATTCATAGACCAAACAAAGCTCAAGAAGAAGGAAGACCAAAGTGTGGATACTTTGGTCCTTCTTAGAAGCAGTAACAAAATACCTATGGGAGGAGATACAGAGACAGACTGTGGGGCAGAGCCTGAAAGAAATACCATCCAGAGACTGCCCCACCTGCGGTTCCATCCCTTATATATTCACCAAACCCAGACACTATTGTGGATGCCAACAAGTGCTTGCTAAGAGGAGCCTGGTATAACTGTCTCCTGAGAGGCTCTGACAGTACCTAACAAATACAGAGGTGGGTGCTCTCAGCCAAACATTGGACTGAGCACAATGTCCCCAATGGAGGAGCTAGAGAAAGGACCCAAGGAGCTGAAGGAACTTGCAGCCCCATAGGAGGAACAACAATATGAACCAACCAGTACCCTCAGAACTCCCAGAGACTAAACTACCAACCAAAGAGTACATATGGAGGGATCCATGGCTCCAGCTGCGTATGTAGCAGAGGATGACCTTGTTGGACATCAAAGGGAGGAGAGTCCCTTTGTGTTGAGAAAGCTGGATGCACCGGTATAGGGGAATACCAGGAGAGGGAAGGGGGGTGTGTGGGTTGGTGAGTAGGTGAGGAGGGGATGGGATATGGTGTTTCCCAGGGGAAACCAGGAAAGGAGATAACATTTGAAATGTAGATGAAGAAAATATTCAATAAAAATTTAACAACTCTAAAAAAAGGAAGAAGAAGAAGAAGAAGAAGAAGAAGAAGAAGAAGAAGAAGAAGAAGAAGAAGAAGAAGAAGAAGAAGAAGAAAGAAAAAAAGAAAGAAAGAAAAAAAGAAAGAAAGAAAGAAAGACAGACAGACAGACATAAAGATGGCTTTAGGAAATGTTGGGTTATTGGTGTCCCAAGTTCACTCCAGCTTGACTGTGCTTACCCCATGCCGGCACTGTGCAGGTGTCAGGCTATGTGAAGCTGCTGGATACCACTCTGGGGGTGGGGGAGTGCAGTCTGAGGTCCTGGCAACCGCTGGAGCCTTCTTGGTGGTCCCTTCGCAGAGATTCTTAGACTCTTGGGCACCCCAGGCGCTGTGGGATGCTGCAGAGGAGCTGAGAATGGAGTAGGGGCCCACAGGCTGGATCTAGCCCAGGGCTGAAGGGGAAAAGAGGGAAGAGCTCTGGCTGGGTCCTGTGGGGAGGAGAGTCCTTGGCTTGTTCGAAGGACAGTTTGGCTTGGTGAAGGCCATGACTGGGAGCTCTGAGAGGCCTTCTGTGGGAGACTAGGCAGCTGGCTCTTTAGGCCAAGGCCTGTTCCATTGTTCCCCACAGTGGATCTCGATGAAAAGAGACATTCCATGGTTTTAAGGCATTTCTTGTCATGGCCAAGAGTGGCGATGAGTAAAACTGTACCCCACTTCCTCAGGGTGGGCCTGAGGTTAAATACCTTTTGGGGGGGTTGTAGGAGAGTCTGGGAAGGGGAGTTTATTGGCTAAGCCTCCAGGCCTTTAGGTATCTCATTAAAATGGAGATCTGTCTTGAGGTTTCACATTCTCTACCTGTGGAGGGGCTTGGGGCATTGCCCTTAAGTGACTGATGGCCACAGACCTATGGAGAATTGTGGCCTCTTGCCAGGAGTCTCGTCTCCAGAAGCATGTCAAAAATGCCTACAGCCCCTTGCAGTGTTATCTCCTGCAGGGCCACTGGGGTTTCAAGCCTTAGATCAAGCAGAAACCAGGCTGCCTTTCATGGTCTTACAAGAAAACACATGACAATATCATTGTGAATAAGGTATGTTGAAAATCATAATTCTCATAACTTAATTATTTGCCATATACTCTAATATATGTTTCAGGTCAAATTCCAAAAATTAGACCTTGAGACAGATATAAATGCAGGTCTGATGAGAACACCTTTGGGAATTAACAGATGTGGGGGAATGAAAGAAACAAAACCAGGCAGTTGAGAACTATGTATAACAAACGATTCAACTAAGCTTATAGGGATCTGATGCCTTAAAATGAGCCAAACGAATTTTCATAAACTGAAAGTAGCATGTGGAGTCAATATACTTCCAGAGAGATCTATCATCGAAGGTCACTTCCCCACAAGAAGAGACTATGGCCTTGTGTGAAGCATAGTCCTTCACCCAAAGGTAATTTTTAGAGTGTTAGTGAGAGAAAGCTGTTAGGTTTCAACATTCCCCCAAACCAAGGGATTTAGCAACACTCTTGCAGCACACCACTGCATCCACTCTCATGCTTACAAGATTTAAAGCAAGAATCCCCAAAACAATGAAGGACATTTGGAAAGGTTTATTCTGTAAACAGTTCCTCTTCTGAGCTACTTTGTGATATACTGAAAAAGACGCTACAAGAATATCAAGCGGTTACGAAATTCTCAGACTATCAGTGCATTTACATGAACATATATTACTTTTTCATACAAACTCATGTTTCATTTTAGGGGAAAATAATACCACATAGTTGTGAAGCACTGATTGCTTTCTGCCTAAAAGAACAACAACAAAAAACAACCCTTCCCCCTCCCAAAAAAAAAAAAACAAAAAAACTCAAAACCCAAAACAATGTGCTCTTTACAGTCAAAATATCCCACATACTGAAACAGAAAACTTTGATACTATTTCATGCATCAGACATTTTGTGAATATCTCTATCATTGTATCTTAATAATTTGTAATCAATACTATTTTTTTCTAAGATAAGGGTCATACTTTCATCTGTTTATTTGTACTTACGTAGTTCTAAGGGTTTATTATGTGTAAAACACTACACTAATTAGCTTCATGTTGGCATCACAGAATATCATGAAGTCCATAGTTAAAGACTTTATATGTAGCCTGGATTTACTCTGTATGAGGAAAAAGATACATTAAAGCATTTCTATATAGTTCAGAATCTATTAACATAATCTACTTTCCCATGTGAAGCTTTTAAGAAATTTTGGTTAAAATTTACAATCCATTTATACACACCGTAGTCTGATAAAATTTGTACATTTCATTATGCTCAATTCCTTTTCAAAATATCTCATAGTTCTTTCCCAATTTCATTCTTTTTAATATATTTTCGAGACAGGACTAGAGCCTAGGCTGGTCTGGAACTCACTGATAGTCTAGGTTGGCCTCAAACTCAAAGAAATCTTTATACCTCAGTATCCCAAGTTGTGGGATTTCAGGCATTAGCCAGCACATCCAGCTTCTCTCCCAATATCATCTTAATTTTTTTTCTGTGACATGCTCTCATCCCTGGTTGGCCTGAACCTCACAGAGTGCAGCTTGCCTCTGCCTCCCAAGTCCTGGGACTAAAGGCCTAAACCACCATGCCTGGCTTTTCCAGTTTTATCTTAAATATCATAGATCACCCCAAGTAGTTCTACAAATACTGCTAGCTACTTTTATATCAATGGGGATGCCTGACTTAATTCTCTCATGCAATGTTTTTGGAAAATAACTTTCTTTAAAACCATACTCTTTCATTGCAGTCTTCTATGACACAATCAGACCACTGTAGAGTACAAGTTGTTTTCTTTCAGGACCACAGTATACCTGGGAACTGGGACTCACTGACAGGACCCACCTAGCCTATCAAGAGAGGACAGCATATTGCTAGACTGTAAAAAAAAAAGATTCAAATTCAAGATAAAAGTTCCCAAGTGTGTTTCCAATTGGGTACCGGAGGCTTTTGCACCAGAGATCCAAAGGTCAAACCATTTTCGATCCAGGATGATCTGTAGTTTAAAGGAGAAAAGTAAGAGAAGTGAACTGCCACATAGCATCCAGTTTGAAAAGTTTGCTGAGCTCAATCTACTAGAGAGCTGAACTACACAGAAATAAGACCAGAGTCATTGTGTCATTCTTCACCTAAACAGTGTGGGAAAATATTCACTCCACCTTAAGGATTTTTGTTTGATTATTTTTTGAGGTAATGTTTCACTCAGGCCTTCAACTTGCAATGCTTCCTACTGCTTCTTTTTCCTGAGTTCTGAGATTACAGGAAATCACCACTACATTTGATAACCTTTCTCCAAATATCATGCTCATGTATGTCACTGTCTGCAATGAAGCCTTTTTCATATTACAAACTGCTATTCTTTTTCTCCCTTGATTTTCCTCTTCACTTCTCATCATCTCATACACTATGGATTGAGCTTGCTTAGCTGATTGATTGTCACTCCTCCCCTAATATAAGGTGAGCTCAATGAAGGTAGGGCATTTTGTTTAGCTCATGGATGTATCTATACCTCCTAGGAAAGTGCCTTTAGGAACTAGCTAATGTGCATTGATGAATGCATGTTTCCACTCTGCCCACTAGGAGGCTAATATTCCTTCCACTTGACTCATACTATCTGTGTTATAAACTGCTATTGTATCAGTTTGTACTTTTGCTCATTTTTTATTTGTAAATCTATTTTGAATTTATGCATGTTTAAAAGAACATATCTTAGCAGCTTTTTGTATCTAATGTTTAGTGTTTAATGCTTACATGTATTCGTTAGGTCTCCGTTGCTGTGATAAACACCATGACCTTAAACATCTTAGAGGAAGAAAGTATTTATTTCATGTTATGACTTCTAGGTAACAGTCCAACATGGAGTGAATTCAGAGAAGAAACTCAAGGCAAAATACTGGAATCATGCTGCTTACTGGCTTGCTCCCCATGGCTTGTTCAGCCTGATTTCTTATAGAACCCTGGACTACTTGCTCAGGGTAAGAACTGCCCATTCTGGCTTGGCTCTCCTGCATAAATCATTGACCAAAAAATGCCCCATGGAATGGCGCACAGGCCAATCTGACTGAGGTATTTTTTTTCAGTTGAAGTTCCTTCTTCCCAGAGAACTTGATCATTTCAAGTCAACAACAACAGCAATAGCAACTAACCAGCACACTATCTATTTGAATAACATAATAAAAATAGTAAAGGCAACAGTGGAGGCTATTTCTTCCACTTAAAGGACATTGTATATGGTTAAGATTTAGAAAACAGTTGGATGAAAAGGTTGTTGGCTATCTGCCAAGGTTCAGAGAACATCACAAAAGCAAGGGTAGAAGAATGTAAGAGCCAGAGACTGAGAGGAGTGCTTTGAAAGCTGTGTTCTAGATAGGGCATACTACACTCATGGATTCCCAGCAGCTATGACTATCTGCACAAGTTGAGGCCTGCCAACTTTTCAGCATCTGGTAAGGGCTCATGAGGCCCCACCCCTCCCATAGGAGTTATGGGCAGCTAATAGTTACTGGAGGAGGGGACTCATTTACTTCAACGGTATAGTCACTGGTAACCTTACTTAGGCTTCAATAAATAAGCCCCTTCCTGTGTTCATATAAACGGTCCTAATTAAACTCAGTGGGTAACACATACATACAGAAAATAAACAAAACAAATCAAAAAAATGAGACAAAATATAAAACAACAACAGCAACAACCAAAAAAACATAACAAAAGATGTTGAAGTGAGAGCAGGCTTTTTGGGAAGAAGAGGTTTAGGAAGAGTAGGGTTACAATGAGAGAGTATAACAAGGGGTAAAAATGACTAGAATGTTATATATACATGTATGAAGTTGTCAACAAATTAAAAATACAGGCTAGAGAGATCACTCAGCTGTTAAGAGCACTGATTACTGTTTCAAACGACTTGAGTCTAATTCTGACCACCCACATGGCAGTTCAGAACCATCTGTAAGTTCAGTTCCAGTGCATCTGATGGCCCCAATCTGACTTTGGTGGGCACTTTATACAGGTGGTGCTCAGACACACATTCAGACAAAACATCCACACACATAAAGTTGAAGGAAAATTTTAAAGTAGATAATTGACTAGTGAGATTGTCAGGAGGGGCTCCTATTGGTTGAAGTCCTCTTATTTCATTGCTATATTTGATATTTCAAGCTCCTTTTCTCTCACTGTACCTCACCTTGGGCATCAAGAATCACACAGAAGAAATAGCATGTGAGTTATTGAGTAGCATTTTCACAGAAGCATAAAGCACTATTACTAAAACAGCCTTCTCTTCCCCTGCTTATTAGTATGACTCAAAAACTGCCATAGATTTAAGAATCCATCTTTTAAGTAAGGTCTTATTTCTATGAAATTGTGGCTATTGTAAAGTACATTCAGAAGTTTCTATAGTAATATATATTTTCCCCTTAAGTTGATGGGTATAACTATTAGGCAGTTGTTGAATGCACAGAAAAAATATCTATTGTTCTGGGGACGATTTCCCTACCAATTCTTCTATCCCAAATTGTTTCAATGGTGCTATTTTTGTGTTTCAAATGCTTGCTAAGTTCTTTTTTATTTTGTTTTTATAGCTATTTATTTGATTATTTAAAAAAGTCTAGGACAATGCTTTCAAGTATAGAAAGAATGCTACTATTTTAATAGCACTTTATAAATAGGCTTTTTCAACCTTAGTTTTAGAGTCAGTAGTTTGGTGGCTTATAATGCTCACCCTCTATCCACTATTCTTGCATGGACCATAGATAACACATATGACAATTCTCAATTTTTTCACATAGTCACACAAGTACTATTTTGGACCTTAAATGTCAGAAATGTGAGGACGAAATCTATCTGCCACTAAGAGGACAAATGAAAATAAAAGATGCTCTAATTCCTATTAGAAAAGTGAATTACTGATGGAGAGAACCCCTTTTTCTGTTTCTCCCTCTTTGGGAGAACAAAATATGTATTTTTTGCCAGATTTTGTGACTAAAGAAAGAAAAACATCAGCTATAACAAATGTAGATTCCTTCATAGTCATAACCATGATGCAGCTTCTTTCTGCAGCTAGCATTCACTCATTAGTACGCATGCCTATTATCACTGTATTTCTGTACTTTGGATCTGGAATATGTCCCAAAGATTCACGTTGCCTGGATTATTAGCAGATTTTAGGTAATTACAACCATGCCCTGAAAGAGGGATATGGGACCATGATGTCTTCCCCTTTCTCTGTTTGTTTCCCAGTGTCCACGCTATCAATGGCATTATCTATAATGAACCAAAGGAATACTGGCTGTGATGTGTTACCTTGGTGCAGGCACAAAGACAACAAGGCCAGATGATTATGGACTTCTGGAACTGTAAGCCAAAAGTAAACTTTTCTTCCTTATAAGTTAATTTTCTTGTGTACTTCTTAAAGTAAGATAGACCTGACTAGCGCATATATAAAATACAAAGAAAATAATTGACATTATCAATCCATCACCTTTTAGGGTTGTGAGGTTGGTTCAACTGTATTCAGTGGTAGTCTTTAGTTCCTTCAAGGGTGCCTATGGGACAGGCACCATGAATAGAATTTACCTAGATTGCTGCACTTCCTCTTTCTCAGTGTGTCTCATGGAAGATATGAGCTTAGATTAACTGTTTCATCTAACTCCTAAACAACCACAGTCATTATTATAAGCATAAAATGTCGTACAGAGGAAAGCATGCGCTGGACATAGTCATGTATGCCTTTAACTACAAAATTTGGGAGGCAGAGAATGGCAGATCTCTGGGTTTTGAGGTCATTATTGGTTATTAGTTTGTAACATGTGCATCATATCACACATTTTCCTTAGATGTTCTTTTTTATTGACCATTTCAACTGAGTATCTGCTAGAATGCCCTGGCATAGCATAGTGGCATTTTAGGATACTTTCTGATTCCCAAATAAATCTTCTCTTTACATTCTCTCCACCCTGTTTATTCTAACAATTTCTTTGTTCATTTTATCTTATATTTAAAATTCCTAAGACTCACTAGTGTTTTATTTAGTCTCTAAAGCAGCTCAATTGGGTATAGCTCCACTTTACTTGAAAGCCCTTCAATTCCCACAATTTCTAGGAGTCAGTATTCCTGCATAACTTAGCTTTTTCACATGAACAATGGGCTATGTGAGTCTTCTTTTGTGGCTTAATTTCATTAAATCAGAAAAGGGGACAATCTGCCAGGATGGGAGAAGTCACAATTATATGTGCTCTAATTGTGGAAGTAAATGCTATTGTGACATAGATATTGAAGTGTATTTGTAAAAAGCTCGTATGTGGAAGGCTTGATTTTTCAGGCAGTGGCACTATAGACAGGTGGTTGGACTGTGAGAGTGATGGTGTATTTCCATTCATTAGGTCATGCATTAAATGGCCTATTAGGAGTTAGGACTGAGGGGGAGGAATTAGCTGTCTCAAGACACCACTACTATTAGGAAGAGAGATCTATCTAGGAATGTCATGAGCTTCTGAAGGCTTAAAGCCCACCCACAGTGACATACCTCTTCCAACAAGGCCACAGAGCCTAATCTTTCTCAAAGTGTCTCAAAGCTCTACAGTTTGTCATCAATATTTTTAAATATGTGTCATGTCTATGGTAGCCATTCTCATTAAAACCACCATAGTCAGACTATCAGTACCAGATGACTTCTTTCCTGTGGAATATTCTATAAATACAATTAGAAAATTGTTGGTTACCTCTATAACATTATTATACCAGTCAGCATATCTTGCCAGGCTGTTTATTACTGTAGTCCACAGCTCAGGAAGACTGCTGTGCTAATTAGCTTGACTATTAACTTGATACAACCTAGAGTTACATCACATTGGCTTGTGAGTATGTCTGTGGGGGATTATGTTTATTGTTAATTGATGTAGAAAGACTCAGACCACATTAGGAGTCACCATTCCCTGGAAAGCAAGCAGTATTCCCCCATGACAACTGATGCAAATTCCTAACTTGAGGTCTCTCCATGACTTCTCTCAATGTTGAAACTAGAGTGTAAGCCAAATAAATCCTTACTCTTTAAGTTAATTTTGGTAAGAGTATGTTATCACAGTAATAGAAAATAGAACTAGAAAAAACTTGAGTTTTCTCTCCCAGTAACCTACAAAGCTCCTTATAGAACTATGCAAGCTAGCCAGCAAGAATGATACTTTCAGACAAATTGCAGCTTGATTTCTTCTTGTCCTGTGATCAAAGAGTGTGGTGCAGTCAGCAATAGGTTCTTATAAATAAATCTTTTGAAGGTCTGAAAGTAATGGAGATAGATAACCATGGCTGAAAGCCTCTGAAACTATGAGGTAAAATATATCAGTCTATAAGTTGGTTATTTCATGTCTCTTATCACAGAAGCAGAAAGTCTAACACAAGTCCCAACTTGTAGCACCTGTTTCTGGGTTTGATACCTTTTCTCCTGATGGAAAACTGCTCTACCCTTGCCTAAGTTTAAAGTAAATTTTGAAATAAAATCCCCTATGATTAGCTTTCTATCAATGACTCATGAAAACTGGTATCAGTAAAGATGTTCTTTTGATCATTTTAAAAAGAATAAGTGAGGTATGTTCCCGCATTGCCCCTGTAGCTGCTGAGAAAAGTTGTTCTCCAATTACTCACAATAGCAAATAGGTGGGTGACAATTCTTTTCCTCTACTACTCTACTGGAGTATTTTGGGATCACCTTTGAAATACACATTATTTGCACTCAGACTTTTGTGTCAAAGTCTGATTCTGGGGAACATAAACTAAGATACTGGTATCTCCTCACAATTTCTAAGGCCCTTGTCATAAAATACGACCTCAAAGACAAGGAAACATTAGTTACCAAATTTTGTGATGAAAAATAGTAGTTGTTTCATATAAGAATATTTTTTCTGCTTCTGATCATACTCTCAAAATATGATTTTCTATTTCTTGTTAAAAGTGGGCTCTTGGAGCTTCCTCTGATGGCTAGAACTAATGGGAACCTTATCTAATAACCTGGGTATTGAAATCCATCTTCTGCCACAGCAGTTCAGGCCAATGAGTGGGTTTGGCAGCATTTCTATGCTTTGGTCTCTGGTAATTCTCCAGCATCTAATGCAAACAAGTTCAGTGTGGATGGTTCCTAGTGTTTAGCAGCTTTAGCTAGAAGCTTCAAGGGATCTAACTAACCTCAGCGAGACTCCCTCACACTTGCTGATATTTTTTCTGTTTCCAGAAGTTTGTTAAGAACAGTCAATCACTAGGTTCTGTGGGTATTAGCATAGGTTCTGTAAGACACGAAGTCTAAGAAAGATTTTCATACAGGAGATGTACTAGATAATTTGATCAAACCAATGCTTATAAGGGAGAGAGAAAAGCCTGACTGCCAAATTAGGTACAGGGGAAACATTACCTTCCAATGTACTCAGAACAAAGAATTCAACCATAAGAGGTTAGGGTCTTTCAGAAACACCTTGAATTGAGGGAACAGAGTGGGCCTTTTCTTTACTCACCCATCAATCAAGATCATGAATAGAAGTCCTTGAAAGGAGCCTGTCCTTGTTCAAAGAAGCTTCCTTTAGCTTAGGTCAGCAGTTGGCAAATAGTGATCTATAGACCATACGCTGACATCTATCTGTTTGTGCAAATAAAACTTTATTCGAACACAAGCTCATCAATTTAATTTTATATTGTCTCTAATTGCTTTCTGGACACATTGGTAGACTTCAGTACCTGTAATATCAATAGAATTACCTTCAAAACATAAAATTCCAACTACCTGGCAGCCTGTTCCTCCAACCCTACCCACCAAAAAAGGATTATGATGACTATGCACAGGGCAATTTCCTGAGAAGAATGAGAACAATGGCTTGAACTTAAAGTGCACAGCATCCTTAGAAAATGCAGAAGCTCCTGTCTTAGTCCTGAGGATTAATTCATACACTACAGAAAATCAACACCACACAAGGAAGACTGGGCAAAAGATTCTCCCTACATTCTAGACTACTGTGAGGTATAATCACTTCATATATCCTTTCTGAAGATGTCTCAAAAGAGCAGGCACTTGCCTCCATTTATTACAATGTAGTGTCTGGGGTTTTTTATTTTTGTTTGTTTGTTTGTTGTTTTGTTTTGTTTTTTACTTTTTTAGTGGATATTTTCTTTATTTACTATTTACATTTCAAATGTTATCCTCTTTCCAGGTCTGCCCTCTGGAAACCCACTATTGTTATCCCATCCCCACCCCTCCCTGCCTCTATGAGGATGCTTCCCTACCCATCCACCCACTCCCCCCTTCCCACCCTGGCATTCCCCTACACTGGAGCATCGAACACCCTCAGGCCGAAGAGGTGCTCCTATCACTGATGTCCAACAAGGCCATCCTCTGCCACATATGTGGCTGGAGCCATGGGTCCCTTCTCCTGTACTCTTTGGTTGGTGGTCCCTGGGAGCTCCCGGGGGTCTGGCTGGTTGACACTGTTGCTTCCCACATGGGGCTGCAAATCCCCTCAGCTCCTTCAGTCCCTTCTCCAACACCTTCATCGGGGACCCCATGCTCAGTCCAATGGAAACTAATCCTGAGGTATTTTTCTTCTGCTTTCTCGAAGCCAGTGTCTTTTCCCTCTTGCCTTTGTTTTTCCTAGACTTGCTATTGGCAACAAAGAGCATTGTTACCTCTGGCAACTGATAAGCTAGGCTAAGATTTATAAAGTCAAGTGTTTCAAATTGGACGTGTCACTTAATAAGGTTAGAGTAGTGAGGTGTCCAGAGGACTAAGGACATCCACTGCCTCTCACTTCATATCCAAAATAAGGTTATTTTCAGAGATCCCTTCTGGCTACCTGGTGAGCCTTTTCCTGATTTCACCCTGAAGTATTTGCATGGCATTCCCTGTCGTTCCCATTTGCTCACAACTTACACAGAATGATGACCTGGCTTCCTGAGGCTCCTGTTCCAGAGCAGCAAGAATGTTTATTATATATGATACTTGTTTTAACTACCCTGGGGGCATTCTTGTTGATTTTCCAAGGCATTGTAGATCTTCTCTTGAGTTATGAAACCACCCAGGGGAAAAGAGTAGCTTTAGCCAAGATACAATTTTAAGAAGACACACAATATGAAATAGAGAAAAAAGACCCTTGGGCTGTTCTGCACTTCTGAAGCAAAGCCCTCAAACAGTGAAATAAGCAGGCCACATATAAGGAAGCAGACAACTTGGTTCTGCTGAGCGGACTCTTTTCCTTGGATTAATTCCAAAAGGGAAAGGTTCTGAGTGAGTCACAGAATAAGTAGGTCAGAGTTTACCTTTCAGGCAATGCAGTATTATATGGATGTACCCACAGTCCCTGGAGGACGCTCAGCAGGCACACCTTCTCAACATCTATGCTAGGCTTATCCATGTGAACTTGGTTTTTAGCTCTGTTTGTGGATATTCACTACTTTTCTCTTTATTGTGAGCAAATATCTGATAAGAAAGAAATTAAAGGAGCAATGATTCATCTTGGCTCATGGTCTGAGAGATGTTTCTGTCCATCATAGAAAGAAATATCAGTTGGAATAACCTATGGCTTTGGTGGCAGGATCATCATATGCAACAGCCAGGAAGCAGAGATAGCCATGTGGTCAAAGGTGGGGCCAGAGTATAATACCTAAAATTTGCTCCCATTGAACCCACTTTATGTGTCTGGTCCTAAAGGTTTTAAAGTCTCTCCAAAGAGTATTACAAATTCGAAACCAAGTGTTGAAACACAGGAGTCTATAGAGGGCATTTCACATTAAAACTGTAACAATGCATTGTTGCATTTTAAAAGGAAGTTCAGCTCTGCTTTTAGGATACAGAGTTTCTGGCTGGGTTTCTGCCTGAGGAAGGTTCTCCAAATCTAAAACTAGCCAAGACGTGGAGCAGGCATCATAGAAATTTAGATGTTATAAGTTTAGAGCTATATAGTGGGATGTTGTTGGCAGTGGCCACAAAGTGAGTTTTGAGATTTATGTATGAGGTCATGGTAGGCTGTACTAGAGAGAGAACTCAAAGAAAGGAATCTCCTTTGGCAAGAGTAACCCAGGTCAGAATCAGTACCACAGGTTGCTATTGATGACTTGCTAATATGCAACTTGATTTTTCTGAAACCGAATTTTCATGTGTCAGAGGATACTGACTCTTCTAAGAATAATATATACATTCTGTGTTACAGCATGAGACACTTGTATCTTTGTATGTAGGAAGGACTGATTTCAGGACATGCTAATCATACAAAAATCTGTAAATACTTAAATGTCATTAAGAGTGCAGTATTTGTACAGATATTACAAATACCATCTATAAGCTTATATCATCTCTAACTTATACCTAATACAATGTAGAGGCTATGTCAATGTGGGTTATATATACGGTTGAGGAAATAATACTGCCGAGAAAGTCCTTGCATTTTTTGGCACAGATGCATCTTAATTCATTCATTCATTCATTTTAAATTAACATTTTAAATTTTTGAGTGGTTGAATCGCTGACATGGAGTCTGTAAATACAGAGAGATGCATGGTGCTATTATGTGGCACTTACTTGAAGCAGAAGCAAACTGTTTTTGTTTTTTTCTTTTTTAAGGTACCACCTGATCATCTAACAGGGGGAACTCTAGCAGGTAAGAATGAAATAAAAATTTTATGGATAGGTTAGAACCACGGATACCCCACTTTCCTGTAAGATCTGGAATCCTGAGGCTATCTATGTCATTTCTGGTGCTCTGTATAAAATTCTTCAGATAAAAATAGTATGCTACCTGAGAGTGGGCAAAGACTGTGATTGAGTTAAAGCACCATGGGAGCAGATAGGGTGAATTAAACCATATTTCCAATTTTTTTTGTTACGAATGAGTTCATGAGTTGAAAGTTACAGAGGGTAATTTCTACTTCTAAGTGTTCATAATCAACATGTCTAAGTGTTCAGAGTTCTAATGATTCTTTCAAAAATGAATGATGTATGCATATTAAACAAAACAAAGCTAAAATAAAATAAAGCTTCTTTTTTGGCTTTGTATCTACCACACAAAATTATTTAATATGTCCATGCTTTGTTTGGACAAGATTTTTGTAGTCATAGCCTTCAATCAGTGTATGTTCTTTTATTATTGTTTTCCTTAAGCAAATAATAACCTATGCTGTACAACATATACAACAATAATAATGATCTAGCTGATGTTTTTATAGAAAGAGAGGAGGGGATATGTTGGTGGAGGTGTAGTCAGGTGCAGCAGAAGGAGGTACCTTGGTGGGCCCATGCTGAGGCATCCCTTCCCCCTGGGGGACCTGCTACATGATGGTATAATATAGAATAGAGTTTGTTCAAGGCATGGGGAGGGGAGTCAAGAGGATAAGAGACAGAGAAAGGCAGAGAGAGAGAGCAGTGGGGAGGGAGAGGAGGAGGAGGAGGGAGAGGGGAGAGAGAAAAGTGAAGAAAGGTAGAAATTGACCATGAGCACATGGAGAGAGAGGAGGGAGGGGAATGGGGAGAGAGCAGGAGCCGGAAAGAAAGAGAGAACAAGAGAGAGAGAGGAGGGGGCAAACAATCCCTTTTATAGTGAGTCAGGAACATCTAGATGTTGCCAAGTAACTGTGGGGTGGAGCATACCTGGCAGTTGCCCCATAACTGAGGGGCGGAACTTAGAATGCTAACATTCTCCAGCTTTGGTTTAAATAAATGTAAAAAGTTAGGAAGAGGTGGTGGTGGAGTAGGAATAGTGTCGTTGTGATCTTTACTTCCTGCTGACTTTGGGGTGACATGTCTCTTGGGAACCTAGAAAGGTGGGTATGGAGATGTTGTTCCAGTTTTAGGAGAGTTAGCTGTTTTCTTGTTGTCCAGATCTATGGAATCATCTGTGGATAGATCCGAAGGAATAAATTCAGTAGAAGCGCCTGTGTCTGTGAGAGGAGATTGGAGCATCTTGAGGTTGCTTCTGTGGAGCTGTCCTGGATGTAGTAAGTGCCTCTACTTTACAAGATGCTGAAACACGCATACATATATTATAGGTAGAAAATAAGATTAAGTACGTTTGGGAAAAAGAAAAAAAATTCTTAGACATCTACATTTGAAATCCAGAGGAATCCCACCCTCTGGAATAGGTAGTTAGCAGGAACTTTAGGCTATTGATTAGCAGATGTACTTATCTGCATGGAGTCTATTTGGTCCATGAGAGGTAGATCTGAGTGAGTTTCTTATATCTTATAAGTTTACAAAAGAGTTAAAAACATGAACAGTCTTTAAGATGAGCCTTTTGTGGAGCAGAAGGAACAGGAATTAGTGATTATATAGTTGGATCATATAGTGGAATGTTTTATTAGAGTTAGGCAAATTTATGTTAGGACAGTGGCATAGCAAGAAGAGGAAATATGAAGCATTTAATTGCTAGAAACTGAATTTAGGTAAGGAAATCACATCTGTGAACGCTAACATCTGACCTAGTCACTAGAAACTAAGTTTAGAAGTGTATTTTCTAGCTGTCAAAATATAGTTATCTTAGCTGTCAATGTAGTCAGAAATCTGGAGAAGAATAGACTAGAATCTAGGGTCACGTATTAATTTTAAAATAATTGACAGAGTTCATCTATACTCCAAACAGTTCCCAGGTCCCTGTGGTCTCTATGGCAACTTGGGCAGAGTCAGTCTGGCTTTCAAGCCCAGAAGATAAAGAACATTTTTCTCTGTGGAATGGATAGGTGTGACATGAGAAATGACTTACCTTGATTTATACAATATAAGTCATTTGACTCTCAGGGTGTCCAGTTTTGTCCACTGTGTTTTTCAGTGATTATGATACCACACTCCAGGCAGTCTTTTGTAGCTGTGTCCAAATCTTCTGAGACCTTGAGGGGTAAACTGTAAGACTTTGGGAGATTCTGTCATAAACTTAAGTATACTAATAATTAGCGGACATCGACAAGATTGAGGGCTAAGTCAATTGGTCATATCCGAGTTACATAACTTGTGTTTGTTAAATTACATATTTGAGAATGAATATAGTAAGTATAGAACACTATAATTTAGTGGCAATAGTAAAAATCATTTAGCAAGGCAGGATAGGAACAAACAACTTAAATAACTTTCACAGGTTGCAGAAATAAAGAAAAACAAACTTTGCATTGGCAGAGAAACACTTGGATTAGAGTTGGTGTGGAAGACCACAATGTAAAGGATAAGAAAGCTGGCAGCAGAGGTGGCATATGATCATGGTGACAGAAAGTGAGTTTGTCCATGTGGGTTCAGGCCTGTGAAAAGAACTGAGCTGGCAGGCAGTTGAGGCACCAGGCGTGCACTCAGGAATGGGTTGGCGTGGAAGGTGTGCACAGCCTGAAGAGCACAGATTCCTCCGAGGAGCCACAATAATGGCATGTACCCCCCCAGGAAGCGCGGGGCCACAACATTACCGCCATTCAGCTTTCTTGTGGTGGGCTGCAGGGCTTCCTGGGTCCTAAGCTGAGAGGGAGAGGGAGGGGGAGAGGGAGAGGAGAAGGGAGGGGGAGGGGCGAGGGGAGAAGGAAGAGGGAGGGGAGAAGGGGGAGGGGGAGAGGGGGGCAAAGGGGGGAAGGGGAGGGGAAGAGAGCAGGGAGGGGGAGGAGGAGAGGAGAGGAGGGGAGAAGGGAGAGGGGAGAGAGGAGAGCGGGGAGAGGGAGATAGAGAAAGGCTCACACACAGGCAGGCATTTGTGAGCCTGAACAATGAACAAGCTCAGGCAGTTGGTTGAGCCAGGGAAAATGGCTTCTCAGTGAACAGAGTCCAAAGGAGAGAGGGCAAAAGCTGTTTTTCTCGTGGCTGCATGGGGTAGAGCACAGGATCAGAGTCCTGGACAGAGAGAAAGAAAACTCGCACATAGTGGGCAGGAGGATGGTCATGCGCACATGGGAAAGCAATGTCTCAGCAGACAGAGTCCCTGGTAGGATGCAAGGGACAGGGCCAGATCTACTTTTCATGCAGTGACCCAGTAGCAGAGCTGTTCCAGGTTGTCAGGGCAGCAGCTGCAGCTGCACCAGGAGTGAGGGAGCTAATGAATGAGAGAGGGGGAAGGGGGAGTGCCAGTTTAGGGGCCATGTAGAGATATTGCTTTTTGCTCACTGTGAATTACACCAAGACATCCCAGGAAGTAGGGACAAGGCAGTGAAGACAGACCCATGGGTGAGAGAATGGTTATTAATTGTCCCTACCAGAATCTTCAGGGCATAATCAATAACCAAAGAGATTTTTATCACAGACCAGAAGACCAGGTCATCACATGAGGATGACAGGGGTCTGTGTTCTGGGCCAGTGCTCTGAGCTACAGAAAGCTCAGATGGTTTACATCACTCCCTGCCTTTTCTTTTTTTTTTATTTTCTAAGTTTTTTTTATTTACATTCCAAATCATTTCCCCTTTCCCGTTTCCTACCTCCATGAAAGTCCCATAAGCACCCTTCCCTCCCTCTTTTCTCCATTCAACCCACTCTCCTTTCTCTGTCCTGGTGTTCCCCTACATCCAGTCTTTCCAGGACCAGTGGTCTCTCCTTCCATCTTCTTAGAAATCTATTGATATGCGAATTGTGTCTAGGGTATTCCGAGATTCTGGGTTAATATCCCCTTATCAGTGACTGCATACCATGTGTGTTCTTTTGTGATTGGGTTACCTCACTAAGGATGATATTTTCAAGTTCTGACCATTTGCCTAGGAATTTCGTGAATTCATTGTTTTTAATTGCAGAGTAGTATTCCATTGTGTAAATATACCACATCTGCTAAATCTATTCCTCAGTTGAGGGACATCTGGGTTATTTACAGCTTCTGGCTATTATAAATAAGGTTGCTATGAACATAGTGGAACATGTGTCCTTATTGCATGCAGGTAAAGCCTCTGGGTATATGCCCAGGAGTGGTATAGCCATATCCTCCGGGAGTGTCATGCCCAGTTTTCTGAGGAACCGCCAGACTGCTTTCCAGAGTGGTTGTACCAGCTTGCAATCCCACCAGCAGTGGAGAAGTGTTCATCTTTCTCCACATCCTCGCCAACAACTGCTGTCTCCTCTGTTTTTGATCTTAGCCATCCTGACTGGTGTGAGATGGAATCTCAGGGTTGTTTTGATTTGCATTTCCCTAATGACTAAGGATGATGAACATCTCTTTAGGTGCTTCTCAGCCATTAGATATTCTTCAGGTGAGAACTCTTTGTTTAGCTCTGTACCCCATTTTTAATAGGGTTACTTGCCTCTCTGGAGTTTAACTTCTTGAGTTCTTTGTATATCTTGGATATTAGCCCTCTGTCGGATATAGGGTTGGTAAAGATCGTTTCCCAGTTAGTTGGTTGCCGCTTTGTCTTTTTGACAGTGTCTTTTGCCTTGCAAAAACTTTGTAATTTAATGAGGTCCCATTTGTCTATACTTGATCTTAGAGCATAAGCTATTGGAGTCCTGTTCAGGAAATTCTCCCCTGTGCCCATATGTTCAAGGTTCTTCCCTAGTTTCCTTTCTATTAGTTTCAGTGTGTCTGGTTTTATGTGGAGGTCTTTGATACACTTGGAATTGAGCTTAGTGCAAGGAGATACGAATGGGTCAATTTGCATTCTTCTGCTTGTTGATCTCCAGTTCAGCCAGCACCATTTGTTGAAAAGGCTATCTTTTTTCCACTGGATTGTTTTAGCTCCTGTGTCAAAGATCAAGTGACCATAGGAGTGTGGATTCATTTCTGGGTCTTCAATTCTGTTCCATTGATCTACATGCCTGTCACTGTACCAATACCATGCAGTTTTTAACACTATTGCTCTGTAGTACAGCTTGAGGTCCGGGATATTGATTCCCCCAGAGGTTCTTTTACTCTTGAGAATAGTTTTAGCTATTCTGGGTTTTCTGTTATTCCAGATGAATTTTTGAATTGCTCTTTCTAACTCTATGAAGAATTGAGTTGGGATTTTGATGGGGATTGCATTGAATCTGTATATTACTTTTGGTAAGATGCTCATTTTTACTATATTAATCCTGCCAATCCATGAGCATGGCAGATTTTTCCATCTTCTGAGGTATTCTTCAATTTCTTTCTTCAGAGTCTTGAAGTTCTTGTCATACAGACTTTTCACTTGTTTGGTTAGAATCACGCCAAGATACTTTATATGGTTTGTGGCTATCGTGAAGGGTATGATTTCTCTTACTTCTTTCTCAGCCCGCTTATCCTTTGAGTATAGGAAGGCTACTGACTTGCTTGAGTTGATTTTATATCCGGCCACTTTGCTGAAGTTGTTTATCAGCTGTAGGAGTTCTCTGGTGGAGTTCTTTGGGTCGCTTAAGTATACTATCATATCATCTGCAAATAGTGATAGTTTGACTTCTTCCTTTCCAATTTGTATCCCTTTGACCTCTTTTTGTTGTCTAATTGCTCTAGCTAGAACTTCAAGTACTATATTGAAAAGATATGGAGAGAGAGGGCAGCCTTGTCTAGTCCCTGATTTTAGTGGGATTGCTTCAAGTTTCTCTCCATTTACATTGATGTTGGCTACCGGTTTGCTGTAAATAGCTTTTACTATGTTTAGATATGGGCCTCAAATTCCTGATCTTTCCAAGACATTTGACATGAAAGGATGCTGAATTTTGTCAAATGCTTTCTCAGCATCTAATGAGATGACCATGTGGTTTTTTTCTTTGAGATTGTTTATATAGTGGATTATAATGATGGATTTCCTTATATTGAACCATCCCTGCATCCATGGGATGAAGCCTACTTGATCCTGGTGAATGATGGTTTTGATGTGTTCTTGGATTCAGTTGGCAAGAATTTTATTGAGTATTTTTGCATCGATATTCATAAGAGAGATTGGCCTGAGATTCTCTTTCTTCGTCGGATCTTTGTGTGCTTTTGGTATTAGCGTAATTGTGGCTTCATAGAACAATTTGGGTAGTGCTCCTTCTGTTCCTATTTTGTGGAACAGTTTGAAGAGTATTGGTGGTAGGTCTTCTTTGAAGGTCTGATAGAATTCTGCAGTAAAACCATCTGGACCTGTGCTTTTTTTGGTTGGAAGACTTCCAATGACCACGTCTATTTCTTCAGGGATTATAGGATGGTTTAGATGGTCTATTTGATCTTGATTTAATTTTGGTATTTGGTATCTGTCAAGGAAATTGTCCATTTCCTTGAGATTTTCTAGTTGTGTTGAATACAGGCTTTTGTAGTAGGATCTGATGATTTTTTTGAATTTCCTCAGTTTCTGTTGTTATCTCTCCCGTTTTGTTTCTGATTTTATTAATTTGGATACTGTCTCTGTGCCCTCTGGCTAGTCTGGCTTAGGGCTTATCTATCTTGTTGATTTTCTCAAAGAACCAACTCCTCATTTTGTATGGTTTTATTTCTTTCTACTTGATTGATTTCAGCCCTGAGTTTGATGATTTCCTGCCTTCTACTCCTCTTTGGTGTATTTGCTTCTTTTTGTTCCAGGGCTTTCAGGTGTGCCATTAAGCTGCTAGTGTATGCTGTCTCCCGTTTCTTGTTGGCGGCACTCAGGGCTATGAATTTTCCTCTTAGCACTGCTTTCATTGTGTCCCATAAATTAGGGTATGTTGTGCCTTCATTTTCATTAACTTTCAAAATGTCTTTGATTTCTTTCTTTATTTCCACCTTGATCAAGTTATCATTGAGTAGAGCATTGTTCAGCCTCCATGTGTACATGGGTTTTCTTTTGTTTTTGATGCCATTAAAGACCACCCTTATTCCATAGTGATCTGATAGGTGGCATGGGATTAGTTCGATCTTCTTATATCTGTTGAGGTCTGATTTGTGACCAATTATATGGTCAATTTTGGAGAAGGTACCAGGAGGTGCTGAGAAGAAGGTGTATTCTTTAGCTCTAGGATGAAATGTTCTCTATATATCTGTTAGTTCCATTTGGTCCAAGGCTTCAATTAGATTCATTGTGTCCCTCTTTAGTTTCTGCTTTCCTGAACGATCCATTTCAGAGAGCGGGGTGTTGAAATCACCCACTATTATTGTGTGAGGTGCGATGTGTGCTTTGAGCTTTAGTAAAGTTTCTTGTACGAATGAGGGTGCCCTTGCATTTGGAGCATAGCTATTCAGAATTGAGAGTTCTTGTTGATGGATTTTTCCCTTGATCTGTATGTAGTGTCCTTCTGTGTCTTTTTTGATGACTTTAGGTTGAAAATCAATTTTATCTGATATTAGGATGGCTACTCCGGCTCTTTTCTTGGGGCCATTTGCTTGTGAAATCGTTTTCCAGCCTTTTACTCTGAGGTAGTGTATGTCTTTGAAACTGAGTTGCGTTTCCTGCATACAACAAAATGCTGGGTCCTGTTTAAGTATCCCGTCTGCTAGTCTATGTCCTTTTATTGGGGAATTGAAACCATTGATATTAAGAGAGATTAAGGCATAGTGATTATTGCCACCTGCCATTCTTGAGGCTATCTTTATGTTTGAGTGTTTATCTACTTTTGGGTTTGATTCAAAAAGGTTATTATCACATTTTTCCAGGGTGTTGTTTCTCTTCCTGCATTGGCGGTTTCCACCTATTATCCTTTGCAGGGCTGGATTTGTGGAAAGATATTGTGAAAATTTGGTTTTATCATGGAATATCTTGGTCTCTCCATCTATGGTGATTGAGAGTTTTGCTGGGTATAGTAGTCTAGGCTGGCATTTGTGCTGTCTTAGTGTCTGCATGAGATCTGCCCAGGATCTTCTGGCTTTCATAGTCTCTGGTGAGAAGTCTGATGTAATTAGGATAGGTCTTCCTTTGTATGTTACTTGGCCCTTTTCTCTTACTGCTTTTAGTATTCTTTCTTTGTTTAGAACATTCGGTGTTTTGATTATTATGTGACGGGAGGTATTTCTGTTCTGGTCCAGTCTGTTTGGAGTTCTGTAGGCTTCTTGTACATTCATCGGCATCTCTCTCTTTAGGTTAGGGAAGTTTTCCTCCATAATTTTGTTGAAGATGTTTACTGACCTTTTACGCTTCAAATCTTTACTCTCATCTATACCTATAATCCTTAGGTTTGGTCTTCTCATTGTGTCCTGGATTTCCTGGATGTTTTGGGTTACATGTTTTTTGCATTTCGCATTTTCTTTGACTGTTGAGTCGGTGCTTTCTATGGAATCTTCAGCACCTGAGATTCTTTCTTCCATCTCTTGTATTCTATTGTTTATGTTTGCATCTATGACTCCTGATTTCTTCCCAAGGTTTTCTATCTCCAAAGTTGTCTTCCTTTGTGATTTCTTAGTTGTTTCTACTTCCTTTTTAGATCCTGGATGGATTTGCTGAGATCCTTCACTTGTTTGTTTGTATTTTCCTGTATTTCTTTAAGTTATTTTTGTGTTTCCTCTTTCAGGATTTCTGCCTGTTGACCCAAGTTCTCCTGTATTTCTCTAAGCGATTTTTGTGTTTCCTCATCGTGGGCTTCCATCTGTTGATTCATCATCTCCTGCATTTCTTTAAGTAATTCTCGTGTTTCCTTTGTAAGGGCATCTATCCATTGATTCATTTCTTTAAACAATTTTTGTGTTGCCTTCCTATGGACATCCATCTGTTGACCCATAATCTTCTGGATTTCTTTATGCAGTTTTTGTGTTTCCTTTGTAAGGGCTTCTAACCGTTGATTCATGTTCTCCTGTAATTCTTTATTAGATTTATTTGTGTCCTTCTTGAAATCCTCTAATAGCATCATGAAGAGTGATTTTAAATCCAGATCTTGTCTATCGAGTGTGATGGGGTATCCAGGACTTGCTGCTGTTGGAGAGTTGGGTTCGGATGTTGCCATCTTACTTTGATTTCTGTTAATAACATTCCTATGTTTGCCTTTTGCCATCTGGTTACCTCTGGTGTTAGTTGGTCCTGCTGTCACTGGCTGTTGGTTGGACCTCCTGTGAGCCTGCAAGGCTATTTCTGACACCCCTTCATTACCAGGATTCCTCTGGCACCGGTTTCTGGGGCCTGCCCTTATCCTGAGTGACTTTGAGCCCTGATGTGCCTTGCCCTAAGTGATGTTATATTGGGGATTCCCTGCACAACCAAAGGCTCAGCGTAATGGATTCCCGGAGCAGATGTCGCCAAAGATAGGCTGGTAGGCTCCTGCCCTGTGCAGGGGTGTGTGATCTCTCCCAGAGGAGGGCAGGGGGGGGTCCTTCTGCAGGGCAGATGTCCCACAGCAGAGTTAGCGTCGGTTACTTCAGACCTGCCCAGCTCTTGGGTGCAGGGTGCACACAAACTGCCTGAGACCCAAGCGATATTATGCCTGACTGTTCCTGTGCCTGGAGGTCCCAATTGCCCTGTTGCTGGAGCAAAGATGGAAGAGTGCACTCTGCACTCTCTCGGAGCAGATCACTCTGCAGAGCAGATGGCCCACAGCAGAGCTGGCACCCAGAAGACTGCAGTGCTCTTCTGCTCTTGGGCGCAGATGGAAGCTCAACAGGCTGTGTCCCAAGCAATCTTATATTGGGGGGAACCTGAGTTCCTGTTTCCTTAGTGCAGTCTATCCCCGGCAACACCTAAATCTTGTATCTTTCTTGTTACTGAATTTAATACCATATTCATAACGTTGTCTGGTTAGGTTGCCAGCTTAGGATGCTAATTTGGCCTTCATTGGACCATGTTAGCAAATATATATATATATAACTGAAATTTACATCAGCAGTTACTTTCTTGAAGGACAAAAACCCATTGAAGCATTGAAGCTCATGTAGGGTCATGAGCAGTGAACTTCTATATAATGGCACTCATCTCTTTAAAAATTATAACTTTCTTTTCAATACGCAACTTGATAACTTATTTCCCAGTACTCTTTTCCATTGTTGATCTGCTTAAAACTAATCAACAATAACCATTCCACAGACACGTTATGCTGTCTTGAAATTTGCTCTGCGAAAGAAATTGGTCATTTATTTTAATTTATCCTCAGAGAAATTTTTAAGACACAGACAGAATATAGCTTGCCAAAATATCACATGACTAGCCTCTAGCTCTGTTGCTAAGATATAGTCTTTGTTCCCTTCTGAAATCTAATGATTTGTGCCTCTGCTCTCTGCATTGCTCCCAATCTTATTGTCTTTTAGTTTCTTAATAGAACATGTCACTAAGCTCTGCTTACAGCATTCAACTTCTTTTCTAATCCAAAGTTGTAAAGTCTTCTATAAAAAAAGAAATGATGGTCTTCACAGCAACAATCCCATTGTCTCTGGTATCAACTTCTATGTTAATTTTTTGTTGTTGTTGCTGTGATAAAGTACCATGACCAAATAACTCATAGAAGGGTTTAGTTTGGGTGCTGGGTCCCAGAATGTTATAGTGGTGAGGAAGGCATAGAAACAGGAAACTGAGAACTCACATCTCAACCACACACAGTAATGAGGTAGAAAGAAAGCAGAAAGTGAGGTTAGTCTGTTGGCCTTCAAAGACCACTCACAGAGATGTGCTTCTTCAAGATAGACTACACTCCTAAGGGCTCTAAACAGTGCTACCAACTGGAGACTAAGCATTCAAGTGTGCGTCCTGTGCAGAACATATCCTATTCAAACCACCATTGCCTTTAACCAGCATGTATCTTACTAAAAGGAAAGTTGTTGGTACTCTGTCTGGACTCCACTCCCACAGTTACCTGGAAACAGCCAGGTAGGCCTGGCCCACTATAAAAGGGGATGCTTTGCCCTTCCTCCCTCTATTACTCTCTTACTCTATATCTTGCTTCTTGTCCCCTTGCTCCGCCTCTCTCCCCATTCCTTTCCCCCCTCTCTCCACTTGGTCATGGCTGGCCTCTACTTCTCTACTCTCTCTTTCTATCTGCCTTTTTCTGCCTCTACTACTCTCTTAACTCCCCTCCCCATGCCCTAAATAAACTCTATTCTATACTATACTTCCCTCTGGGGTAAGAGATGCCTCAGCATGGGCCCACTGAGGCACCCCCTTCCCCCACACCTCATCACACACCCCATAGAACATATCTTAATAGCTTTTTCTCTTTTTATGATCACAACAACAGTCACTATAGAGGAAAATGTTTTGCATGTTTCCAAACAAATCAACATAATCAGCAGGATATTTTAGCAGATAACCTAATTGGTAAAGAAAATCTAAAGTAGCCAAAGGGCTCTTCTGAAGTCTCTAAGAGTATAGTGAGGTAACCCAATCACAAAAGATCACACATGGTATGAAGTCACTGATAAGGGGATATTGACCCAGAATCTCAGAATACCCTAGACACAATCAGCATATCAATAGATTTCTAAAAAGATGGAAGGAGAGACCCCTGGTCCTGGAAAGACTGGATGTAGGGGAACGCCAGGACAGAGTAATGAGAGGGGGTTGAACGGAGAAAAGAGGGAGGGAAGGGGGCTTATGGGACTTTCGGGGAGGGAGGAAACGGGAAAGGGGAAGTGATTTGGAATGTAAATTAAAAAAATAAAATAAAATTAAATTAAAAAAAAAAAAAAGAGTAGCCACCCTTAGGAGCCTCACCAGACTATACCAAAAATGTTTGTGTCATCTACATTGTCATAAATATTAATTAAGAAGGTATAACTATAATAATTAGGGTTAGCTATCAACTTGACACAGCCTAAAATCATCTCTTCGCATGTCTGCAAAGGATTATCTTGATTATATTAAGTGACACAATCATACAAAAAAGACACAAGGTCCTACTTGATTGTGGGTAAGACTGGCCAAGAAGCATGAGATTCAAAATTATATGAGTAGAAAGGTACAAACTCAGTAGCAACACACATTTATTACTGTTCTGACCACTGATGCAATAATGTCACTGATATGACAGACAATAACACACAACTGTAGGCTAAAATATATCCTTTTTTCTATTAAGTTACTTTAGTCAAAGTATTTTATCATAGCAACAGGAAAGAAAACTAGGATAATAAGTACTAATAATACAAAATAGGTCCCAATCAGTATTCTTAAACAGATCTAGTTCAGCTGGGGACATAACACTCTTAAACTACTATAGACAGCCATTAAAATGATCAGATTTTGCTACTTAAAAGAACGTTACTATGACTTTGAAACAGTTTCAGAGCCTTCTATTAGGTGCCAGATAATGCACCAGACTCCCATCTTACAATGTCCACAGCTCATAGTAATACCTTGCTAAGCTTAAAATCCCACTACCTTACTGCCAGATCTAACCCCAGAGGACTATCTCCAGTTCTATTGTTCAGAAACTACATACAGTCCCTATAGTATTAAGTTATATCTATACAGTTCTCTACTTTCCAACACCAAGACACCTGGCTCATGGGTGGAAAAGGTCTTATGGTGTCTGATCGAAGGCTTTCAACTCATATAAGAGTAAGAGCTATAGAGGTCAAAGACACTGAATCCTTTCTAGGTAATCACATGCTAGCCTCCAAATCAGAACTAGCTGCCCTCTGTAGTACTCTCCAATGGGGCTAGGTATAAATAAGAATTAACATTTACACAGATTTTCCTAAGTTTTTCTATTTAAGCCACACTCATGCAGTCATCTGCAGAGTGTTCTTATGGCTTGAAGTCTTGATTCTCCAGAAACCATCTGACTTCCAACCAGGAGGCCGCTATACATTTCAAAACTGAGCCAAAGGACTGTTCTGATATCTGCGAGTCTAACAACCAAGATGATTGCAAGCTAAACAGGCATTGTGGCTTCTATGCCAAGTTACTTAGCTCCCAACCCACCTTTAACCACCCTTCCAATGCTTTATACATTCTTCAAGAAACTAGATAGTCATTAGATCTAGACTTCACAAGCAGACCAGAAATATTTTTACAGAGCCTAAACACAAGCTATTATTACTTCATCCCCTGTGAATGGTTGTTTTATGAAAGACTATCCCTTCAGATAGGTCACTTCCTAGACCCAGACATTCCTTATCTATCTCAGTGTGTTGTTACAAACATACGTAGTTACAGGTGTCACTAGTACCAAGATGAATACAGCTTGACTCTTTACATTTCTAGGATCATCCCCAGTTTAATCTAGGAGACTAGGCCTCCTTCACATTCCTGCCTAATGCTGAGATTCAATTCCTCATCTTGTGATGACCCTCAACTATCAAATTATTTTTTTCACTACTTCGTAACTTTAATTTTGCTACAGTGATGTATTGTAATATAAATATCTATGTTTTCCCATGGTCTTAGTCAACCCCAGTGAAAGTGTCTGTTTGACCTCCAAGGAGTTTGCTACTGAGAACCACTCATCTAAGCTCTTTGGACCAGACCCTACCAAGGTCTCCCCATTCATGCAACTCCAGTAAAGTTGCAGGGCCTGTCACCATGCAATCATTTGCCAAGATTTAAGACTGTTCCTCCCCTTGAAGCTTCAACCACATATGTCTAATAGCCTCTTGAAAATCTCCATCTTCCGTTCCAGCAAGACAGAGGTAAAATCCACCCCTAAACTTGTCCAGATACCAATAAGTAACCAATATTCTTTCTCTAACTTTTCAGAGCTCTACAATATAACTTTTTAAATATATTTTTTTACTTGAGAATTTCTTGCATCTGTACAATGTTTGTTTGCTATACTCAAACCACAATTTTTCTTTTAACAGACTGACTACTCTATAGACAATTATTCACTGCATTTTCACCAGTTGTGAGTCTCCATACTAACATAGAGGGTAAAACTCATATTATCTTGGAGGGCTAGAGCTGCATTAATCTATACGCACTTGGATCTGGAGGTCTCTAGGATAAAATTTTATAAGCTATCTCCTCTTAGTTCCTGTACATCCTGTAGGACTCAAACTAGTTTAGAGAAAACATCTCATAACTCTTCTTTAATGGAGGCTATTTGAAATATTCTTAGATGCCATTCATCACTTATCTTCATTTATAATTATCTGTATATTAAAAAACTAAGTAAGTGTTGAGACTCTGTTAGGATCTGGTTCTTGTTTTGTTTGCTTGTTTGATTGCATGCTTGCTTGTTTTGCTTAAATTCCTCTCTCTCTCTCAAGAAATCAAACCCTCTTTGTTAAAAAGTGACACATTTGCCTTTACCCTCATTCTAAGACATCGAAACAATTCTGCCCAGAGAGTATAAAGCCCATTAACTTACAGATAGCTATTTCATGAATATCCAACAGTACCGTCAATATCAGATACTTGTGTTACCACTCGACCATCAAGCAATAGCCTAGACTTCCACTTTCTATAGTCACTACCCTCCTCTCCTCTAAAAAGTGCAGTTCCAGCCTTTTATGCCTTTTGTTGCTTTGAATGAGACTGTCCTCTAATAGCCTCATATATTTGAACTCTTGGTCAGTGGTTGCAGGTACCATTTGAGGGGTACTTGGAGATATTATTAGAAGGTGTGTCCTTGGTTCCAGAAGTACGCCACTTGTGGTGAGCTTTGAGAGGTTAAGGCCTTAACCTACTTCCAGTTAATTTTTTTCTCATTTACTTTGTGCTCAGGGTTTAAGATGTGAACCCTTATCTTTTTTTCTAGTTGCCATGTATGCTTCTTACTGCTATACCTTCCTGGTATGATGAAGACTTAGTGCACTGATACTGTAGGCCCAAATAAACCCTTTCTTCTATAAATTGTCTTTGTTGCAGTACTTTTTCACAGCAACAGAATAACAACAAATACATACCTTATGGTACTTTGACTGAATGACACATTAGCACCACTTACTAGGGTCCTTTGTTCCCCACTTCAGTTCTCAAACAATTCCAGAAAAAGATCTTCCACCATTGTCAGTTATTCATTCTTGATGATATGTCAAATCAGAAAGTGTATAAGCACTAGGCTTAAAATAATAAACCAAAATGTAGAGCTTGACCCAGTGATTTTCAGTGCCTGATATAAACAAGTAGAGTTTATCCCCTAATTGACTTATGCACACATGTCACTCAAGTGTCACTCAGATCATCTCAAGTGGCTAGTCTTAGAAAGGACAAAGGATATTTTGAAATGTACTACCTAACATGATGGTGAAATGCCATATTCTTATCTATTCAAATACAACCACACTCAAATGACCCCACACTTATAGCTCATAAAATAAGACCAAGTAACCTCTCTTGACTATGATGTGAGGGCCTCACCACATCTGAGGGATATTTTCTTTCATAGAATGTACCCACTGTGGTTCTGTTTCTCTATAGCATGCATTTATTATCAAAGAATGACTTGCTGGGTATGATGAGCACAAGATACAGGGGCTGGGAGGAGTATTTCCTATGCAAAAGTATTTTCTGATAAGAAAGCTGTTTTCTTTTCATGAGAAGTTACATGCTTTTATCTCTTGGGCTATTTGTGTAGAGTCCGAAAGGTGAGGTCAGATTTTCTACAAAAGAACATACTCCACTGGAAGGCTTTACTCAATTCAAAACTCAAGAACTGTCTCAAAACAAGAACAAATATACTTGGGCTTATAGTCAATTTATGTTTCCCATATACACAGCACGTGGCTATATGCAAATACAGTGCCCCAGTAGCTTTCTATCCCCAGGGTGATATTTTGAAATTCCAGGCTTCGGAGATAGAGAACATGAGGTGATAAGTTGAAGCAGTGAGACTAAAGGGTCCGTAAGTTCTTTTCGACTTTCAGTTCATAAAAACTTGCAGTTTATGTCTAATAAGTTCAGAAGGAAAGAAAGAATTAGAGATGCACTGTGAATATAAAGTGCTGTGTGTTAGTATAAATGATGCTATGATTCTTACCTGTGGTTTGTATGAGACAGAATTAATGCCTTTCTTTACTAAACTTGACTGTGTCCTAGAAATTTCAATGTGTTTGAAAATTAAACTGTAGTTTGACTTTATGTCTAAATCCTGCTTACTGTCCTCCCATTTTATCTCCTGCTTTGCAGACTTAGGGATGATGAAAAACATCAAGGACATCCTCAAAGGGAAGATTACTTGATGCAATTGTCAATGCTTTGAGTAACCTTTTGAGACTCCCTACCCCTACCTTTGCCTTCATCTGTATCCCTAAAGGCTCCTGACACAAAAGTTTCAGTATCATCAGAGAACAAATTATATTTGACTAATCACATGTGGACTTCGGGATCCAATTTAACAGGGGTGAAACATTTTCAAACTCATCCTCTGATTCAGTTTACAATATGGATTTGGCATATGACACTATTCTAAGAGACTTTGGACCCATGGGCATAGCTCCTATACACAAAAGATGCTCTGTCCAGTGAGAAAAGATAAGTAAGATTTAAAAATATCTAGTGCTATCATGGAAATGATTAGCAGATTAACAGATGCAGACATGTGTGCAGGTGAGAAGAATAGTAATATCTACCATCTACTGGATATCTAATAGAAACCATGTGTTTTACTAACACCTTTTCATTTAATCATTCCAGCAACCATTCACAGAAGGCGCAGTAAGTGTTGTCCTCATGCACTTGTGAGGAAACAAGGTCCAATGGGTGAAGTACTGTCTCCTGAGTGATCCAGTTAGCCTTTGGCAGACATAGATTCCAACTCAGATTCTTTGAGTCTAAAACATTTACTGCTATTTGAACTTGGGTGTTTAAGGAGGGGTTTGTACTCAATGCAGAAGACTGGATGAGGCACACAATGAATAAAGGAAGGTATGGATTCTGAGCAGATGGGTGGCCCTAGTAAGGTCAGAGACATATGAAAGTCCTGAAATTATATGGCAAATACTTAAACACCAAGAGGAAGAACTAGAGAAATGTTTTTTGAAGAATGGGTACAGAATGAGTATAGCTGAGATTTCAATCTGACACCATACTCATGAAAATGTCTTTTCAATGTTTTAATGATATTAATTTTTTAATATATGTGTATATGTGCATGTGTGTCCGCATGTCAAGGTGCACATGTGGAAGTTAGGGCATAAGCTACAGTAGTGGATTCTTTCCTCTCACTATTTGGGTCCCAAAGATCAATCTCAGGTTGTCAGGCTTGGTGACAAGTACCCTTACCTACTGAGCCATCTTTCTAGCACATTTATAAAATTTTCTTAACAAACTTGCATGTCACCCTTAAATTCTGTGTGATGTATTTTTGCAAATGTTTGTACTCACAGAAAAATACATATACTGGATCAATGAGATGTCCTCCACAGAAAAGAACTTGGTTAAATAAAACATCATATTGTAGTACTTGATTATCTGGAAGAGTCTCCTGAGTAGCTTGTTAAGTTAAAAATTGCTGGACCTGAGACACCAACATACTAAGATAGCAGCTCTTGGGAGATGGTCTGAGAATTTGGACTTCTTACTGGACTTTGAGTAATATTGTGTGTCTGGCATTGGGTTAAGGCCAGTTGTAGGTTTGAATTTTTGCTTTTTTCCTTTCTTCCTTTCTTTCTTTCTTTCTTTCTTTCTTTCTTTCTTTCTTTCTTTCTTTCTTTCTTTCTTTCTTCCTTCCTTCCTTCCTTCCTCTCTCTCTCTCTCTCTCTCTCTCTCTCTCTCTCTCTCTTCCTCTTTTTGTACAAAAATAAGGAATTTTGTTTCTTCAACTTTCTGAAACCCAGATTACTGTTTTGTCTTCCTTACCTTGGCTAGTTCATGGCCATGCCCTCAGCTAAGATGATCTCTCATAAAGAAAACTCTGATCAGGCTTCTTGCTTAAAGAAATGGGGTCTCCCAGTGCCTTTGTGTTCTATATGGTTAGTCTGTGGAACTTACCTCTTTAAGCCCAGGCATTCTTTCTGTGCTTCATGCCTGTATCTGGAATGCCAACCTTTCCAGATCTACTTATCTATACTTGGTTAAATTTTGTTTCTATTTTGGAGCCTATCTTCAAAATCAATCACACAGCAATGCCTTTCAAGATCTTGGGCAATATCCCTCCAGGACCCCTTCTGCATAGGGTAGAAATGTCTGAGTACACCGGTCAACAGGAAAATCTTTCAATGTAGGCACAAGCTCTCAGCATATAGTGCATAAATAAGTTGATGCTATCATTAAACTTGTATTATTCCTGACCTGGCTAGAATTAGCTATCATACTTGCCCTTCTTAGGGCAATGGATTGGTTAATTGTGTGATTTCCTGGAGTCAGAGCTATTAAGGGTGAAATTCAGTTAAAAATAACGTAAGAAGAAGATGACATGCTTTAATAATCCTGAAGAGGCATGTGTATGTTTTAAATATTTTCTCCTGGGTATTACAAACAACCAAAGTGACTCTTTACCCTCCAAAAAAGAGTCTATTTTTTAACAGCATACTTTCCCAAAAGGACACTCCTCCCTCTGCTGCATTTTGATCTACTGTGATTTAATTTAAAGTTTGAAGACAGTCTGACCTTATCTATCAGGGACTGAGCTGTTGTCTCATGGAAATGCAGTTTGAAACTCATTAATAGGGCAGACTGTATATTATAATTTAGAAGCTCTGGGTTATCACTGATGCTTGCAATTGCTATGGAAACCAGGTTCATATGCACCTTTTAAAAAGTCTGCTTTAAAATAGGAGAGGGGGAAGATTAAGAAAAAGCAGATTCTTTGGAATATAAGCTGTTTAGTACCCAGTATACATAGGCAGGTTCAGTAGTGCAAAAATGCTCTGCCTGCACAATAATAACAATTCTTGTATTTTCTAGGCACTAATCATGAATAATCTTCCATTAGAGAACTGTGTTTATGCTTATGGATATGAGTACCTGAAGCAGCTTTTCCCATGCATGCATATAGACACAAATATCACCCACTGACACACAAGAATTTTTCAGTTTCCACCAGACCTTTGCAACCTATATTCTTAAGTCCTTCAAAATATATAACCTCTTGCACATGTAGCTTGGGCTGCTGAAATGCAACCAGCCTTTTCTGCCTATCCTTGAATGTATGTTGACATTGAATATTGCATCCTACATGTGTGAACTGAATTTTCCAATTACAGATTTTATAAATAGTAGTGTTAATTTGATCAAGATGTCTATAAGAAATGAGTAGTAGTATACGTCATCAAATTTATATTTTAAATGTTCTATCCTTCTCTTTCCTTGCCTACATATTTTCCTGATCATTGACATGGTACTGTGTTGTGCAAACAATAGTATAAGCATCACATTGTGTGAAGGGAATTTTCAAGTATGCACATCTAGTTGACATCCCTATGTGTTATTCTGTTATTTGATTGCCGATCCCCATATGTGTGAATTAGCAATTGGTTACACCTATCTTTTTGCATTGCCTATGCTCTAGCCATGTGGAGCTGTACCATATCCCTAATTTGAGAAGAAATAAGTCCTCAAACTGGTTTCCCTGTTTTTATTTTTTTAAAAAATTATCTTTATTTGTATAGGTGTTTTTGTCTGCATGTATGTCTGCATGTATGTCTGTATGTATGTATGATGTATGTATGCTGTGCCTCTGGACTTCAGAAGAGTACATTGGATCCTCTGAAACTGGAGTTACAGATGGGTCTGTGGAATTGAACCCAGGTCCTCTGAAAAGGTAGCAAATGTTCTCAAAGACTATGTCTACCTTCTTTTATTTTTTTTTTTAAAAATTGTATCTATGAATGTGTGATTTCTGCATGAGGCCAGAAGAGAGCATTTAATCTCCTGGAAATGGAATTACAGGTAGTTGTGAGTCACCCAGTATGGGTGCTAGAAATGCTATTTGGACTGTCTGAAAGAGCAGTATGTACACTTAACCACAGGACCATCTCTCCAACCCTTTTTCTCTTCATCTTCAGGTCAACAGGAAATTTGGAGACAGCATTATTTTTCTGAAAATTGATGCACAGTTTTAGCTATCTGGAAACCAATTTTTATTAAAATAGGTATGTAATCTTACTCAGAATGTTGACCCCCACCCCCTTTTAATAGAGGCCTCCCCTGCAGAAAGCCTTAGTAGACACCATTTGAAAAACAAGATGACACTCTCCCTGCAAGAATTCTAGAAGAGGCTGTGCCTCATTCATTTTTCTCCCCTGATTCCTGGCAACCACATGACACATGCCTCTGCTAGTTAAATATGTTCCCACTTGTTAGAAATGTACCTTTGCACCATTGAATCTCTTCAGTACCTTGCTTACCAGTCAGGAAACAACAAAAGTTAAGAAAGGAACTAATGTGGCTCTAAAAGGGCACTATTTAACATTTCCAGCATATCAACTAAGTAAGGGGTACACAGGTTTTCTTTCCTATGTTCTTTCCCACAACTAAATATCAATAAAAAATTAATTCAAGATGAGTTTTAACTAAAAGAAGAAAGAAGGAGGAGGAAGAAGAGGAAGAGGAAGAAAAGAAAAAGACGAAAATAAAGAAAGAATGAAGAACTAGAAGAAAAAGGAGGAAGAAGAGAAAGAAAGAAAGAGAGAGAGAAAGAAAGAAAGAGAAGGATGGAGAGAGAGAGAAAGGAAGAAGAAAGAAAGAAAGAAAGAAAGAAAAGAAAAGAAAGAAAGAAAAGAAAAGAAAGGAAGGAAGAAAAGAAAAGGAAGAAAGAAAGAGAAAGAAAGAAAGAAAAAAAGAAAGAAAGAAAGAAAGCAAGCAGCAGCAGCAGCAACTGACGACTATTGGCACAAGAAATGAAGCACATCCACAACAGACAGATGTTTAAGCCAATTCAATATTTTCTAAGATTACCACTTAATTCCTGCATAACCAGTAAACACCATTAAACAGTTAAACAAACAAGTATAGTCACACTAAGGCCATGAGTTCTAAGAAGCAAGAAGCAGCGGTGGTATAGACAAAGGCAGGGGCAAAGGCAGCAGCAACCGCAGATCTTGTATGCGTTTGATGGTAAATTTCTAGATATTCAATGGTCGGAGCTTCTTCTGTAGTAGTCTTCTTCAATAACTTGAATGTAGATGTGGTTGGCTTTCATCTTCCTCTACTTCAGATTGTAGCTCCTCCGATATCAGTTGTCTGGCCAATTTGATGTTTAATCCTTCGTTGTAGTGTAGCTTCCTTTTCAATTCAAATTGCCGTTGCCTTTCTTGTTTGTCCAGGAAGAATTTGCTACTATGAGCACCGCTGCTTTCTTGCTCTTCACCCTGATCACTGGTCCCCAAAGTGTCAGAGGCTGTGATTTTCTTCGCTAAGGTGTCGGGGGTCATGGCATCTTTTCCTTGAACTTCATTTATGGTGTCTTCTCCATCATGTGGTACACTACTATAGGGGTTGTCGGGCTCATTCTTCTTCATCAGGTCATAGTCTTTGTAGGATGGATAGTGGGTTGCTAGTATGTTGGATTCGTCCCACTTCTGCGATTTCTTCCGTTGCAACTCCTGGGTGACCGGTCTTCCGGATGGCTGGGAAGAATCCTCCACTGAAGATGTTGAACTTTTGTTTTTGAGTATCCCCTTGATAGGTCTGTGTGAGGTGGTGGAGGTTGCCATGACTGGGAAACTGAGGGCCAAGTTAGAACTGGGCCGGCGCAGCCACTTGTCCGCGCTCCGGACTCAAGCAGGAGCTAGATCTGTCTGGCGGACAGGGTCTCAGGACTTCAGTACCAGAGCCAGGGCTAGGGAGGTCACAAAGGAAACCCTGAGATAAGTCACAATGCACCCTGACTTCGTCACTACAGCAGTCACGGCTTGGCGGCCCTCTCTGGTGGCCATCTTGTCTTCCCCCCCCCCTTTCTTTCTTTGTAAATTAATGTAATATACCCACTTGTGGTATATGAAAGAGAATCATTACTATTTGGGGACTTCTCTACACTCTGTACATTCGGAAGCTATGTAAAACATATTTTCTTATTATCTAATGTTTAAAACTCGCTACTTTGATTGGAAAGATGGGAAACATTAACTAGATGAAAAATTTCTTACCCTCTCCTACATGTCCCTCTCCACATACATACACGTTGTCCCTCCTGACTTTTATGTCTCAGAGACTAACCACATCAACAGATACTTAGACCAGTTGGGAGCCTGGGTGAATCTCTTAGTGCAGATCTCTTCAGATTTCTCTTGTGCTGGCCTACATATTTTAAGAAACTCATTTGACCTCTTCTGCTGCAATCCTATTTCAAGTGCTACCATATCTTGGGGCAACTAGCAGACCCACAGCCTATGAATTAGAATGGCTAGACCTGCTACTTTCTAGTCTCTGAAACAATAATCTTGAAATCCCCCTTTCAACCTCTCAAATCACTTATTTAAAGTCCTAAAAATCAAGATGAGATCCTGGGTGGTTGTCTAGAGCAGTGGTTCTCAACCTGTGGGTCGCAACTCCATCCCAGTCAAAAACCCTTTCACTTGGGTCACCTAAGACAAGTGGAAAACATATTTATATCACAATGTACTACAGTAGCAACAAAACAGTTATGAAGTAGCAATGAAAACAATGTTATGGTCGGGGTCACAACAACTTGATGAACTGTCTTAAAGAGTCACAGCACTTACAAAGGTTGAGAATCACTGCTCTAGGGCCTTCTCCCAGCAAATTCAACCTACTAAACCCCTACTTTTGAATTAAACTTTCAATTCTAGAAGTATTCGTGACATTTCCTATCCAAAAACCCTCTTAAGATCCCCGTGAAGCCTCAAATACACTTTCAGAGAACAGTCTAAATATTATTAGTATCCCAGGGCCAAAAACTCTCTCTCAAAGCAAATAGTTCTCCCTGTACATTTATGCTACCTCTATTCTCCTTGGCACCACCCAGAGTCATTTAAATTATATTATCTGTGTATAATAGCTAGCAAATACCCAGACAAAGGATGTAACAAGCACTGCTCTGGCCTGACTTTAAACAGACTTCTTAAAGGCCTCTGAACATGTAGCCCTGACAATAGGTTTCCCCAACTGTTGGTAGAGAATCCAGTTTGAACTTGAATACTATTATCAATTTAGTGAAATCCCCACTTGGTTCTGACACCCTTAGATATATGACCAAATTCCTCATACTGAATATACTCGATAACTGGCTATTCTGACCTATTTTAAAGAAGAATCCTGGTAGTTCAGTGTACTAAGAGTACCCTTATTCCTCCTGTTTCTTAATAGTATTCTAATCACTGATTCCTCTCACCTATCCTTTTGCTTTAAACCACAATTTTTCATGTTATAGGTGCATTTCATTTCTTATTCCCTCTGGAATCCCACTGCAATATTGAATATAGTATCCTTTACTGTCTTCATGCATTTTTTTCCTTTAACAGTTACTTGGACAGGATCAGATGTACCATTAGGACGTTGAACCTCTTGCCCTGAACTACAATGGACACCATTGCAGCCTTGGTCTTTACTTCTGGCTGTACTGATTAAGGAACCCATGGGTGAATCCAACTCCTGATGATAGTCTGCTGAAGTATCTGGCAGATACATTTTGATTGCATGACTTTGGATAAATATCTGCCTTGAAACTGGGTTAGAGTCCTGGTCTTCTTTTGAAAGACACTTTTGATTTTTTGTTACTAAATCCTAATGACACAAACTGAGAATGTAATGAAGCAAAAAGTTTTGATTCATGGTTCTGAAGGCTGGGAAGTTCAAGAATGACCAACTAGATTTGTCAGTGTTCTTCTGCAGAATTCCAAGGCACTGGTGGGTATCAGCTAGAAAGACCCAACTGCATATCTTGGGCTCCTTTCACCTACCTGTAAAGCCATATATGCCCATCAGATTAAGGGCCCAACCTAACAGCCTCATTTAATAATAAACGCTTCCTAAAGGCTCCACCTCTAAATATATTTGGATTAAGTTCTTACTCTTTTCATATTTCACACAGTAATAATTACATTTCAATGTGAGTTTTGGTGAGGGCAAAGCTAATATTTGGTAGGCTAGAAATCTTTCTCATTGGCTTTTTAAAAGGATTTGTCCTAGCTCTTGGGATTGGTTCTGGATTGGAAAATTCTTCCTGGCTCTTTTGCTAAGCCCATGTAGGGATTACACTTGTCTCTATAGAATAGAATTCTTTCCCTAAAAATAAATTAAAATGTTACATGTATGTGTAATTTGTATATATGTACATCTGTGCACCATGTGTGCCTGATATAAATGGAGGTCAGAAGGGGATATCAGATTCCCTTGAACTGGAGTTATAGACAGTTGCGAGCTGCCATGTGTGTGCTGGGAATTGAACCTACACCCTCTGACAGTGCAACCAGTGCTCTTAAAAGTTGATCTGTCTCTTCAGCCCCATTTCTTGGTAACTTTTGAACTTTCTTTACTTTCTGTTTCATCCCGCTTCTCTCATGAGAATCTCCTAATCCATCAGCTCACTAAACCGCTGATAACTATGTGATCTATCACATCTGACTAGTTCTATCACATCATTTCTTATTATCATGAGTTTGGTAAAATAATTTGTAACTTTAGTTTTGCTTTGTGAAACATGGGATTTCCCTTGCTAGCTTCTCTAAGGCCTCTCCCTTCTCATCATCTGCCATCCTCTTTATACCTGTCACCACATTCTCTTGTTATTTCAGCTTCCTTGAAACCTTTGAGATGTCAATTTTCTACCTCTTTCAACTCTCTGACCAACCCTGACAGTCCTTGTCTGTCCAGGCATGAACAACAAGTCAAAGACATGGGAAGGAAGGGTATGTTGAAGTTTTTATCATACCAGATTTAAAATAAAAATTCAAATAAAAAATATATGAACTGATAAAAAATAGCAGGAACATTCTCAGAGAAACAAGTGGGCCCCTGAGAGGGAATAGGTTTCTTTTGGGATGTTTTTGAGAATTGCTGAGTCTTAGCTTACAAGCCATTTGTTTAGGGTCTGGGCCAAATAAGAAATGGCATGCTATGTTCCAAAGACATTGTTTCCTGATGTGTTTATGCACTTACTGCAGTTGTGGTGACAAAATACACAAGCCTTACAAAAGAGTGTGTCCACAGGAAATGTTAACATTTCAGCATGAACTGAGGAAGTCTCATGAGGCTCCACCCTTCACTGCGGGACTATTGATAGTCAATGGTCCTGGGCAGTCACTTTCTACAATAATATCAGTGAGAAGTTGTCCAAGCTACAGGAAATAATTTCACACTCATAAACATTTTTTTTTACAATTTTGCAAATTATTTCTCCGCATCTTTTCTTTTTTTTTTAAATTTTATTTTCTAAGTTTTTTTTTATTTACATTCCAAATCATTTCCCCTTTCCCGTTTCCTCCCTCCCTGAACGCCAGGACAGAGAAACGAGAGGGGGTTGAATGGGGAAAAGAGGGAGGGAAGGGGGCTTAGGGGGCTTATGGGACTCATAAACATTTAAAACATAAAAAGCAGTGTAAGATTTTTGCAAAGAGGTTAAAGATGGTATAAAAAGAAGATGAAAGGGTTTCTTAGTGATTTCTATGTGGGTCCATAACAAAATAAGTTTTTATGTGTTGAGTAAATCACCTTTTTTTAAAAAAAAAAAAGAGGATGTAGATTGCTGGTTATTTTGTTAAATAGCAATATGTACTATTTATTTCCTTATTTCCTGCCTGAAACTTGCCATTTGGATTCAATCTTCAGGGATCATTAGGATTTCTGCTTTAAGTGCATATATTAAGCATCAGAAGTCATTGGCTATAACTCCAAATGCTCAGAGACTAATTGATAAAGTATGGACATGTTTACTTTCTGTTTTGGGCCCTTTAGTTTCTACATTTCCCCTTTGATGGTGTGGCAAGATTAAATCACTGAAAACATTTTTTATTTTCAATTCTGGAAGGGTTTCATAGATGAAAAGGGGTGTGATGGGACCCTGGCTGGTGTTACAAATTGAAAGGGATATTTCTGATAATTTCTATGGCTGTAATTTCCACAGACCATACAAAATGTTTAAAAATGGACCAGCTAAAATCAGACAATGTCAATCATTTCTTAGATTCTTTTTTTTACTACAATAGAAGAAAGAGTATTCTAGTTTCTGTTGATAACCAGAAAACAAGCAACTTGAGTATGGGGAGGGGGAGTGGGGTTAGGGGGTATTTATTCCTCTTACAATTCCAGCTTACAATCTGGTTACCAGAGGAGAAAAATCACATTTGTGGGAACTACAAGCAACTAGTCACATCATATCCACTGTCATGACCAGAGAGAAAAAATGTGTACAAGCTGACTTGCTTGCATGCTGTTTCCTTCTGTCTTATATAGTTTTTAGATACCCTGCCTAGCGAATGGTGCTACTTGCAATTGGATGCATCTTCCCACATCCATTAATAAACAAGACAATGTCCTGCAAACCTGCTCACAGGTTGACTTGATCTGGAAAATTCCTCAGACCTCTCTTCCAAGATAATTCTAGGTTGGACCAAGCTGACAGTTAAAAGTTTTCAAACACTGAAGGTGTGAAGGCAGGAACGCTTTGCTATTTAAAGATTTTTATTATTTTTAATTGTTTTTGTGTGCTCACACATATGTGCACATGTGAATAAGGGTGCTCTAGAAAGCCAAAGACATTGGCTAAGCGGGAGTTGGAGGTACAGATGATTGTGAGCCACTCTATTTAAGCAGTTGAGTCAAATTGGAGGTCATTTGGAAGAACATTACATGTATTTACCAGCTGAGACATCTTTCTAGCCTTAAGAATGCTTTCTTTATAAACAAGGCTATATTGTGGAAAACACTGGAAAATGACAAATCTGACCACTTCAGTTTCTCTCTCTCTCTCTCTCTCTCTCTCTCTCTCTCTCTCTCTCACACACACACACACACACACACACACATACATTATATACATACACATACACATATACATATATATATATATATATATATATATATATATATATATATATACAGAGAGGTTATATAAATACAACCAACATACGGGAGTCCTATAGTTAGGACTAGATATAATTTATTTCTATGTACAAAATGGTAGCCTGGTCCCTTAAGGCTTATGTAGGTGATTGTAATTATGAATCAAAAAATATCAGTGATCATTAGGCTTCTGTAGTTGGCCAGGGTAAAGTGGATGGGGGTCCACAGGGATTTTAATCACTTTAGCCTAACACAGAAACATAGTTATTTATACAAAGAGGTTGACCAATAGTGGAACAGATTGTATGGGGCCTAAGCAGACTGGGCTTCAGAAGAACAAAGATAAAAGTAGGAATCACCCAGATGCAGATATCACTGTATTTATTGGAATTCCAGTGGTCTGCCCTACTGCCAAATACTTACCCTTTGTGCTATCTAAATGCAAAAATAAATCAATAAACTGGGCATGGGGTCACTCAGCTTTAATCCCCGCAGTTGGAAGAAAGAGGTAAACGGATCTCCATGAGTTTGAGGGTAGCCACTAGTTTTAGGCCAGCTAAGGCTCTATAGTAGGATTCTGTCTCAAAAAAAAAAGACAGATAGAAGTAAAAGAAAAGAAAAGAAGAAAATGAATTAGTAAATCACATTGTTAATATTGTAATCTTACCATTGGTTGACAAAGTATAACCACCCTGGGCTTCCTGGGCATCAAATGGTTCTTAAGCTGTAATATCAGCTATACCACTGCCCTCCAAGGGAAAGTTTGTTTATATAAGATGATATTTATAACCTACAGCAATGGTCCATTTTCTAAGCTAGAAAGAGAAGACTATCTTTCTGTTTAAGAACTTTGGCATACCTACACTTTCTGTTTGGATTAGCTGAAACCCTATGAGCTGACAACCTCCACCTATTCCATATTCCTGACTGTAGAAGAGGTGACAGAGAAGAACCTTGGGTACTAAGCAGAGTTATTATCTGGGTATTATATTGATTGCTAAAGGGAAGTCTTGAAGGGCCATCTCATTTATTATCATCAAACGTTCACCTCATTGTTAGCATATCCAACAAATTAAAAATCTTGTTACTATGTTTATGATTGGATTGAGGGAGTAGAACATGATTTAAAAGTTAGTAAAAACATTCAGGAGACTGCATAGTTTAAAAGCCACAGATATTTAGAAGAAAAAAAAGAAATTGCCTTGATGTGAAATTACCTTAGCCTCAGCAAGGACAAGGAGTCATCTTCAGGCAGAAAGAAGTTGATTCTTGTGCTTATGGGATTTTATCAACTTGACACAAACCTAGACATATCTGAAAGAAAGGACTCTCAATTAAGTTCCTTCATCAGATTGACATATTCTTAATTAATGATTGACACGAGAGGCCCCATCTCCAGGTAGGCAGTGTCACTCCTGGAAAGGTGGCCTTAGGTTGTATTAGAAAGCAGGCTGAGAAGGAGAAAGCCAATAGTATTCTTCTATGGCTTCTGGATCAGTTCTTACATTGAGATTCCTAGCCTGAGTTCTTGACCTAACTTTCCTGAAAAATAGACTATGAAATGGAAGTGTAAGCCAAATAAACGCAAGTTGTTATTGGTCACAGTATTTGTTGCAATAGTAGAAAAGTAATTAGAACAGAGGAATACTAGTAAAGAAACCATTAATAGACTGCACCACTGCTTTAAGCTTTCAATGCAGAAGTGGAAACAGTATGCCAAGATAAGTAATGAGAACCATCCAGGAATATTTTGAGGAGCCTCCTTGAAGGAAGAGTTATGAGATGGATTCTCTAAACTATCTTGAGTCCTATAGGATGTGCAGGGACTATGAGGAGATAGCTTATAAAAATTTTATCACAGAGACCTCCAGATCCGAGAATATATAGATTACTGCAGCTCCAGCTCCCACACAGAGATGAATTTTATCCTCTCGGTTAGTATGGAGATTCACAACTGATGAAAGTGCAGTGAGGAAGTGTCTATGGAGTGCTCCACTATAAATCCAACATCTATATCACACTCCCACTCCAAAGGCTCAGAGAACATCCCAGAAGAGGAGGCAAAATGATTGTAAAAGACAGAGGTTGGATGCAACTGCTGGAAACCAATGTCTTCTGGGCACAATAGATTACTGTATTCACAACAGCTATGACTGCCTTCACAGAGCTGTAGAAGTTCAAGAAGAAGCCAATGAACAATCCAGCACGGATAGAGGATGGATTCCTAGGGCCCCACACCCCTGCTAAGGATCTCTTGACAATTGATGACTGTTGGAGGAGAGAAAATCTGTTAACTCTTCTGCTGTGCCCTTCGTTGTTCACATTCTGATGAATGGCCCCACATCACTGCACAAACATTCAGCTCCAAGTAGACTTGGAGGGAGATATAAAAGTTCACCTGAATTTAGGAAGGAAATATAGAAATGAGATGCCTGGGAAGAGTTAAAGGGAAGAGTAGAGTGTGGGTATAGCAAACAAATATATAGATGTACAAAATTCTCAACTAGTAAAAACAGTATTTAAAAAGTTATATTGTAATGCTCAGAAAAGTGAAAGAAAAGATCATGGCTACACATTGGGGTTTCACGATAGATTTCACCTCTGTTTGACTGGAACAGAAATATGTCATTGAAGCATCAAGGGGAAGAACAGTCTTAAATCTGGGCAACTGATTTCATGGTTAGAGGCCTTGCAAGTTGAGTGAAGTCACATTAATGAGGATACCTTGGTAGGGTTTGGTCCGGGGAGCTCTTAGATCAGTGGTTCTCATCCTGTGGGTCTCAACCCCCTTGGAAATCAACAGACATTCACAGGGGTCACCTAAGACCATTAGAAAACATAGATATTTATATTATAATTCATCACAGTAATAAATTAAAGTTATTAAGTAGCAACAAATATAATTTCATAGGTGGGAGTCACCACAATATAAGGGGCCACATTAAAGTGTGTCACCGTTAGGAAGGTTGAGAACTACTGACTTAGACACTGTGGGGAGAGTTTGTGGTAGGCTCTGTCTCCTAGGTCAAAGTGGGGAGGTGAACCCAGAAAGGTGGAGATGGGCTGTACACATCCTGGTACTACTCATAGCCATGACTGTCTGTGCCTGTGACATAACATACTGAGACATGTATCTGAGCCTAGGAAGAGGCCTGTCTGTAGGGAAGAACTACCAAAAAAGTCTTTGCAGGGATGAAGTGGTTGTAATAACAGCCATTAGAAACAATAAGTGGATAAGGTGCAGACCCTGTTCTTGTAGATACCCCATTAATTGAAAGAATTATGGAAAGGTGTTGAGACTTGTCACGACTTGCTAGGATCAGGGTCACTGAGAGCACAGGAGAAGCTATGGGTGCAATTCAGTTGTAGCATTTTGAAGATGCCAGTAGTATGTTATGACCACCAAGGACAGCAGCAACTGTGGAATGGGGCTTGCCTGAACCTCAGAGATAAGCTGTATGTGCTACAGAGGGTGGTGTGAACCTTTTGAAGGAGCCCAGAAGATCATGGCACAGGACACTGAGTTCCTTACACAGTACACTTTGGTTTTGTTTTGCTTACATTGCCCAGGATTTTCCCTCTTGGACTAAGAAAATATGTAACTATATTTTTATTTATAGAGACCCTCAGTTGAGAGAGACATTGAACTTTCAAAAAGATGACGTTTTGAGATATTTTGGACTTTCAGAGGGACTTAGACTATTTCAGAGAAATTTTCAATTTTAGAAAGACTTTGTATATTTAGAAAGATTTTTAATATTCTAAAGAGACTTTGGATTTTTAAATGTTGAACTTTAAAAATGTAAGATGTTAAATGTTAGAATGCTTTATCTCATGATACTGATATTAATTCGAAGTCCTGGGTATGAACAGGAAAGGAAAGTTTATGGATTAACAAAGGATCAATGTAACTGCCCACAGTTACATCAAATGGGTTACCTGGAAGGGAAGCTGGGGATGTATGGGAAGGCAGCGAAAAGAGATGGAGACCAAGACAACATTGCTGTTCAAGGTCTCAAAGTTTAATGGAGGACTCCAAATATATAGGCAGAGGAAAACCCTTCCCCCAAAGGCTGGAAGCTTCTCTGCAGAACCGGTTGGGTTGCTCCACAGGTGACTAGTGATTTTGAGGAAACTGCATGTCCTTGAAGAACAATGGGCTTCACCTTGATCTGAGTGCTCAACCACAGGTAGAGGGGATTATGGCTAACACAGGAATTCCTGCTCAAAGGCTGGGAGAAGAACTTCACATTTGTCAATGTCAAGTTCCTGCCAGGTGGCATGGCACCCCAATAAGCCTCTCTACAATCAATTATGTGGCTAGTTTTATGTCTATTTGACACTAGTCATAGCCATTTGGGAATGGGGAATCTTAATTTTTGAGAACATGTTCTCACCAGATGGCCTGTAGGCAAGCCTGTGCTGCATTTTCTTATCTATTTTAGAATAAAATATGATTATAATTTTCCCTTCTCTTTCCTCCCTCCAAACTATTGTCATATACTCTTCCTTGCTCACCTTCAAATCCAAGGCTTCTTTTTTCACTGTCATTGCATTCATTGATGAGGAAGGGCCAAGATCACTGGAGACTTGGGCTGGTGATTGTGCTTAGTATGAAAAAAGCAGGCTTAACAAGTCAAGGGGAGCAAGCCAGTAAGCATCACTCCTCCATGACTTCTGCTTCAATTGTTGCTTTCAGGTTTCTGCCTTGACTCTCTACCTTGACTCCCCTAGATGATAGAGCCACACAACGTAAGATGAAATAATTTTTTTCTCCCCAAGTTGATTTTGTTCATGTTTATCACAGTGATAGAAACCATACTAAAACATGGCAAGGTTCATTTAAGTGGATAAATCTGATCATATGAGTAATTGTCTGTAGAGCTTTAGGGGCAATATGTCAACAGCTGAACCAGGTCTGCTTAGGAATACTGATTGGAGCTTGTAGAATTTTACTTCGTAATATTAGTGATTATTTTTGGTTATACTTTCCTGTCTGGTATTTAAGGCCATGTAAGTAGCTAAAAAACAACCTCCTTTTGCTTCTTGGTGGTTATGTTTAGGTATTTGTTCTAAGTCCCATTGCTCTTTTAGGTTTTTTTTTTTCCTGCCAAACTGTGTCATTTGCTGGAATAAGATCCTGTCTTGCTTGATTGGGAGGATCTGCTTGGAAACATGCAGGACAGTTTCCTCTCTAATGACTGTACTCTTTTCAGAGTGTCCTGGAGCTGTGGTACCCTTTTCTTAGTGTGTCATATTCTGGTCCTTCACTACTAGCTGATCAGGGAGGGCAAGGACCAAAATAATTGATGTCCTCTTATCTCTTTTATCCTCATTGGTGTTGACCTCTAAGTATGACTATTAATCACTCAGAAGGTGAGTTACATCAGTCTTAGGGAATGAGAAGTGAGTACGTTAAAATATAGTTGGATAACATTTAAAGTTTGGCTAAACAAACAAAATCTTCAGTAAATTCTAGTTGTATTACCACTTGGTGTTTTTAATTAGTTTTTTTTTAAAACAAGAACCCAAGAAACCCATAATCTATAAGCAGTTATATCAAGAAAATAAAAATATTTCCCTCGTGCAAAATCATTTTTTTCCTGCAAAATGTACATCCATACCTATACATTGTTGTATTTCTCAAACATAGTATTTCCATTCTCTTTTTCTGTTGTGGTTCAGTGTGAAACATGCTGCAATGTGTTTGAACTCTTGGTTCCCAGTTTTTTTTGGTGCTTTATGGAAGGATATGGGAACATTACCACCTGGAGCTTATCTATAAAAGTCGGTCACTGGGAGTGACTCTTGAAATTATATACTCTAACTCCATTTTCTGTCCTTTTTCTACTTTCTAACTACAGACACAATGTGACCTTGGCCCTGTTGCTAATCCTCTATGCCAAGAGAAACTGTATCCCTTCTCATGGTGGACTTTATTCCTTCTTAAACTATAAGCCCAAATAACCCCCCCTTCTTCAAGTTGCTTTTGTCAGAGACTTTGTGTCATAGCAGTGAGATATGTAACTAACATATTTCCTCTTTAAATCTCTGATGTAATGCTTTTGTAATAACCCCATGAGTCCAAATATAACTGCATGTATACACATGGGCATGGTAGCATTCACTGGAGCATGGGCTCATATTTGAAGAAAATAAACTCTCCCTCCCCCAGGAGCCATCAATTGCCAATACCTTTCACTGATGGCTGATTCCTCATGAGTCCCAAGCCCATCTATGCTGGAATGTTAACTGGTTTAATCCTGTGCCAATCTTGTACAGGCAGCCATAGTCACTATGAATTCATGAGTACAATGATCACATGTCATATGCAGAAGACATTATTTTCTAGCAGTCTGCTCCGATCTCTGACTCTTACAGGCTTTTCAATCCCATCTTCTACAGTGTTTCATGAGATTTGTGGAGGGAAGGAGTGTGTTGCAGATATCCCATTTAGGGCTGAATACTCCACAGTCATGTAGCCCCTGTACTTTGAATAAGTTATGAGTCATAGGCAGAGAGGGCCTATGTCCTCACCAGCCATGGATTGTTGGCCAGGTTACAGTACCAAATAATGAGTTCCCTCCTAGATAATGAGCCTAAAATTAGAGAGAGAGAGAGAGAGAGAGAGAGAGAGAGAGAGAGAGAGAGAGAGAGAGAGAGAGAGAGAGAAGGAAGGAGGGAGGAAGGGAGGGAAGGAGGGAGGGAAGGAGGGAGGGGAAAGGAGGGGAGGGAGGGAGGGAGAGAGAATAGTTACCATAATAAAATCCATGCCACTATTGTGTCATGGGACATACCTTTCCAGGAAGGTCTTTATTGTAGCTCACAGGATTCACAGCTGGGAAAGATTGCTGATTACTTTTTCTTTTTCTCCAGAAGCATAAATTGCACTTTTGTTGCTATAATTATCAAGCAAGATATAAGCTTTAAGAACAATACCGACTTGATTTATCTATGTATTATAACCAAAATGTATGGTGATATCTTTGGCAATAGGTCCTTCCTATCAGTTTCTTATAGGTGACCAAGAACAATGGCAATGGCCTATTTTTTTGTGGGGGTGGGCAGCAACTTAAAGAGATTTATCCCATTCTTGGCACTGGACATTTTATCTGATAATCCATGACTTTCAAAGGGAGTATTATTCCCTTGTGTACAATAACTCCAATCAAACTCTTTAAAGATTTTTAAGAAAACTATAAAATATAAAATTTGGTAAAGGAACTTTATCATGCAAGAATACCATGAAATATATGTGTAAAGATAACACATAGAAACCTGTATGCTGATATCAAAAATAGTATATGGAGGCTCCCAACTGTAGCTGCAGTGAAAAAGACATGTAAACACTTAGAAGACTAACTGTTGTAAACACTGACAAAAGAAACTAAAAAAAAAAAAAAGATTGCATTTAAGCAGATAACATTCTTTATAGAGACAAGGTTGAAAAAAATGGAATATATTGTATTCCAAAGTAACAGAATTTAACCTAAACATTGGGAGTCGAGTGAAGGCAAAAAAAAGTTAGCTTAAGAAGCAAGGTAGATTATAATATTTTTAGAAAATGATCAGGCTGGCAGAACACTAGAATTAAAGTCTGGGAACTGAATTTAGATAATTTTTTTTAAAAAAACTACATCTAGAATGAGTCAGAGGGTACATGAAACATGAAACATCATGGATTCTATCAGAGACACAATATTCATTTTTTGGAACAATGAACTCTCCTGTTATCTCAGACCCGCTTTTATGATAGTGACTCTCAAGGTGTAACTTTATCTTAGAATCCTTATAATGGAAATGGTTCTTTCCATCTCAAGGTGGTGAAACCCAGCTTCACTCTAGAGCTAGCCCTATCTGGTTGATCAAATTGAACCAGCCTTAAAGAAATGCTGCAAATTCGAACTGACTATGAATAAGTTATAAAGGAAATGGGACTCACCATTTTGGAAAAAAGTGAAAGTTTGTTTACTCATAGGTCTTCCAGATTAGGAAGCATATCCTGGAGGGAGAAGAGACAGGAACCAACACTGTCCAACATTGTCCTCTACAAACTATTCTACCTGTCACTCTGGAGAGAAGTTGAAATAGTACAAGAAGAGGAAAATGGTGAAGGGGAGAGATAGAGTTCATTCTGACAGTGCATGTAGATTTTCTGTGGATGGGACTACAAGTTGAGAGGAAGGGGCTCTCAGAATGAAGCTCTTGAGAACTATTTATTTCTGTAAACTATGGTATACTATTTTTCTTTTTCTATAAGGGACTCCTTGACTCACACATGTATGGGTGACATCAGTTTTGGGTTAGAGCCCAGAAGCCTCAGGTTTTAATGGAGAATTGCACCACCTAGAGACTTTCAGTTGCCCAGGCTGTTAGGTCAACTGCCATTAGCAATATTGTAAAAAGAGATCCAGGGAAGCTAGGTCAGAGTCCCTGTCTCTGTCCATATCTGGGCCATAAAAATGTCACAAGAGAAACACTGAGCCGAAGCCCTAAAGGTCAAAGTATTTACCAGATAGGAACTAACAGAAAAGTTTTTTGAGAGTGTTATTTGGCAGGTCTGATAGCATATGCCTTTAAACCCAGCACTTGGGAGGCAGGCATATCTGTGATTTCATTGCCATCCAGATCAGGCACCCTGATGGAAAGTTTTAGGTCATTCAGACCTCTGTAGTGAGACCCTTTCTTAAAAAGTAATCATCATCATCATTGTCATCATCATCATCATCATCATCATCATCATCATCATCATGTGAGACAGAAAAACAGTGAGCAATTTCCCAGAGAAAATGAGAATTGTAGAGTTAAAAGGGTATAGGTTCGTTTTATAATTGTTAAGATACATTACTTAGTTTTACCTTGTAGGCCATTTTCATCTTTTATATTTAAATATATAGGAAATACCTTTTTTTTTATAACAAATCTAGCCTCAAGTTTATTTGTAAAAACAGCATAGGACACTTGTCATCTGCAAATAGTGCGTGGGTAGGTGTGTCACAGCAGTTCATCTGTCTTCACACTGGCCTTTTCTATGGTGCCTTCATAGGGGCCTGGGCACCTTTGGGAGCCTGAGCTGGAGCTAAAGCCTGGGCCTTAGCTGGGACTCTGGCCTCTGCCTTGGTTTGAACCTTTGGCTTTGGCTGGCAGAGCCTATGCCCCTTGACCATGTAGCTTTGAATCTGCTTCCCAAGCTTGGAGTGAGCGATGAAAGGATGAAAGCCAGACGGCTGAGTTTGCGGGTGGGCCTTTTGGCATCTTGGGTTTGATGGCCTGAGGCTTCACATGGACCTTGATGGCCTCTGAGCATGCACTCACTGCCTTTGCATTGTTGGCCTGAGGCTTCACAAGGGCCTTGATGGCCTCTGAGCACGCACTCACTGCCTTTGCATTGTTGGCCTGCATCTTCTTCAGGCCTTTCTGGTTATGCTTCTTGGCAAAATGCATGTTCCTCAGGAACTTGAAGTCAACCCCCTTAAGAGATTCTTATCATTGTGACCAGGGTTTCTTGATGCCATTTCTGTGCCATTTGTGGAACTGGTTGTGTGTGATGTGGTTCTTGGACTTGGCCATGTCTGTACGGTAACCCATGGCTCCCACTTAGAAAATGCTATCTTTTAGGAGGTATATTTTTAAATATAAGATTTTTATTTATTGAGAATTTCATACAGTGTATTTGGATTATATTCATTCCCACTTCTCCTACATTCACTGCATACCCTCTACTGTCTTTTGTGCTATGGTGGTGATGGTGGTGGTGGCGGTGATGGCAGTGGTGGTTGTTGTAGTTAATAGCCCACAAAGTTCATTTTTTGATGCCCAAATACTCATGTGTATTGGGCTATTTGTAGAAATGTAATTGATAAATAAGAGTTATGAACTTAAATAAAATGGATTCTCTCTTTCCCAGAAGCCATTAACTGTCAGTAACTCTTCAGTTAGGGGTAGTAGCTTTTGAGGTCCTATCCCTTCCATATTAGAATGTTGATTGGCTGGATTTCATGCAGGTAACACAGCTGCTCTGAGTTTATGAATATAGCAGTATTCTGTCTACAAGACAGTATTTTGTTCTGGTCCTCTCGGTCTTCTGGCTCTTTCAATATTTCTGACCCTCTTCCACAATGGTCCTTGAGCCTTATTGATAGCACGAGGAGAAAATGTAGATGTGCCGTTTTGTAGTTGACTGCTCTAATGATGCTTACTTTCTATGCTTTGACCAGTTGTAAGTTTCTGAGTTAACCATCAACCAGTGCATAAAGAAACTTCTTTGATGAGGTCAGAAGACTGAACTAATCTCTGGGTCTAGAAATACAAATTTGGAAGGCAGTTTGACACTATGTCAGTTCATCAGAATATTATTATGGGTGTCTTTACTCCTTGGAACTGTTACCTTATTAACCTTGGCCTGGACCAAGAAGGCTACTTGACCTGATTTTCCATAGCAGACCTGTATTTACTACCATGGAACAGTCTTTAAATCCAATCAGAAAGTTGTTGATTATCCCCATAACAATTATGCCACTCTTGCACATATGCTTGTGTGCCATGTTTGTTCATTGGGGTTGAAGCTAGGTAAGACTATTGGTGACAGTTTTTTTTTTTTCTAGCAGCCTACATAACACCCTTTCATACTATGAAAAGCTATTCCTGGTCAGTATAAACTCAATTTCTTCCTAACCAATGAATGGCCGAAGCAATAGAGTCTGTAGATAGTAAATTTTATGACTGACACTATTTGTTCTTCTTGAGATTTGCCTTCTGGATCATTAGGAGTTAGGCTTTAATTAGACACCACAAGTCTCTGGGTGAGGCTTGAAGGAGGTAGGGTCAGGACTTGGGAATCTGATGTAGGCATTGTGAGTGTCAGGCCACTCTGAGCTATATGGTGAGACTGTATTTAATATTGACCCAGAATCTCGGAATACCCTAGACACAATCCGCATATCAATAGATTTCTAAGAAGATGGAAGGAGAGACCCCTGGTCCTGGAAAGACTGGATGTAGGGGAACGCCAGGACAGAGTAACGAGAGGGGGTTGAATGGAGAAAAGAGGGAGGGAAGGGGGCTTATGGGACTTTCGGGGAGGGAGGAAACGGGAAAGGGGAAGTGATTTGGAATGTAAATTAAAAAAATAAAATTAAATAAATAAATAAATAAATAATTTTAAAAATCTAACAAGTAAATAACTGCATGATGACTTCCTTTGTTCATGTCCTACTATGCTTGTCTGTAAAAAGTTGCCAAAATTATAAGTATTATGAAACCTGAGAGTTACAGGAAATTAAATCAATTTTGGATGTTATTAAGTATCTAGATAATTTTTAAGTCAGATGAACTACTAAAACACTAATTACTAAACCTAAATTCAGGTTTATATACCTTGGATTTGAATATATAGTATAGAGAAGTAAAAGTATATTGGGGCCTATTAATTGTCATGAAAAATATATTATGTAGGAATTGCATTACCTATAAGAGATGAAATATGCATTTATAAAATTTGTTAGTCTGCTTGTATAGGATGCTAGTATAACTTCATAATGATCTTCTTCCTAGTTTTGTCTGCAAAATAAGAGTTACTTATAGTTAAAAATTACAATCAAGATATGTAATTAAAACTACTAGAACTAATAAGGGTGAGAGGAAAATTACTATACATAAAATATTCAAGGAAGGTAAGATACGTTTTTAATAAGGAAAAGTATACAGGGTAAAAGGAATGTGTTTTCATTAAGGAAAATCTAAAGAACAAGGCAATTGTGTTCTAAAGTAAGACTACAATTGTTCTAAAAACAAGAGAAGAGCAAAATGAAGGAAATTGCAGAAGGTTTTTAGAGACAGATTTTCAAGTTTGTTCAAGCTAATAAGATAGGATGGATTTCACTGTAAGAGGTTTTTCCTCTTCGTTTTGTTTGTTTGTTTTATAAGAGGTCAGTAATGAGATGGGCATCATGACTCACAGTTCTAAAACTAGCACAAGGGAGACTGAGGCAAGAGGATTGTGTTGACTTAAGGCCAACCTACAAAGTAGTCTGAGACCCTTTCTAAAAACAACAGTAACAAAAGAGCTCAAGAATATATTAATGCAAATCTAAAATTTGATTTTTCTATGTAAAAAGGACACAATTTTATTAGATTATTTAACAAGGTTTTCTTATAATACATTATTAAACTCTTTTTTTGTTGTTGTTGGACAATTCCCCCAGGAAACAGCAAGTTCTTTGTCTTATGTAAATAACATTTTAAGTCTAGAAATCTTGTCAACTACTTGCCCTTTGGACTAAAAAAAACTAAGCCTTGTATTTCTCTTGTTTTCAAAGAAATTTCATTAAATGCTTGCCTGAATACTTTTACCAGGTAGCAGGTTTATTCTACCAAACAAGGAAAAGTTTTATACTGTTTGAAAGAAGGGGAAATGTTTATTCTTTCCTTCAACAAGAAGGATAATTGAAAAAGGGGTAGGATTGACCATCTAATCAGGTTATTTAGATAAGGAGTCACATCTGACATCGTTCCCCACCACAAGAGCCATTGTCCCAGACCTTATAGGTTATAACAATCCCCTTTAGAATACTCTCCCTTTTTGGTCTTTGATAAGCATCATGGTCTTGAATTTTTTTTCTCTTAATCAGCACTTATCTGCTTCACTCACCACTACCTCCATCTTTACATCCTTTTCTCCTTTACATCTTGTTGTTTCAAGTCTTGTTGCTCTTTGCTTTGCTTTGGTTTGTTTATGAGACAGCTTCTCCCACTAAACAGTCCCAGTTGGCACAAAATTCCCTATGCAATTCATGTGAACCTGGAACTCATGATCCTCTCTCTGCCTCTACTGTCTAAATTGTGGGGTTTAAAATATGTACTGTTGTACCCAGCTCTATCTTTTCTTTATTACATGATGCTGTGTGTGGTACATGGTAGGTATTATAAAACTATTCACTGAGTAAATAACTGAATAATGCTAAATAATAGGTAACAGGGAACTGGGGAAAATGAGATTTCTAACCATAAATACAGGAATTCCAGAGCTCCTACAATAAGAAATAGTTGGTTTTTTTTTTCTGTTTGTCACAAGGATATACATGGAATTGGGGGTTTATTACAAAGAGTGACTTTGCCACATTTTCTGTCCTTCACAGGCCTCATTTTTCACAGGCAGCAACATTCTTTGAAAGAAAAAAAGGAAAAAGAAAGGAAATTAAGATCCAGCTTCACATTTTCCCCTACAGGTAGGATTCACAAGATTTTTTTCCCTTCTGATAACATTTTGCTTCCTCTTCTCCCTCAAGGTCTTTCTGCATTTTAGAGCACAAAAGCAAATGCATGAAAGAATTATAAAACTTTTACAAGGGTCTTAAGTACGTCAAGTTCAAGTTGGCCTATATTCTCCAAAGTCCTACTAACTTAGGAATTCTCCAATTACTTTCAAACTCCCTTTTTCATCCCAGAGAAAGAATGCCCTGATACTAAATTCTTTGAAAAAGCATATTGTTATGGAGAGGGCTTTCAGGGATTCAAAAGCTGATATTCAAGGCTATAGGAAAACCCTATGGTATGGCAGAAAAAAATGTTTAAAAAACAGTCTTTATAATTTCTAAATACCTTGGCTGCTCTTTCAAAAAGCCTAACTGAAAGATATCTCAGACAAGAACACAAGCAGTTTCTCACCCTGGTTTGGGAAGCACAGTGGACTAGAGTGGTTTAACTACAAGCAGGATGTTGAGGGAGAAGCCAATTCAGTTGCCAGTGCACTGGGGTTTGCTCTTGTGTATTTATAGCACCTACCACCACATACTGTGATCTGAATGGACATGGCTTCTCAGTATTTAATGTGTCGGTGATTCAGAAGTCCCTGAACCTTCAGGAGTTCACCATTCATTAGTACAAAGGTGATTCACATCAGTGTAGAAGCTCTTTGATTTGTGACCTATTGCTTGAACCACAAACAGTGCCACTTAAAAAGGCTGCCAATAGGCCTTATGGATTTCATCAACACATGATTTTAAAATAACCCCTTTCAGTCCATGTTTAGGTAGTCATGTTGCCAAGAGTTTATGGGTGTAACTTTTGACAGTCCTAGGAAACATAGTCTCACAGCAAATTTCCTTTTACTCTGGTTTTTGAAATCTGCTTACTCCCTTTCCCACAAAAATCTCTGAGCCTTAGGTACAGGAGTTGTGTTGTAGATGTGTCCAGTCAGACTGTGTTCTACAATCCCATATATTGATTAGTTGTGGTTTTCTGCAATGGTCTCCATCTGTTACAAAGAACATTTCCCTTGATGGGGGGTGGGGACTACACTCATCTGTGGAAATAAGGAAAAATGTTTAGATTGTGTTAAGGACTATTCTGATCTAGTAAAGTGTCAGTTGTAGATTCTCTTCTCTGATTTATAACTTCACTATGTCTGAGTAGTGGGCTACATTTTCAGTACATGGATGATTTCGCTCTTTTTGAGTGGGTCTTACATCCAATTAGAGAGCTGTTGGTTACCACCAAGGTATGCATACCACTATTGCACCCTTAGGATTATCAAGCCATTTTGTTCATCATAGTGGTTCATAGGCATCATAGGTGGTAGAACTGTTGGCTGATTACTTACCATGAAAGGTAGTCTCCTTAGGGAGGTTCAGTCAGGGATCTCTGGGACTTGAGTTCAAAGTGCATACATGATACCAATAGACATGCTGATATGGGCAGGGGAATGATTACAATGCCTAAACTCCACACAAAGAACTACAGACAACTAATGAATGCTAAGAGTAAAATGTAGTATACCTCAGGGGAAAAAAGCACACCTATTGGTTATTCAATAATAGTCATCCCTGAAAACATACACATACAAAAACCACTATACAGACTGAGCATGTTTAGGAACACATTCCATACATATATATCTAATAACAGTTAATAAAAAATGATCCCATTAATTTGAAACACATAAAAGATATATAGAAGGGGATTGAAGGAGGAAAAGGAAGTGGATAATGGTTTCGTTATATCCTAATCACAAAAATTAAAAAAAAAACAATAACCCATAACACTTAGCACTTGTTAACTCTTTACTTAACAAAAGTGTTTCTACAAAAAAAAAACCAAAACAACAACAACAACAACAAAACAACCAAATTTTGAGTTCCTTTCAGCAAACAATTTTCAATTAGTCAACACAAAAGGCTTATATCTCTTTACCCTGAGCCTGAAAATTAGGCCAATTTGGCTATCTTTTCAGAATACATTTTCAAGGTGGAGGGGCGTGTCTTTTTTTTCTTCTCTTTTTCTGAGTGGGATCTTACTAGGTAACTCAGACTGGCCCTGAACATATCACATTGCTCTGGTCAGCCTCAATGTGGTACCCCTCTAGCCTTAGCATTCTGAGTGTCATCTTACCTGGCATCAACATACTTCCTTATACAATTCACTCTGAGGAGAAAAGAGCAGCTGTCTAAGTCTCTTCTCTATCTCTCTCTCTCTCTCTTCTTTTTTTTTTATTTTATTTTTTTAATTTACATTCCAAATCACTTCCCCTTTCCCGTTTCCTCCCTCCCCGAAAGTCCCATAGGCCCCCTTCCCTCCCTCTTTTCTCCATTCAACCCCCTCTCCTTACTCTGTCCTGGCGTTCCCCTACATCCAGTCTTTCCAGGACCAGGGGTCACTCCTTCCATCTTTTTAGAAATCTATTGATATGCGGATTGTGTCTAGGGTATTCCGAGATTCTGGGTCAATACCCCTTATCAGTGACTGCATACCATGTGTGTTCTTTTGTGATTGGGTTACCTCACTAAGGATGATATTTTCAAGATCTGACCATTTGCCTAGGAATTTCGTGAATTCATTGTTTTTAATTGCAGAGTAGTATTCCATTGTGTAGATATACCACATCTTCTGAATCCATTCCTCCGTTGAGGGACATCTGGGTTCTTTCCAGCTTCTGGCTATTATAAATAAGGCTGCTATGAACATAGTGGAGCATGTGTCCTTATTGCATGCAGGTAAAGTCTCTGGGTATATGCCCAGGAGTGGTATAGCCGGATCCTCCGGGAGTGTCATGCCCAGTTTTCTGAGGAACCGCCAGACTGCTTTCCAGAGTGGTTGTACCAGCTTGCAATTCCACCAGCAGTGGAGGAGTGTTCCTCTTTCTCCACATCCTCGCCAACAACTGCTGTCTCCTGTGTTTTTGATCTTAGCCATCCTGACTGGTGTGAGATGGAATCTCAGGGTTGTTTTGATTTGCATTTCCCTAATGACTAAGGATGATGAACATCTCTTTAGGTGCTTCTCAGCCATTAGATATTCTTCAGGTGAGAACTCTTTGTGTAGCTCTGTACCCCATTTTTTAATAGGGTTACTTGCCTCTCTGGAGTTTAACTTCTTGAGTTCTTTGTATATATTGGATATTAGCCCTCTGTCGGATGTAAGGTTGGTAAAGATCATTTCCCAGTTAGTTGGTTGCCGCTTTGTCTTTTTGACAGTGTCTTTTGCCTTGCAAAAACTTTGTAATTTAATGAGGTCCCATTTGTCTATTCTTGATCTTAGAGCATAAGCTATTGGAGTTCTGTTCAGGAAATTCTCCCCTGTGCCCATATGTTCAAGGTTTTTCCCTAGTTTCCCTTCTATTAGTTTCAGTGTGTCTGGTTTTATGTGGAGATCTTTGATGCACTTAGAATTGAGCTTAGTGCAAGGAGATAATGATGGGTCAATTTGCATTCTTCTGCATGTTGACCTCCAGCTGAGCCAGCACCATTTGTTGAAAAGGCTATCTTTTTTCCACTGGATGGTTTTAGCTCCTTTGTCAAAGATCAAGTGACCATAGGAGTGTGGATTCATTTCTGGGTCTTCAATTCTGTTCCATTGATCTACATGTCTGTTACTGTACAAATACCATGCGGTTTTTAACACTATTGCTCTGTAGTACAGCTTGAGGTCCGGGATACTGATTCCCCCAGAGGTTCTTTTACTCTTGAGAATAGTTTTAGCTATTCTGGGTTTTCTGTTATTCCAGATGAATTTTTGAATTGCTCTTTCTAACTCTATGAAGAATTGAGTTGGGATTTTGATGGGGATTGCATTGAATCTGTGTATTGCTTTTGGTAAGATGCTCATTTTTACTATATTAATCCTGCCAATCCATGAGCATGGCAGATTTTTCCATCTTCTGAGGTCTTCTTCAATTTCTTTCTTCAGAGACTTGAAGTTCTTGTCATACAGATCTTTCACTTGTTTGGTTAGAGTCACGCCAAGATACTTAATATGGTTTGTGGCTATCGTGAAGGGTATTATTTCCCTTACTTCTTTCTCAGCCTGCTTATCCTTTGAGTATAGGAAGGCTTCTGACTTGCTTGAGTTGATTTTATATCCGGCCACTTTGCTGAAGTCGTTTATCAGCTGTAGGAGTTCTCTGGTGGAGTTCTTTGGGTCGCTTAAGTATACTATCATATCGTCTGCAAATAGTGATAGTTTGACTTCTTCCTTTCGAATTTGTATCCCTTTGACCTCTTTTTGTTGTCTAATTGCTCTAGCTAGAACTTCAAGTACTATATTGAAAAGGTATGGAGAGAGAGGGCAGCCTTGTCTAGTCCCTGATTTTAGTGGGATTGCTTCAAGTTTCTCTCCATTTAGATTGATGCTGGCTACCGGTTTGCTGTAAATTGCTTTTACTATGTTTAGATATGGGCCTTGAATTCCTGATCTTTCCAAGACCTTTAGCATGAAAGGATGCTGAATTTTGTCAAATGCTTTCTCAGCATCTAATGAGATGACCATGTGGTTTTATTCTTTGAGATTGTTTATGTAGTGGATTACATTGATGGATTTCCTTATATTGAACCATCCCTGCATCCCTGGGATGAAGCCTACTTGATCGTGGTGGATGATCGTTTTGATGTGTTCTTGGATTCGGTTGGCAAGAATTTTATTGAGTATTTTTGCATCGATATTCATAAGAGAGATTGGCCTGAGATTCTCTTTCTTTGTCGGATCTTTGTGTGCTTTTGGTATTAGTGTAATTGTGGCTTCATAGAATGAGTTGGGTAGTGTTCCTTCTGTTTCTATTTCGTGGAACAGTTTGAAGAGTATTGGTGTTAGGTCTTCTTTGAAGGTCTGATAGAATTCTGCAGTAAAACCATCTGGACCTGTGCTTTTTTTGGTTGGAAGACTTCCAATGACAACTTCTATTTCTTCAGGGGTTATAGGACGGTTTAGATGGTCTATTTGATCCTGATTTAATTTTGGTACTTGGTATCTGTCAAGGAAATTGTCCATTTCCTCAAGATTTTCTAGTTGTGTTGAATACAGATTTTTGTAGTAGGATCTGATGATTTTTTGAATTTCCTCAGTTTCTGTTGTTATCTCTCCCTTTTCGTTTCTGATTTTATTAATTTGGATACTATCTCTGTGCTCTCTGGTTAGTCTGGCTAAGGGCTTATCTATCTTGTTGATTTTCTCAAAGAACCAACTCCTCGTTTTGTTGATTCTTTGTATGGTTTTATTTGTTTCTACTTGATTGGTTTCAGCCCTGAGTTTGATGATTTCCTGCCTTCTACTCCTCTTTGGTGTATTTGCTTCTTTTTGTTCCAGGGCTTTCAGGTGTGCCATTAAGCTGTTAGTGTATGCTGTCTCCCGTTTCTTTTTGGCGGCACTCAGGGCTATGAATTTTCCTCTTAGCACTGCTTTCATTGTGTCCCATAAATTAGGGTATGTTGTGCCTTCATTTTCATTAACTTTCAAAAAGTCTTTGATTTCTTTCTTTATTTCCACCTTGACCAAGTTATCATTGAGTAGAGCATTGTTCAGCCTCCATGTGTACGTGGGTTTTCTTTTGTTTTTGTTGCCATTGAAGACCACCCTTATTCCATAGTGATCTGATAGGAGGCATGGGATTATTTCTATCTTCTTATATCTGTTGAGGTCTGATTTGTGACCAATTATATGGTCAATTTTGGAGAAGGTACCATGAGGAGCTGAGAAGAAGGTGTATTCTTTAGCTCTAGGATGAAATGTTCTATATATATCAGTTAGTTCCATTTGGTCCAAGGCTTCAATTAGATTCACTGTGTCCCTGTTTAGTTTCTGCTTTCCTGAACGATCCATTTCAGAGAGCGGGGTGTTGAAGTCACCCACTATTATTGTGTGCAGTGCGATGTGTGCTTTGAGTTTTAGTAAAGTTTCTTGTACGAATGAGGGTGCCCTTGCATTTGGAGCATAGATATTCAGAATTGAGAGTTCTTGATGGTGGATTTTTCCCTTGATCAGTATGTAGTGTCATTCTGTGTCTTTTTTGATGACTAGGTGGAAAATCAATTTTATCCGATATTAGGATGGCTACTCCACCTCGTTTCTTGGGGCCATTTGCTTGTAAAATTGTTTTCCAGCCTTTTACTCTGAGGTAGTGTTTGTCTTTGACACTGAGGTGCGTTTCCTGCATGCAGCAAAATGCTGGGTCCTGTTTACGTATCCAGTCTGCTAGTCTATGTCTTTTAATTGGGGAATTGAGACCATTGATATTAAGAGAGATTAAGGCATAGTGGTTATTGCCATCTGCCATTCTTGACGCTATCTTTATGTTTGAGTGGTTATCTACTTTTGGGTTTGATTCAAGAAGGTTATTATCTCATTTTTTCCAGGGTGTTGTTTCTCTCCCTGTATTGGAGGTTTCCAACTATTATCCGTTGCAGGGCTGGATTTGTGGAAAGATATTGTGAAAATTTGGTTTTATCATGGAATATCTTGGTCTCTCCATCTATGGTGATTGAGAGTTTTGCTGGGTATAGTAGTCTAGGCTGGCATTTGTGCTGTCTTAGTGTCTGCATGAGATCTGCCCAGGATCTTCTGGCTTTCATAGTCTCTGGTGAGAAGTCTGATGTGATTCGGATAGGTCTTCCTTTGTATGTTACTTGGCCCTTTTCTCTTACTGCTTTTAGTATTCTTTCTCTGTTTAGAACATTCGGTGTTTTGATTATTATGTGACGGGAGGTATTTCTGTTCTGGTCCAGTCTGTTTGGAGTTCTGTAGGCTTCTTGTACGTTCATTGGCATCTCTCTCTTTAAGTTATGGAAGTTTTCCTCCATAATTTTGTTGAAGATGTTTACTGGCCCTTTAAGTTGCAAATCTTCACTCTCATTTATACCTATAATCCTTAGGTTTGGTCTTCTCATTGTGTCCTGGATTTCCTGGATGTTTTGGGTTACACAATTTTTTGCATTTTGCATTTTCTTTGACTGTTGAGTCGATGCTTTCTATGGAGTCTTCAGCACCTGAAATTCTTTCTTCCATCTGTTGTATTCTATTGTTTATATTTGCATCTATGACTCCTGATTTCTTCCCAAGGTTTTCTATCTCCAAAGTTGTCTCCCTTTGTGATTTCTTAGTTGTTTCTACTTCCTTTTATAGTTCCTGGATGGATTTGCTGAGATCCTTCACTTGTTTGTTTGTATTTTCCTGTATTTCTTTAAGGTATTTTTGCATTGCCTCTTTCAGGATTTCTTCCTGATGACCCACGTTCTCCTGCATTTCTCTGAGTGATTTTTGTGTTTCCTCCTCATGGGAATCCATCTGTTGATCCATCGTCTCCTGCATTTCTTTAAGCAGTTCTCGTGTTTCCTTTGTAAGGGCATCTAACCATTGATTCATTTCTTTAAGCAATTTTTGTGTTGCCTCCTTATGGGCATCCATCTATTGACCCATCTTCTTCTGCATTTCTTTATGCCAATTTTGTGATTCCTTTGTGAGTGCATCTACCCGTTGATTCATCTCGTTAAGCGATTTTTGTGTTGTCTCCTTGTGCGCCTCCATCTTTTGATCCATGTTCTCCCGCATTTCTCTAAGCGATTTTTGTGTTTCCTTTGTAAGGGCTTCTAACTGTTGATTCATGGTCTCCTGTAACTCTTTATGAGATTTATTTGTGTCCTTCTTGTGATCCTCTAATAGCATCATGAGAAGTGATTTTAAATCCAGATCTTGTCTTTCGGGTTTGGGGGGGTATCCAGGACTTGCTGCTGTTGGAGAGTTGGGTTCGGATGGTCCCACATTACTTTGATTTCTGTTAGTAACATTCCTACGTTTGCCTTTTGCCATCTGGATACCTCTGATGTTAGTTCGTCCTGCTGCCACTGGCTGTTGGTTGGACCTCCTGTGAGCCTGCAAAGCTATTTCTGCCCCCCCTGGATTGCCAGGATTCCCCTGGCACCGATTTCTGGGGCCTGCCTGCTCCTGAGTGACTTTGGAGCCCTAATGTGCCTTGCCCCAAGTGATCTTATATTGGGGAGGCCTTCACCTCCAAAGGCTCAGCCTAGTGGATTCCTGGAGCAGAGGTCGCCAAAGGGAGGCTGGTAGGCTCCTGCCCTGTGCAGGGGTGAGTGATCTCTCCTGGGGGGGGAGGGGGCGTCCCTCTGCCCGGCAGAGGTCCCACAGCAGAGCTGGTGCGCTGGTTACTGCAGATCAGCCCCGCACTTGGGAGCCGCATACACACAAGCCGCCTGAGACCCAAGCGATATTATGCCTGTCTGTCTCAGAACCTGGCTGTCCCAACTTCCCAGTCACTGGAGCAAAGATGGTGGAGTGCAATCTGCACTCTCTCCGTGGTGCCACTCACCTGCAGACGCGATGGCCTGCCGATCTGGCACCCAGACGACCACAGCGCTGACCTGTTCTCGGGCACAGACGGAAGCCCCAACAGGCCGTGTCCCAAGTGATGTTATATTGGGGATAGGGAGCTTGGGGTACCTGTCTCTTCAGCGCAGTCTGCGGAAACAGAGGTCGTGGAAGGAAAGCTGGTAGGCTCCCGCCCAGTGAGGGGTCCCTCTGCTAGGCAGAAGTCCCACAGTGGAGCTGGCGGGCTGGTTACTGCAGATCAGCCCCGCACTTGGGAGCAGCATACACGCAAGCTGCCCGAGACCCAAGCGATATTATGCCTGTCTGTCTCAGAACCTGGCTGTCCCAATTTCCCAGTCACTGGAGCAAAGATCTCTCTCTCTCTTCTTTCTGACTCTCATGCATGCACATACGCAAGTCCGTGCACAAACACACACACACACACACACACACACACACACACACACACAGACACACCCACACACACAGTGAAAGACTAAAATTTTCCTAGTCAATTGCACATTTTAGGCTTCTTAGTTGCTTTTCTGTTGCTGTGATAAAACACTGTGACTTATACGACTTATGGGAGAAGGTTTATTTTGCCTTATGGTTCCAATGGGTTAGAGTCCTTAACGTCAGGGCAGAGGCAGCAGGTAGGCATGGCAACTAGAGCAGGATTCTCTGACCTCACATCTTGAACTGCAGCAAGAATCAGAGAGATGAAGTCGGGAGGAGCGCAATGCCTTAATTGCTCACCTCCAGTGACAAATTTCTTTCAACAAGGCCATATCTCCTAAACCTTCTCAAATAGTGCCATCAACCTGGGAAAGCATTCAACTCCATGAGACTATCAGAAATGTTCTCATTCAAATCATGGTTAGGAGATTCAAAGGTATTTAACTTAAACAATTGATTCTGCTCAGATAGGGAATAAGTTACATGTAACATGCTCTTATAATTTCTATATTATAAACACTATAAATTTAGGTTCCATAATGCATTATTTTGAGGCTGTATATAGCTCAGTAGTAGACTATTTGGCTACTACATGAGGTTCTGGGGTCCTTCCTTAGTAATGTGTATACACATACACATGTTAATTTTGTTAAAAAGGAAGTCTTAAGAACCATCTATACTCCTTGTTGTTTCACTGAGAAAACTGAAAAAAAAGGATATTGAGCTGTGATTCTCATACCCTTTGGGATATCTGTCCCATGGACAGCATTCTAATATTGTTCATGAAAATTGTGATGGGTGACAGCAATCAGGAAATGCTTGAATTCAAACTAGTATCTCCATACCCCTGCCTCCTTAACCTACATGATTCTCTGGTAGTGCTGACACTTTGAAAGACAGAAAAGAACAGCATCCTCCAGGAGGATTAAAAATATAAGGCATCTGTCCTCTGATCAGCAAGTTAAAGTAGAAGGTATAAGTTCAGCTTGAGGCACAAGAGGATGAAGTTTTAGGACAAGGAATCAATAGGCCAGCTGACCACATTTTCTAGTTCTGGATGAGCCATAGTCAAATTAGAAAAGCAACAATGGGAGCCAGGGCAGCAGACCTCAATTTGCCAACAACACTGTGATTATTTGAAGCAGCCCTTTAAAGAAGACATTATAGAGAGGATTATTTCTCCACATGAACAAAAGTGTATGGGTAGGAAATCACATACACCAGGATGCTGTGGCACATAATGTGTGATCTGGTCTATTAGGGAAACACATTTTTGTTTTATTATATATCTATATATTTTATAAAGACTATTATAGAAACAGCAAAACAATGTAATAGAAAAAGAAACAGCAAGACAATGTAATAGAAAAAGAAACACTGATAGTCTTTTTAGGGTGTTTTACACACTAAAAGAAACATAACTCAAAGAATTGTCAGATTTCTGAGAAGCTGCAGTAAATATATCATTAGCTTAGCATCTCTGTGGCTTGCTGACAAGATGTTGTGTACAGGGAGGTGGGGCAAGAAAGCTGTCATCAAACTTCCATTGGTGATTTATAATATTTGTGACTACCACATGCAAAGAGTGTCAGCTGGCAATTTATTCTGCCTGATATAACCTGACAGAGTTTCCTTCTTTTCTGACAACCAATCCAGCAAGTAAGGTTAACACATTTCAGCTCCAATAAGCAGAGGTAAACCTAGCAGGAGATTTGGGCTTTATCTTAGTCATGCCTATATGTCAGATGCCAATGTGTCAGAGGTGTTTAAACTGAGCCAGCAAAACAGTTCACAACAGCCACTCAGACACTGGGACGGAAAGGAAGGAGTAAAGACACTAGAGCAGTGTTCATCAAACCCAGTCAAGTTCCCTGGAGGGCTTGTTAGAAAAAAAAGAAGTGGGGGTCTTCTCTTGCAGAGTGTCTGATTTGCAAGTTGTGAGGCTTTTAACACGGTTCTCCGGTGCTGTTGCTTGCCTTTCCCCAACCCTGGAGGCATGCTGAGAACCACTGGGGTAGAAGGCCACCCTGCCTTTTATGGCAGGTGGCTCAGGCAAATCCATGTCACAGCTGGAGGTAACACTCTATTGTCTGAAAAGATAGCTGGGCCAAGAAGTGAGAGAGAGAGCAATTCATCCTGTCCCAGAGGCACCAGGAAAATTTTTATTTAGGAGACTGCTTCTGATGTGGTCTCTGGGTAGACAAAGATTCCTGTCTGTGAAGGACCAGGGAATGGGGCTTCAGGTAGAAGAGAAGTGAAGGTGGTCTGTAGAGGAAGGATGAGGAGGAATGGTAGGAACAAGGTGGATCCAAATATGCTGAGGCTTCAAAAGGATACCTACCCTATTGTCTTCACAAAGGGGCCCACTAGTCTTTGTTTAATCACAAATTCACATTGGTGCATGAGATACATTGGTTCACAGCTGTAGAAAGTAGAGTGGAAAAAGATGTGAGAAGAATTCCCTCCAAATCACTCTTTACTGTTGAGTGGCATGGATGTATCCTGATGATATAGTTTGTTTTTAGTTGAGAGGACTTGATTGTGCCAGTCAGCATGGTTATTCCTGCTTCAAAAGATCAGATTCCCGGGGAAGACGGTTGCACTCATGTTTAAACTGAGTCTACCTCAGGCATATGACAAGGTCTCAGTTTACTCATCTGTAAATTAGAATTCGATTATGTCTGAAATGCATTGCAGGGATATAATGAGGAAGTCACTTAGAAACTGTGGAGGGCTGTACAAGGTGCTCACCTATTGATTGGCAAGATTCACTCTTGTATCCTTTTCTGCTTTCATAGTGCAAATACTTAGAGAATTGGCTTGAGTGGATTACAGTTGTAAAACAACCTGGAGTAAATAGCTTCCTGCAAATTGACCTACTGAAAATACAAATAAATAAGCATGTGCATACATGTGGGCCTTAATACAGAGGGCTGTCTATTCCTTCCAAGCATTCATCTTTCTTTCTTAAGAGTGTATAGCCACCCAGCAAAGAAATAATTTCATGCCCTAGTTTCTTTTATATCTGTGTGTCCATGAGACTAAATTACAAACAGAAAAATATTCTGAGTGCTTACAGAGAACTAATTCACCTCAGAGGGCCATTCTTTTATCATAAGTTTAGATGCTGCTCAGCTTATATGTGTGTGTAATGGCTAGAGCTCCAACTGCCCCCCTTGAACTAGCAGACAGCATAAAAGGTAAGAGCCCCAAACAGGGAAGAGAAAATAGAATGAAAGAAATCTTTTTTCCTGGCAACAATGTGCTGCTGCTATTTTAACAGTTCCCTGCCTAGCTTTACTTCTTGCAAGTGAGAACTTTTATCTGACATATTTTACTCCTATGTTCTTCTATTTTTGTCTGGACTTCACTTCATCTACTACAGAAGACTTTAATTATTTATGGCTGGTGGTCTCAGGTGTTCCACTGGTTTCTTGTGATGCTATGGTGGCCTCAAGTTCCATTCTCCGAATGTACTAAAAACACTCTCAGTATCAGAGATGCCACCTCCAGGTGTAGAGACAAGGTCCGTTACTTCCTATTACCAGGTATTTAAGCAATCATCACATTATCATGGCAGCTCTATTTCAGTCCTGAATTCAGCAGCTTTTATCTCCTTCTTCCCACCACCAAAAGATCCCTTCAAAGATCCAGTATCCTGATGTTTTGCCTACATTTTCCTTTAAAAGCTAGTGGAAAAGTAGGTGCTGAATGTGCTGCCCATTTGGTAAACACTATTTCCCAATAAGATTATCATTGCGGCATGATACATATGCCTATCAACTATTTAATTGTACTGTACAGAGGTGGGATTTGAGGCATCAGTAATGCTTGGAGGACATTCTTTTGCATAATGCAATTTTCTTATCACTTCTGCTACTTGGTCTCCTGGCTCATTTCCTGAAGCCTGGTAATGTCTTTTCTGTGTGTGTGTGTGTGTGTGTGTGTGTGTGTGTGTGTGTTATTGTTGTTGTTGTTGTTTTTTGAGGTTTTTTTTTTTTGAGCATGCTTCATTCAACTTCATCTAACATCATTCTATCTCAGAGGTTATCACTGTCCAGTTTTCAAAAAGTCTCCAACTGATGCTAGCAAGACAGTACTTCCCATGGCAGGGTCAAGTTTCTGACCTTGTGGAGTACTTGTACTTTACATCTTCTATGGTTCCTAATGTACACAGTAGGAAATTAATAAATATTCTACTAGTAAACAATGATTGGTCCTTGGATGTCAACAGCTGAAGGCTGACAAGTCCTCATTGAAAGTGTTCCTGCAGTGAATGGTCACAAGTATCCAAAGAGATTAGCTCACATCCTGATAGTAAAGGTTTCCTTTGTATGGTTGCATTCAAAATGGTATATTTTATAACTTAGTTTTTGAGAAATATGCACTTGAAAGGTACAAAATAGAATACTATGATGGAATTTAGGCAATGGATCTGTCTCTATTTTTAGGGTCAGTTGGGCCCTGAAATATTCCATTTCCCATTTCTCTCTGCAATTAAATTTCCAAAGTATTTTAGATATAAACCTCACCTCCTTTCATTTCACTTTTATATAAGGACATATTGACTATGACAGGACCTGACATCACCTAATGAGAAAAGGCTTTTGAGCCACTCCTGATTATTATTAAGGTGATATTTGCCCTCTGAGCATTAAAAAAATGTGATGCATGCATTTTATAACAGAACAAGGGAAGACCACAGGGAAGACAATAATCCAAGGAGAACAGAAAAAAAAAAATAAGTTTAGGAATTTTGTCTGAGCCTGGTAACATTCTCATAGGTGTCTCAAATTTTTCCCCTTAAAGAAAACTGGAAAAAAGAAAAGAAAACATACAAGGTAAAGTGAGATTTTGTGTATCTTGAGATTTATTTTTTATTACTTTTCAGTAGGTTTCTTGCAGTGGTGACTCAATCTTGTCACAAAGAAACAACTCCCTCTCCCATTTTCCTGTGACAAAAACTGTGGGACAGAAAGTCAGTTCCAGATTGGTTTCAAACTGCAGGGGGAAAATAATTAATAGAACATGCATGCATAAGAATTGTGGTGCACAAAATTGAACCTTAACGTGAGACTGTCACCATGGTGTGTTACATTAAAAGAAAAACAAAACAAAACAAACCACCATGAAATAATGAACACTCAAAAGCACACTTATCCTGTTTGACAGCATAATGAAAGATTTCAAAGTGTTGTCTTTCAAATTGTACTTGCAGTTTTATTTTCTATCAGATCTTTAGATATGTCCCAGGAGACATAGGGATGAGGGCAGGGATAAAACTGAAAACATAACTGCAAATCTGTCACAGATGATACTTGAAATCTTGGAGATGAGTATAGATACTCATCAGGGATTGCAGTTTACTGTGGATCAATCTGCCAATAACTTAATGCTGATTAGGTCCTTTTCTCCAGAGGCAACTAGTCTCCTTTGGTAGTGTTGCTATACTTGAACAATGAAAGTTGTCTAAACTTTTGGAGACAGAAGTAGGGGGCATTTGCAGTTACTGAATTTATATCTGCCCCACCAACCTTTATGTTCATTTCACTTGGAGGGAATTAAACATTTATGTGGGCCAATGATTCTCAGACTTGAACACACACACACACACACACACACACACATATACACACATACACGCACGCATGCATGCATACACACATGAATGTGCACATGAATATATCTGCACATTACATACAAATGTGTCATCTGGATTCTGGATATCCTATGCAAGTACAAAGTCTGATTTTCCTTTAGGGTAAGGCCAGCACTTCTGGTCTGTGGAACATAACTTGAATAGTACTGTGATTTATAGCCTATATGTTTTACTGTGCATTCATTGCTTTTATGGTGTGGTGATCAAAATGCATAACAGAAAATGTATAAACTTCCAGGAGGACACATTTATTTTGGCCCATAATTTCAAAGGCTCATAGTGGAAAAAGCACTGTGAATTGGCAGTTGGCATCAGTTGGAATTGCTGTCCCCATGGCAACAAAGAATGGCAGGAACTAGAGGGGATGAGACTATAACCTTCAAAGATCCTTCATAATGACACACTTTCTATGCCAGTTAGGCTCCAGTCCTTAGAGACTCCAGAGTCTTCCATCTCCTAGAAAAAGACCCTTCAAAACATGAGCCTTTGATGACCATTCTAGATTCAGACTTTAGTTTCTGTAAAACTTTTAGTCATTCTAGTTTTTGTTATTAATTATATCTTAGGTAATTCATTACTAATCATAGTTCAGTTATCAAAGTATTCTTCCACTGTAACAGCATCTATAACAACTATGTCTAATATATTTATTTCTATATATAGTACTGTGTTTTTAATTCTAACTATATCTGTGAGTGGAATGAATTGAAGGTTTTCCTCATAGAGATATTCTTCTCCTTGACATTTAGCTTCTGATACAATGTGTTTCATGGAAGAGAAAAAGAAAGATTCTTGCCAGGAAGTTGCACAGTGACACAATTATGCCTCTGTGAATGTGTTGTGTTATACCTTTGAGTGTTGTGTGCCATTGGTAGAGAAAGGATCTGGAATTGCTAACCTAGTGTATAATATACTTGATATTTGCTTGAACAGTCTCAGAGATAGGAACTTTTTCATATTCCACATCACTATATTGTCTCTTTTGAAAGCTTGTAACCAAAGCATTCAGGAAGCTGAGGTAGGGGGACTGACAGCATAGGCTAAATAGCAAGACTCTGTCTTAAACATTAATCAATCAAAGAAATCAACAACAGTAACAAAACAAGTCAGGAAATTGTGCCCCTCCTGCAGCCTTTGGGGGGGGGGAAGGGGAAGGGAAATTCAGACCTCAGTGCTAGCCACTGCCTCCCACCTAGGGTGGAGCTTTTGGACCAAGATGAAGTCTATTGTTCTTCCAGCTCTGCAGTTTCCTGCACTGAGTTGGACTAAGCTGAGTAGTGGAACCAGCCCGCTGCTGAGCAGCCAAACCTGTTCTCTGGAACAGACCCTGGAATTTTGGGGGAAGGGTTTCGCCCCCCACCTTTAAATTCTAAGTCAGCCATTAAAATTTGGGCCTTCATCAGCAATATGTTGTCTTGGTCTCATTCCTTTCCCTTCCATTCTTCCCATCCATCCCCAGCTTCCTCTCCAGGTATCCCGTTCAATGTAGCTGCAGGCAGCTACAAGAAATGTTTTTTTATAGATAATTATCATGTAGTGAGAAATGGCTCAGCGCACACTTCCAGAGCACCCAAATTCAAATTCTATCAACCCCATAGTGCCCTCTTCTGGACTCCTTGGGCCCTAGGGATGCACATGATGCTTAGACATACATGCAGGAAAGCACTCTTTTTTTTTTTTTTTTTAATTTTATTTTATTTTATTTTTTTAATTTACATTCCAAATCACTTCCCCTTTCCCGTTTCCTCCCTCCCCGAAAGTCCCATAAGCCCCCTTCCCTCCCTCTTTTCTCCGTTCAACCCCCTCTCATTACTCTGTCCTGGCGTTCCCCTACATCCAGTCTTTCCAGGACCAGGGGTCTCTCCTTCCATCTTTTTAGAAATCTATTGATATGCTGATTGTGTCTAGGGTATTCTGAGATTCTGGGTCAATATCCCCTTATCAGTGACTTCATACCATGTGTGATCTTTTGTGATTGGGTTACCTCACTAAGGATGATATTTTCAAGTTCTGACCATTTGCCTAGGAATTTCGTGAATTCATTGTTTTTAATTGCAGAGTAGTATTCCATTGTGTAAATATACCACATCTTCTGAATCCATTCCTCCGTTGAGGGACATCTGGGTTCTTTCCAGCTTCTGGCTATTATAAATAAGGCTGCTATGAATATAGTGGAGCATGTGTCCTTATTGCATGCAGGTAAAGTCTCTGGGTATATGCCCAGGAGTGGTATAGCCGGATCCTCCGGAAGTGTCATGCCCAGTTTTCTGAGGAGCCGCCAGACTGCTTTCCAGAGTGGTTGTACCAGCCTGCAATTCCACCAGCAGTGGAGGAGTGTTCCTCTTTCTCCACATCCTCGCCAACAACTGCTGTCTCCTGTGTTTTTGATCTTAGCCATCCTGACTGGTGTGAGATGGAATCTCAGGGTTGTTTTGATTTGCATTTCCCTAATGACTAAGGATGATGAACATCTCTTTAGGTGCTTCTCAGCCATTAGATATTCTTCAGGTGAGAACTCTTTGTGGAGCTCTGTACCCCATTTTTTAATAGGGTTACTTGCCTCTCTGGAGTTTAACTTCTTGAGTTCTTTGTATATCTTGGATATTAGCCCTCTGTCGGATGTAAGGTTGGTAAAGATCATTTCCCAGTTAGTTGGTTGCCGCTTTGTCTTTTTGACGGTGTCTTTTGCCTTGCAAAAACTTTGTAATTTAATGAGGTCCCATTTGTCTATTCTTGATCTTAGAGTATAAGCTATTGGAGTTCTGTTCAGGAAATTCTCCCCTGTGCCCATATGTTCAAGGTTCTTCCCTAGTTTCCCTTCTATTAGTTTCAGTGTGTCTGGTTTTATGTGGAGATCTTTGATCCACTTAGAATTGAGCTTAGTGCAAGGAGATAAGGATGGGTCAATTTGCATTCTTCTGCATGTTGACCTCCAGCTGAGCCAGCACCATTTGTTGAAAAGGCTATCTTTTTTCCACTGGATGGTTTTAGCTCCTTTGTCAAAGATCAAGTGACCATAGGAGTGTGGATTCATTTCTGGGTCTTCAATTCTGTTCCATTGATCTACATGTCTGTTACTGTACCAATACCATGCAGTTTTTAACACTATTGCTCTGTAGTACAGCTTGAGGTCCGGGATACTGATTCCCCCAGAGGTTCTTTTACTCTTGAGAATAGTTTTAGCTATTCTGGGTTTTCTGTTATTCCAGATGAATTTTTGAAAGCACTCTTAAATACTAAATGTTTTATATTTTTGGCTGTGGACCTAGCCTTTAATGGTTGAGCCATTTTTTTTCAGTTCAATATATCCTTTTAGAATAAATAAGTACAAACATGTGAGACTCACATAAATACAATACTCTTTAAAATGTTATTAACAAATCCTAAAGAACACTTCCATGAGATAAAAGGCTGAGAATAAATAATGACATTCAATTCTCAAATCTTCTATTTTGTTTCTTTATTAGTCTAAAGTGTTTGCAAATTTCCTCCCTCTTCCCTCCAACTCTTTCTGTGTGCCCTCCATTTCCTCTCAAATTTATGATTTTTCTTTAATTAAATTTATTACATGCTCACATACATACACACACACACAAAACATATACTTTAACATAACAATATAGTAAAATACAAACAGGAATTTTAGAGGCTAACCAGAGAAGTCCATTCAGAAATTTATATAGAAAAATGTTTTCTTTTATGTTTTTGTGTGTTTGTTTTACCTTTTGTCTTTGGAGTACAGAGCCTTATTATGTGGTGCAGACTGACCTCAAACTAATGATTCTCTCTTGACTCACACTTTGAAATGCTGTGATTAAATATATGTGCCACTATTCCTGTGTTAAAATAATTTTCTTAGATTTGGATTCTATTTTATAATCCATGGACCACTATTATTAAGAAGACTCACATCAATCAGAGTATTTTCTTTGAATATTGTAATGTGCATGTTGATGAGGTCAAGTCTGTTTCTATCTGGATCGGATATGTTGCAAAATGTACAACAGTACCTGATACTTGGTAAGGGCCTGATAAGTATTTATTTTAATCAATCAACTTCAGCCAGTCAGTATCAGGGTGGCTGGGGGACAAGAAGAAATATCAAGAGAGTTTGATAAGCAAATTCTTGAGCCTTTCCATTTATCTGTTGAACATTTCCTTCTCGTATAATCCAATAGAGATTAACATAGTAGTAGTTGGGTGAACTATGTGTATGCATACACTTTTGTGTGCTGGCTTGTCAAACAGTCAAAGGGTTCTTCTTAATCCTAACATTGTGAAAAAATGTTTCTTATGCATTTTCTTATGTACAAGATTACCTTAAAGAAATTATTACTAAGGTTTCAGAGCGTAGGCCATAACAGCCTTACCGAAATAAATCAACAGGCCAATTAGACACACAAAGTGATAATGCAAGACCTGAAGAAGTTGATTTATCCACATGGTCACATCTGGAAGAGGAGCAAACAAATAGACCCAGTGATACAAACCCCAAGACTGTGTTTAGGTTCAATAGAGGGTAAAATATATGCATAGCTACACAGTCCTTGCCAAGGACCTATCATTTCCTTCTGGGCTATAGTCATTCCAGAAAGGTAGTCTCACAAATTGTCAGAACAGTGTAAAATCTCTGTCCAAGAAACAAACTCAAGTCCTGGCTGGTACTTATTAAATCATAAGTGATTTAGTGTGATGGTCAAACAAGTTGTGGTATATATTGAAGAAGCAAAAGCAGGAGATTTGAAACCTTCCTGGGCTACAAAGTGAGTTCAAAGTCACCCTGGACAATTTACTAAATGTCTTGTCTCAAAACATTAAAAGAAAAAGAAGTCTGGAGCTAGAACTCAGTGCTGTTGTGTTTACCTAGCTTAGATAAGGTTCTGTGTACAATCTTCATTCTTTTAAAAAAGTGCTAATTCATTTCATTAACTTTACCTTTTCCTTTCTGGTGCTGGCAATAAAACCCAGGACCACATACTGTGTAGGGAAGCATTCTCCTACTGAGCTGCACCTCATTGGAAAAAAATGTATCTGTATCACCCAAACCTAGGGAACGTGTATGTAAATTTGACAGCAGAATAAAACTGGGTGTGAGAGCAGAAGTGAACACACACACACACACACACACACACACACACACACACACACACAGGACCCTTATCCCACAGCACAGAATTAGTCCTTAGAATCCTAGAAACCTTTACTTAGGACTTAGTAAATTATGAGGCTAATCTGGGAAGTGACAGAACTCTAGATACACATTTTGTGAAATGGAAGACAAAAATGTTTAACCATATTTTGTTCTGTACTGGTTGCCCTCAAATTCATCAGTCTGTGGTCTTTGACCCAAGCTGGGGATGAAAAAAATCAAGTCAAGTTATTCTAGATGATCTAGGATTCCTAGAATTTTACGTTAGTAAGCCAAGAAAAAGAACAAGGATCTCTTTGCTTGGGGAGGAGTTAGTTATAAAGAGACATTAAAACTTGTTTGGATGCATTTCTACACCTTTTCAGATGAAAACCATTGTGTCACGTAAACCTGAGGAACTTCCTTGGACAAGGCCTATTTTCAGAATGTTGCCTCATGTACCATGAGTATGGGCAGATATCTTTTGTTGATACTTGAAGTTAATGTCAGTGCTACTACAGATGAATACAGAGAAGGCTATAAGAGTGAGGAGACCAGGTCCTATATTTAGCTTTGTAGCAAACGCTGTTAACCCAAACAAATTACTTAATTATTTACCCTGAACTGTTTCTCCCAAGTACAAAGACAGAATAAATGTTAATATCTTCTTGATAGAGCTAGAGAGAACATCAATTGAGATACAGTTTATAGCACTACCACAGTACCTGACATACATCAGCTGGTTAGCTAAATTAAAATTAATTAAATATCTCAGTACATACCTGGTACTTACCAGTATTCTTACTGGCAATAATAAGACATTTATTCCAACATATATTTCTGTTTGTTTTATTATATTTTCCTTACCCTAAATTTATTGGAAAGAATATAGCCAAATTGTGACCCAACCTCTTTAAATTGACTATGGCTCCTATTTTAAGCTGAATAGCAGATAATTTTATGGACAATCTACAGGTGAGAATTAATCATTTGTGTGTTTGTATATTTTCACAATCTGATCTTGACTCTATTTGATAAGTCTGAGCAAAGTCATACTGTAGACATTCTTTGGCCTCTCACTGCCTTCAAAAGAGGCTTCAAGATTAACTTCCTACCTGGGCTATATAATGAGGCTGTGTCTCAAAAAAGAATTGACTTTCAGTTACACTTTAACAAGCCCATTTGGAGTCATTACAGTTTCCACAGTTAAGTACGTCTGAAACACACATTCTTTAATTGACAGATTGTTTCAACTTCTTCAGAACTATTGCCATCTATTATGCCAAACAATCTGAATAGTTAGCTGTCTTGAAATTAATATGTATGTATAGTAGAAAAGATACTGCACCAAGGTTTTCAACTAAGAAAAGCAAATACTTCAAATCTGTCATAATGCGACTACGTGGTTAGAAGGTGTAGCATTTTTGATGTATAATTTAGTAGTTGAAAGTCTGTATTTCCTTAGAATAGAATGAGTTGTTATTGTCTCCCTAACATGTATTAGTCCCTCATTACTATAGATACTGTAATAGATGAATGAACTTAGTCTCCAGATCAGTCTCTCCTCTCCTTCAAGTTAAATCTTTCTACACACTAACATGAAATAAATGAGCCAACAGACAAATAAAACCATGTACAATAGGTTTAGATTCATTTTATCCTTTCTAACATCCGTTTTTCTAGGCAGAACCCTGAGTGATCTTTTTAAAAAGTAGAACCTATTATGTTATTCCCTCGCTCAAAAGGTTTTATTGTTTTTCTGATATATCTGGAAGAAGCCTCTCAATTCCTTCTCTGACAGATCTTATATTATCTGGGTCCTGCTTGGGCTGGTTCCCAGGCCTTCCTCCATCACCCTCTGGCAGTTTCTCCAAATGTACATTTTTCTTCGACTACAGAATTCTGCTGTGACTCTTCTAGGCTTAGAATGCCTTGTCCCTGATTATTTGCAGTGTAAAGCTTTTAAATCTCAGCTCAACTATGTCTTTTTTTCAGTAAGACCTTCCTTTACTACCTTAGGAGACAGGTGCGTTATAGTCAACTAGGCTGTGGTGCCTCCTATTGATTACTCTAACTTAGCAGCAACATCCAGGGTTTCTCTCCCTTTTAGTTTTTAAATATCATTTTAACCTAACACTCTTACTCTATCTTTTTCATTGACTCATTTGCTATCTACCTTTGCTACCAACATGAAGGCAATAACTTAGGCAACTTCATTGGTACATCCCCAGTCCCCAATCAAGTACAGGAACAAAATAAGCACTCAATAAACACAGAAACCAAATCGTTGTATGTTTCCTGGTCTAAGAAATTGGATCCCAAGTGTTTTTTTTTTTTTTTTTATTTTATTTTTGACCAGGATGCCATTTATTGTGTGCTAGCAATGTCTCTGCAAGATTATGCCTTAAAGAAAGAGCCCTAATTTAATGGAACAAAGCTTTTTATATAATTTTGGCTTCTTTGTCTTCCACATGTTGTGATTTATCCTCTGATTGGGTGCTTTAAGCTAAAGAATAGTGAGGCTGAGGATGCGGGGAATGTGGAGGAAGGGAGAGGAAAGGAGTTATAGTTTATGTGTGGTAAAGTTACATGTACACACAAGAATACTTATCAGCTCATGTGGCTGTTTCCTGTGTTTCTTTCCTTGGCTCTTGAGGGATTTTACTACAATGTGCTAATTATCTGAGAGGAAGCATGTCTGTTGGGAATCTGGAAAATATGCTATTATCTAGAGTCAGTTTCTCACCTAAGTTATTCCTTGTTTAGACATATGATATTATACAAAGTGTCCACATAGCATAGTGTATTTGATACAGCACTAAAATAAAGATATCAGAACCTTTCAAGTTAGAATGAGAAATAATGGATAATTCCTATTTTATTATTTCAAAAAGTGTTATAGCAACCCTATATTTTGTTGATAGACTGTGTAGAGAGCAAATACAATAGTAATTTAAGGCCTTGTCTAGAATGCTATTAGTTCAGAACGATTAACAGTTTTATGCCTCTTATAAGACAGGTGAATAGTCAAGGATAATTTAATTTTCTAGTAAAAACCTTTCAAGTGGGAAACGAAAGAATGGGTTATTTGAGATTGAAGGGCACTGGAGGAAGTGACCTTTTTGTGTTTTATACAGTTGAAAATTCTATGATTCTTAGAGTATGATAAAAAATTCGTGGTTGTACACCCCAGGGTCCATTATAGCCAGTTGCACCAGAAGTAGGCCTAATGAAGAGAGTAGATACTTCATAGTCTCTCCAAGGTGATAAACAGCAATGTTGAAACATATTTAGGGACCATGACATCATAATGGCACTTTAATTCTAACTTTTTAAGACTGTAGGCATTTTACTTGAATCATTTTAGAAATAGTTTTATTTATGTTCTGTGTGTGTGGAAGAAAGGTAGAGACAAAAACTTGACACGGGGCCACTGGAGCCTTCCTTTACATTGGAGTTGACTATTTGAACTAAACCTTACAGTTGTGTGGCAAGCACTTTCTCCACTGAGTTTTCCCCTCAACCCTGAGACAGGAATTTGTACATGGAATTGACTGATACATGATACCTATAGTTTAGATGGTTAATATTTCCTAAAGGCCCATTGTTAAGAGCTTGGTCCCCAGAGTGATGCTAATTGTAGGGTGGAGAGACCTAGCATCAGGTCCTGACTCTTTCCTCTTACTTTGTTTTATGTCATGTCTTCACTAAACACACGTTCAGTCATTGCTGTCTACCAGCCCTACCATAGTCCTAAAAGCAAAGACATACCCAATCATTGACTGAAACCTCTAAACTATGCAACTATACCATTTTCTCTTTAGAAAAATAATAGTTCTAGGATATTGTGTTAAAGTGATGTAAATCTAACACAGATATATGTGGTATTTATTTTGGTTGGTTATATTAATTTTGTCCCCACAATTCGTAGGATGAACAGGGGATAGGAAAGCAAACCTTTGCGTCTTTGCTAAGGACCAACATACTAAATGATCAGTGCTATTTATCAGTTCTAGACACTGTTAAATCTATGCAAAGCCCCGGCTCCTAGATTATGTTGCAGTTCTAGAAATCAAATGGACTCTTGTAGTATAAATGTATTTGCTTTTCATCCCTTAATTTCCATATCTCTTCAACTCTATAGAACACTGATACAAAAAGAAAATCCCAGCTTTTTTTTTTAACCCCTCACGGAATTAAGGATCTCTATTTTTTTTTTTTTTTTTTTTTTTTTTTTTTTGCTTCTCTCTGTGTCACTCTCTTTCCTGCTTCAAGGAACAGTTGGTTTCTAATCGGAATAGTAGTACCCTGCTGTCACTCACACATGGTTTTCAAACATTGATTATGCCCAGACACTCTCTAATATCCCTCAAGTAGAACTTATCTGTTGTAGCCAAGAGGTAAAATTGGAGTCTTAGATGACTTTTTTGTCTGGTAGTACTTTCATTTTATTAAACTTGAAACTTTAGATGGGCTAAATAAGTTTTGTCCCAGAAAATAAATGTACTATTACAGAAACAAATAAAAACCTTCCACAAATGTTTATATATACATATACATATATACATATATGTACATATATACGTATATATGTATATAAAATGTTCATTCTACTTGTGTATTTCTGCAAACAATTGTCAGTTCTAATAATTGTCAGTTCTTGGAATTTTCAAAACTGACTATTAGGCTTACTTCTTAGTTCTTTGGCCTTAGGCCAATTTTATTTTATTTATTTTTTTCATAAATGATCCTACTCTCTGTAATAATACACAACACAACACAAAGCCTAAAGTCATTTTGAAACCGTTCCTCATTTATTTCTTGTCATTCCTTCCTACCATTAAGTCCTTCATATTGTTGCTACCTTCACTACAGAATCTATTCATCCCAATTTCTATCACAATCTTTCCAAATCTAAAGGCCATCAACTTCAATAGTCTCCTAAATTATTTACTGGCTTCAACTTTTAAATGTTTCAAATAAATTATCCAGAATAGTCGGAGTATGTCTTTTAAAATGGCAATCTGATCATGTCAACCAACCTTGCTCTTCCCCAGTTACCTGTAATGATATAATGATATAAAGGCTGTTGTTTCAGAGACAGATCTCTGACAGCCAGCCATACTTATTGTTTCAAAGGAGAGAGTTTATTAAGTATTTAGCAAGAAAAAATAGAAAGTACTAGAGAGATCAAAGCAGCAAAATATCATCAGATCAGGAACTTTCAATATCTAGAAAAGACACCAGACCAAGGGAGACTCAAGAAAGGTAGCATGACAAGATCAGGAGATTACAAAAACCAGCAGATGTTGACTGGGGGAAGAAGTGGTCTTGGTGGAGTCCCTAAATAAGAGTCTCTCTGATTATTTTCTTTTTATTTAAATTAGAACATCTATTTTATTTTATTTTATTTACATTTCAAATGTTATTTCCTCTCCTGGATTCAGTTCTGCAAACCCTCTATGCCATCTCCCTTTAACCTGCTTCTATGAGGGTGCTCCCCCAACCCCCACCTACCCACACCAGCCTCACTACCCTAGCATTCTTCTACACAGGGGCATCAAGCTTTCACTGGATGAAAGGACTTCCCCTCCCATTGATGTCAGTTACGGCCCCTTCAGCTCCTTCAGTCCCTCCCTTAACTACTCCAATGGGGTCCCTGTGCTCAATTTGATGGTTGGATGTAAGCATACACATCTGTATTGGTCAGGATCTGGCAGAGCCTCTCAGGAGGGAGCTGTATCAGGCTCCTGTCAGTAAGCACGTCTTGGCATCAGCAATAGTGTTTGGATTTGGTGTCCACGTGTGGGATGGATCCCCAGGTGGATGTCTTTGCTTCTGGATGTCTCTGGATGTCTTTCTTTTAGCCTATACTCCACTCTTTGTCCCTTTATTTCCTTTAGATAGGAACAATTCTGGATTAAAATTTTGGAGAAGGGTGGGTGGCTCCATTCCTCAGCTGGGGGGGACATGCCTAAACTCTGGATGTGGTCTCAACAGGTTCTCCCTCCCCTTTGTGGGACATTTCAGCTAATGTCATGCCTGTGGGGTCCTGGGAGGCTCTTTTTATCCTGGCTTCTGGGACTTTCTAGTTGATACCCCCAGGTTCCCATCCCCCATTGCTACATACCACTGTTCAATTTCCTGATGCCCTGTACATCTCCTCCATCTCCTCCCATACCTGATTCTTCCCTTCTTTTTCCCCTCCTCCTCTGCTCTTCCTCCCAAGTCCCTACTACCCTCTACTTCCCTTGATTATCTTTTGGGTTCTCAGGTAGTACTATATCCAATTTTCTGAGGAACTGCCATACTAATTTCCGGAGTGATTGTACTAGCTTGTTATCCCACCAGCAATGGAAGACTGTTCCTCTTTCTCCACATCCTTGTGAGCATCTACTGTCACATGAGTTTTTGATCTTAGCTATAATAAATGGTGTGAAGTGGTATCTCAGGGTCATTTTGATTTGAATTACTGTGATGACTAAAGATGTTGAACCTTTTTTAGGTGCTTCTTAGTCATTCAAGTTTCCTCAGGAAATAATTCTCTGTTTAGCTCTGTTCCCCATTTTTTAATAGGCATATTTGGTTCTCTGGAGTCTAGCTTCTTGAGTTCTTTGTATATATTGGATAGTAGCCCTCTATTGGTTGAAGGATTGGTGAAAATCTTTTCCCAATCTGTTGATTGCCATTTTGTCCTATTAACAGTTTCCTTAGCCTTACAGAAGCTTTGCAATTTTATGAGGTCCCATTTGTCCATTGTTGTTCTTAGAGCATAAGCCATTGGTGTTCTGTTCAGGAACTTTTCCCCTGTGGCCATGTGTTCGAGGTTTTTCCCACTTACTCTTCTATTAGATTCAGTATATATGGTTTAATGTGGAGGTCCTTGATCGATTTGGACTTTAACTTTGTACAGGGAGAAAAGAATGGATCAATTTTCATTCTTCTACATGTTGACCTCTAGTTGAACCAGCACTATTTGTTGAAAATGCTGTCTTTTTTCCACAGGAGGGTTTTAGCTCCTTTGTCAAAGAACAAGTGACCATAGGTATGTTGGCTCATTTCTGGGTCTTCAATTCTATTCCATTGATCTATGTGCCAGTTTCTTTAACAATACCATGCAGTTATTATCACTATTTGTCTGTAGCTAAGAGTTTATATATCTTGTTGATTGTCTCAAAGAACCAGTTCGTGGTTTTGTTGATCCTTTATATAGTTCTTTTCTATTCTATTTGGTTGATTTCAGCCCTGAGTTTGATTATTTCCTGCCGTTTATTACTTTTGGGTGTATTTGCTTCTTTTTGTTCTAGAGCTCTCAGGTGTGCTGTTAAGCTGCTAGTGTGTGCTCTCTCCAGTTTCTTTTTGGAGACACTCAGAGCTGAGTTTTCCTCTAAGCACTGCTTTCATTGTGTCCCATAAGTTTGGGTATGTTGTCCTTTCATTTTCACTAAATTTTAAAAATTCTTTAATTTTTTTATTTCTTCCTTGACCTAGTTATCATTGAGTAAGGCATTGTTAAGCTTCCATGTGTATGTGGGCTTTCTGTTGTTTTTGTTGTTATTGAATACCAGCCTTAGTCCTTGGTGATCTGATAGGATGCATGAGAGTATTTCAATCTTTTTGTATCTGTTGAGATGTTTTGTGACCAATTATATGGTCAGTTTTGGAGAAGGTACCATGAGTTGCTGAGAAGAAGATATATTCTTTTCTTTTAGGATGAAATGTCCTATAGATATCTGTTAAATCCATTTTGTTCATAACATTTGTTAGTTTAACTCTGTCTCTGTTTAGTTTGTTTCCATAATCTGTCCACTGATGAGAGTGGGGTGTTGAAGTCTCCCACTATTATTGTGTAAGGTACAATGTGTGCTTTGAGCTTTAGTAATGTTTCTTTTATGAATGTGGGTGTCCTTGCATTTGTAGAATAGATGTCCAGAATTGAGATGTCATCTTGGTAGATTTTTCATTTGATGAGGATGAAGTGTCCGTCCTTTTTTTATAACTTTTTGTTGAAAGTTGATTTTATTTGATATTAGAATAGATACTCCAGCTTGTTTCTTGGGACCATTTGCTTGCAATTGGTCTTTTTTGTCATTTATTTATTTATTTATTTATTTATTTATTTATTTATTTATCTATCTATCTATCTATCTATCTATCTATCTATCTATCTATCTATCTATTTATTTACACTCCAGATCTTAATCCCCACACTGTCTACCCTCCGACTGTTCTACATCCCATACTTCCCCCCACCCACTCTCTCCATGATGATGTCCCCACCCCCTATGCCCCACCCAACCAGAACTCTAAACTCCCTGGGGCCTCCATTCTCTTGAAGGTTATGTGCAATTTCTCTGATTGAACCCAGACCCGGCAGTCGTATGCTTTATGTCTCTTGCGAGTCTCATATCAGCTTGTATATGCTGCCTGGTTGGTAGTACAGTGTCTAAGAGATCTCCGGATCCAAGTTATTTGAGACTGCTGTCCCTCTTACAGTGTCACCCTCCTCCTCAGCTTCTTCCAGCTTTTCTCTAATTCAACCATAGGAGTCAGCAGCTTCTGTCCATTGGTTGGGTGCAAATATCTGCATCTGATTCTTTCAGCTGCTTGTTGGGTCTTCCGGAGGGCAGTAATGATAGGACCCTTTATGTGAGTGCTCCATAGCCTCAGTAATAGTGTCAAGCCTTGGGACCTCCCCTTGAACTGTATCCCACTTTGGACAAGTTGCTAGACTGCAGGCTCCTCTCCATTTCCATCCCTGCAGTTCTTTCAGACAGAAATAAATATGGGTCTGAGTTTTGACCATGGGATATAAAACCCCTCCCTCACTTGATGCCCTGTCTTCCTTCTGTAGGTGGGCTTTTGCCTTGAGTCAGGTTTAGGGATGGTGCTGAGTGTGAGGGAAAGAGAGTGCCTGTGACTCAGAGGATGAGGTTATACTAGTATTTATTCATAAGCAACAATAAACAAATACAAAGCAAAAAGAGATTGCATTCACTCACACACACACTTACCTCTGGTCTGGCAAGTATTGTAGCCTGGTTCCAATGGCTACGCAGGCAAGGCCCACAGCATTTCCTCACTGTGCTTCAGATCACCACTGGAGCCTTGGTCCAGAGTTGGGGTGTCTGGAATTGGTGGACTGGCTCTGGGAATGAATCAATGTTAACACTAAGAGTCTCCATTGGGGTTTTCATGAGCCAACCTTAGTTGCCAGAACATGATTTTTAAATCTCTTTCAGCTCAGGCATTCAGCACTACTTTATCTGACAATAGGCCTTATCATCTACACACACACACACACACACACACACACACACACACACACACACACACACACACACACTTCAGACTTGGTCTCCATGGTTTGTTAGCCGATCAAAATTGATGCTTTCACTTAGTCAGGGTGTTTACCTTATCACATTTCACACACACACACACTCTGGGCTGAGTTACATTTGTAATTTATTTTATATTGCTTACAGCTTTATAAGTTCTCTTTCACTACTGTGGGGCATTTCATCCAAGGTCCCTCCCTTTGTGTCCTGAGAGTCTCTCATCTCCCAAGTTTCTGGTGCATTCCGGATGGTCCCCCCAACCTTCTACCTCCTGAGGTCATCTGTTTCCATTCTTTCTGCTGGCCCTCAGGGGTTTAGTCCTTTTCCCTCACCCAGTTCCAGATCAGATTCCCCTCTCCCCCACACTCCCAGTCCACATTCCCTCCTAGGTCCCTCCCTCCCCACTTGTGTTTGTTTTCTTCTTCCTCCCTCCTTAGACTGAGGATTCCTTACTTGGGCCCTTCAGGTTATTGACGTTTTTGAGTTCTGTGGACTGTATTTGGGTATTCTGTACTTTTATTTCTTTTGGGGGGGCTATTATCCACTTATTAGTGTGTAAATACCATGCATGTCCTCTTATGTCTGAGTAACTTCACTCAGAATGATATTTTCTCATTCTATCCGTTTGCCTGCAAAACTCAGGTTGTCCTCATTCTTAATAGCTGTGTAGTATTCCATTATGTAAATGTACCACATTTTCTGTATTCATTGTTCTGTTGTGGGACATCTGAGTTGTTTACAGCTTCTGACTGTCACAAATAAGGCTGCTGTGAACATAGTGGAACATTGTGCCCCTGTGGCATGGTGGGGCATCTTTTGTGTATATTCCCAAGAGTGGTATTGCTGAGTCTTCAAGTAGATCTATTTCCAATTTTCTGAGGAACCTTCTGATTGATTTCCAGAGTTGTGGTACCAGTTTGCAACCCCCACCAGCAATGGAGGAGTGTTTCTCTTTCTCCACATCATTGCCAACACGTGCTGTCACCTAAGGTTTTGATCTTAGTCATTCTGATTATTGTATGGTAGGATCTCAGGGTTGATTTGATTTGCATTTCCATGATGACTAAGGATGGTGAACATTTTTTAGGTGCTTCTCATTCATTTGGGATTCTTCTTTTGTAAATTCTTGGTTTAGTTCTAAACCCCATTTTTTGATTGGGTTGTTTGGGTTTTTGGTGGCTAGCTTCTTGAGTTCTTTATATAGTTTGGATATTAGCCCTCTATTGGATGTGGGGTTAGTGAAGATTTTTTCCCAACATGTAGGTTGATGATTTGTCTTATTGACTATGTCTTTTGCCTTACAGCAGCTTTCCATTTTCATGAGGTTCCATTTATCACTTATTGATCTTAGAGCACTGGAGTTCTGTTTAGGATATTCCCCCTGTGCCAATGAGTTCAAGGCTCTTTCCCACTTTCTCTTCTATTAGATTCAGTTTATCTGGTTTTATGTTGAGGTCATTGATCTACTTGGGTTGGAGATTTGTGCAAGGTGACAAATAAGTGTCTATTTTCATTTTTCTACATACAGACAGCCAGTTAGACCAGCACAATTTATTGAAGATGCTTTCTTTTTTCAATTGTATATTTTTGGTGTCTTTGTCAAAGTTCAAGTGTCCATAAATGTGTAGTTTTATTTCTGGGTCCTCAATTCTATTCCATCGATCAATGTGTCTGTGTCTGTACAGTACCATGAAGTTGTTATCACTATTGCTCTGTAGTAAAGCTTGAGGTCAGGGATGGTGATTCCCTAGTCATTCTTTTATTGTTAAGAATTGTTTTAGCTATTTGGGTTCTTTGACTTTTCAAATGAATTTGAGAATTGTTCTTTCCAGCTTGTATTTTGGGATTTTTGGCTTAGAAAATTTTTTCCAGCTTTTCACTCTGAGGTCGTGTCTGTCTTTGTCACTGAGGTTCATTTCCTGTTTGTATCAAAAATGATGGGCCCCATTTATATATTCAGTCTGTTAGTCTATATCTTTTTATTGGGGAATTGAACCCATTGATGTTAAGAGATATTAAGGAATAGTGACTGTTGCTTCCTGTTATTGTATCTTCTATCTCTTTTATTCTGTTGGGGATGCTTCCATCTATGACTCCTGATCTCTTTCCTAGGTTTTCTATCTCCAGGATTGTCTCTCTTTGTGATTTCTTTATTGTTTCTATTTCCATTTTTAGATCCTGCATGGTTTTGTTCAATTCCTCCACCTGTTTGTGTTTTCTTGTGATTCTTTAAGGGATTTTTGTGTTTCCTCTTTAATGGCTTCTATCTGTTTACCTGTGTTCTCCTGTATTTCTTTAAGGGAGTTATTTACGTCCTTCTTACAGTTCTTTATCATCATCATGAGATGTGATTTTTAAATCAGAGTCATGCTTTTCTGGTATCTTGGGGTATCCAGGTCTTACTGTAGTAGGAGAACTGCGTTCTGATGATGCCAAGTAGCCTTGGTTTCTGTTGTTTATTTTCTTACCCTTGCTTCTTGCCATCTGGCTATCTCTGTTGTTAGCTCTCTCTGACTGTCTTGTCCTTCCTGTAAACCTGTGCGTCAGCACTCCTGGGAGACCAGTTCTCTCCTGGATGAATTTGGGTATGGAAAGCCCTGGTACAGGGTCAGCTCCTGGGCACAGATGGAAACCTGAAGGATCCTGTCCCAGGTCGTTACTTTGTTCCTGTGTCCTGATGGCTCTGGTTGGGTCCCTCTTGTGCCAGGCATTTGAGCAGAAGTGGTGGTCTCACCTGTGCTCTCAGGTGTGTTGGCACTCTTGGAAGACCTGCTCTCTTCTGTCAGGATCTGGATAAGGAGAGCTATGCCACAAGGTCCTCACCAGATGAAGATGGAAACCAGAAGGCTCTCTGATTACTTTCTAGATTTTTTTTTCCATAACAGGCACTTTTATACCATAATATACTAAATAGATAGATAGATAGATAAGTAATAGTAACTTCTGTTAGAAATGGTTTGCTTTCTAGCTCTTCTCAAGGATGCAATATTTTTAATGCCTATACTGTTAGAGTTCTTGTTCTGTTTAGTTTAGTTGTTGTCAACTTGAGTCATCTGGGAAGAACAATCCTCAATTGGCCTATAGGCAAGCTTGTGTGATATTTTCTTAATTAATGATTGATATGGGAAGATACAAGTTCATTGTGGGTGGTCTCATTCCTGGACAGGTGATTGTGGATGGTATAACAAAGCAAGCCATAGGGAGTAAGGCAGCACCCTTACATGGCCTCAGCATCAGCTCTTGCCTTCAGGATCCCACTTTGAATTCCTGCCCTGACTTCCATGGAAGATCAACTAGATGAAATAAACTCTTTTCTGTCCAAATTACTTTTGGTTATAGTCTTATTACAGCAATAGAAACTTAAGTGAACTAAATCCCTAGCTGTTAGCTATTTTTCTTTCTCCCTGTTACAGAGTTAGTGGGCTAGCCTGCCTTAGGACAGAGTGTGGAGAGGCACTTGACATAATTATGCTGATGTCCTGTCCAGGAAAGCATTTTTCACTCCCATAGGCTGCTTTCAACGGGATTGAACAGCACTTGACAGTTCACCAATAGAATGTTTATAATTTGAAAAATGAAAAACGATAATCTTCACAGCCATTTTATTGCCTTGCTGCAGTTTTTCTTTTACTCATTTTTGTCTATATTCCTTCTGGATTGCCCTGTTTTAAGCACAGTAACTTTTTTTCTGGTCCAATGGACCATTTTTCCTTAAGACTTTCTTAATGACATCCATGTTTCTACCAGGTTATACATCTTCCTATTCCTTTTTTACATCTTAGCCAAGTTGTCACTTCCCCAGAGAAATACTCTAACTCTCCCATATACTTCATATCCTCATGGTATGAGTCATAATATCTTCCACTCTTTCAAATCTACAGTGGATATTTGTCTTTTTTCACCTTCTGGTCAGGTACTAGCCTTTTTTCTCAGTTCAGAAATTTTCTATTATAAATATTCTGAGGTTAGCATACTTGAGAACATATTCAACTGTTCTTGGTATAACTACAGTCAATCTGTGATTCTCAAACTCAGACTGTGGGTCACATGTTCCAGGCAGCATCCTGAACATCCATATATCAGATTTCTACTTGTTTTCATAAATTACTGACTTGGTAGCTTAAAATTATGGACTTACTTTCTCACTGTTCAGAGTGTCAGAACCTGAAGTTTCCCAAGTCCAAAGCAAGATAACTGTAGGGTTTGCAGAGATTTTAGCTACCTTACTGTGGTCTTCCTTATTTTCCATAGCTAATAATGGAAAAATGGAGCTTTAGTTTTCACATTATCACATTGTTTTCAGGAGCCTCTCCATCTACCACCCACTTAAAAGACACACAGGATTACATGGAAGACAGAGATTCACAGAGGTGATCTGGGAGAGTCTCCCTAGTTCAAAATCTCTTTAATTTAATCATATCTCCAAAATTCTTTAGCCATGTGATTTAGTTTGCAGGGCAAGATTTCTGAGTTTTGGACATGCCTTGAAACCAATATTACTCCAGGCTTACTCCTCCTGGTCCTACAGCTCTCTGCCCCACAGAATACCAGACTTGAATTTTATCCTGTAGGTTGAGCCTTTAATTCAACCAGAAAGCTCCTGGATACTTCCAGGATCTCCATGCCACTATTGTACTAATAAGCATATCTTGACTTGTTGCTTGTTAGTATAGTTTACAGAGTTCAAACTAGGTAAGACTATTGATTAAGTTTTTTCCCCAGGAGTCTATCAAGTACCTTCCAGAAGTATGAAAGCTATCCAGCAGGGAGGAACCTTTTGTTTCCTACCATAACTTTGATAGTAAAACCCTATTTCTGAAGACACCACACACTTTGATTACAGGACATCTAGAAACTAAATTAGTACTTTGCTCCCAGCTCAACACACACACACACACACACACACACACACACACACACACATGCACGTACATATGTATATTCTTTGAGAATTGTATGCATTGTATTTTAATTATGTTCATCCTCTTCTCTAACTCTTCCCAAATCTAGCCCCATTTCATACCCACCCAATTTTGCAAATTCATGTTCTTAAAAACTCATAAAACCCTATTAGTGCTGTCTATATATTCTTATGTGTGTGACCATCCAATAGAGCATGGTAGATGTACCAGTGTCCATTCCCTTAAAAAATGTTTTTCCTCTTGCATCTATAAATTAGTAGTAGCTCCTCAGCTAGGGGTAAGACTTGTTGCCCACCTCATTACTCCATCTAGCTCAAAATTTTTAATTGAACTCTTAATAGATTTTAAGATCTTCTTTTGCCATGACTTTATCAGGACCTTTTTGTGTTTGTAAATTTTACGCTATGACTCATCTAGGCAGCCCAGTATTTGATCATTTTTATGCACGAGTCTCCCATTCTTACTATCGCAATATTGATGATGACAACCCAAAGTATTCACACTGTGCTTTCTTTACTACACTCTTTTTTATACTTAACTATATTCCACCACATTACCCACTATGATCATTCGAATAAAAATGGCCCTGAATGCTTGGTCACCATGGAATGGCACTTTTTGAAAAGATTAGGATGTATAACATTGTTGGAGGAAGTGTGTTACTGGGGGTGGGCCTTGAGGTTTCAAAACCCCATGCCTAGAGTCTCAATGGAAACACTAACTAAGGAAACCCCAATATGCTTGACAGTGCTAGAGATGGATCTCAGAGCCGTATGCATGCTAAGCAAGCACTAGACGACTCAACTGTGTCTCAAGCTCTCCTATCTTACTTTTTGAACTTCATTGCAAATCTGTTCCTCTAGATCATTCTTTAAAGTTAATTAGAAGCCTAATATCCAATTCCTGTTTAGTTAATACCCTTATCACAATACTCTACTAAACAGCTATGTGGAAACCATCTTAATACCACTTAAAATAGGTTAGAGCAGTAGATATGTGCTTTGTACTGATATGTTAATTTGAATAAGTTATTAATACTTAGCTTTGCCTTGTTCTCTCCTTGTTCATCAGCAAAATGTGAATGATATTACTTAAACTTTTCATTTACCCCAAACAACAAATTTGTGAAGGTAAAAGGACAAAGCTTTTTAAAAATTCTATCCATCACTTTCTGTGCCATTAATACTAGTTTGGGCCCGCAGTCACTCCCTCAAAGTACAAGTTTCTTCATATCAGACCTTCATCATCATAGTGAATTCTCAAACCCTGTGTATAGTCAATGTTATCACCTCACTAAGGACTTCAATGATAAATGGGCAATTGGTAGAAAAATGTACTCTGAGGTCTTGCCCCAGGCCCATTAAATGAACAATAGCATGGTGAGGTCCAGTGATCTTTGTTTTAACAAGTTCTCTAAGTAATGCTGATGCACTATGAAGCTTTGCTGGCTGACTTCTAATAATTCTATTCATCAGCACTACTTTAGCTCTCTGTTATTTGTTTAGATAGGTCTGTGATATTGGAAAGCCCTTGAGAGCAGTTTAAATAGCTGTCCCAATACCCTATACAATCTCACTGAGGGAGTATTTTGGGGTAAATTATCATAACGTGAATCACTATTGCAGCCTGAGAATAAAAGTTACCATTTTCCTTTCAGAAAAGATCATTTACACTTATACTTCCAGTCAACTGTTCCATTTATTTCCCATAATATGCTGAAAAAGTATCAAGCAAGATAGTGACACATGTAAAGCTCAGACACCACCTGAGATAAGCCTCTATTCTTGGACAATTTCCCTAGGATTTCAAACACCAGACACTGCAGTAAACAGAGAATGGAGACTGAATGCTATGGGCAACCAAATGAAAGAAAATTTGAACTTCATTAAAGGCGTTAACATTAAAGTAAGTGGAGTACCCTATGCAATGAATACTAGACTTAAATAATTGACTGTGGTCAATTATTTAATATTATACCTGGTCTCTACAAGAGTAAGACAAGGGTATCAGATCCCTTGGAACTGGAGTTATAACTGCTTAATCAATCTGATTTTGTTCTCTGATTTTGTTCTTTTAAGTGACAAGCTGACTGGCTATTTGAATATAGTTCCACTTGGGTGTGATGTGCAAGAATATATTCTGTATATTGTGAGCATCTCACCTGAAGTTGTATAAAATATTAAAAATGTGGCAGGTGATCTTTCATCTTACCACAGACAAAATCCTAAGGACTGCTTGTCAGGCCATCTTCTGGGAGCTTAGCATTTACAAAAATATATGTCCACAAAGGATTCTCAATATTAGTTTTTATTAGCATCCCTATATTTCTGGTTTAATTTTGGAAAAGCGAGACAATGGAAAACTAAGAAGCAATATCTTTCTGACTTATGTTACTGCAAAAAAAAAAGGTCTTGCATTGCACTCACGAGGCAAGTAAAAGCAATCTTTTTCTATTATTCTGTCAATATTGACTTCTAGGAAATTGTTCCTTTCAATGTCAGCTAGTGTCCTGTGAAACAACTTTAGTAATAAAATTCCAGGACCTTGTTGACTATACACTTTCATTTCACTTTTTATTTTATATTAATTTCCGGTCCCCAATATCATGTTGTTGCTTCAGTTTTCATATGCTCTTATCCTTCAAATGAGTTTTCTCACTTTTCAAACTTTTCATTATGGTGATTTGAGAACTTAATATTGAAAAACATCAGAGCGCTATATTTTCTCTGAATTATAAAAATGTGTTTTACTATATTTTTTATTTTGACTCCTTCGAAAGACTTCTGAATTGTTATCTTCCATGTAGCATGTTAAAAAATTAATTGAATTAAATCCATTTTCCAGATGTTTACAAAAATAAAAAATTAAGATAACTGTTAAGATAAAATATATAGTATTTTCTATTTTAAGTCTTTTAAAAATATCAAAATTATTTTATAAAATAACTATAGTATCATAGTCAAATGTCTCTAACTTTCATATCATTAACACCTATATTTATTTATCCAGACAATAAAAAATAAAAAACCAAAAACTTATATTCTCATTTTTAATATTGCCTTATATAACTTCCTATGGAATTGACCTGTGCTCTTCTAACATCTTTCAAAGAAATTAGCTTCCTACAGAGTTTACTTTCCATTCATTCTCTATTGTTACCACAGAATACCAGAAACTGGATTGTTTATAAAGGAAAAAGATCAGCTCATAATTCTAGCACTTGGAAGCCCAAGACTGGATATACTCTCAGCAAAGATTTTGTAATGAGTTAAAACATGGATAAAAGGTAGAGAAACAAGCAACCACATATGAAAGCAATAAAACAGGAGTTACATTGAATTATACCAAGCAGCTCCTATCATGATTAATTCATCTCTTCAAGAACAAGGACTCAGCACTCAAGAAAAGCATGGATGACATAATGGCCTAGCCTTACCCCTCCCAACATTGTTACTTATAATTAGAACTAAAATTTACATGATTTTGAACAGACAAACTACATCCAAACTATGGTATCTTATAAATCACAGACCTAATTCTCAACTTCTTGTGCTCCATGGCTACTAAGAGCCTTTTTTGTATGCTACTATCTGACATTTTGTTTATAATTACAATTGCTTCATTTTATTACTGCAATGACTTCATACAATATTATGATCTCCAAAAATAGCTATTCAGTTCCATAAAACATAATAAACAATATTCCTCCAAATGCTTGCGATATTTACCTCACAAGTATATTCTGCTCCTCCAGTATTCCATGGGAGCGCCTTATTGGAGAAAACTTCTATAATTGTACTGCCATAACATATCAGATTTTCTATACTCCACTTATTGCAATGCTGAAAGGTTTATTTCTAGCCAACATATACAGTATTCTTTCAAATAATCTTTTAGAAACTGCTATGTATCACTACTTATCATGTGAAATTATTTTATAAAATAACTTTGTAGTATCATAGTCTCTAACTTTTGTCTCTAACTTTCATACCTTTAACAACTATGTTTATTTTCTTGAGAATAAATTTTCTCAAGGTAAATTTTCTTTTTTTTCCTTTTTTATTGGTTATTTTATTTATCTTCATTTCAAATGTTATCTCCCTTCCCAGTTTCCCCTCCACAAACCTATCCCCTTCCCCTCACTCTGGCTCTATGAGGGTACTCTCCCACCCACCCATCCACTCCAGCCTCAGTGCCCTAGCATAACACTATGGTGGGTCACCAAGTCTTCACAGGACCAAGGGGCTCCCCTCCCATTGATGCCAATCCTCTGCTACATATGCAGCTGGAGCTATGGGTCCATCCATGTGTACTCTTTGGTTGATGGTTTAATCCCTGGGAGCTTTGAGGGGGTCTAGTTGGTTGATATTTTTGTTTTTCCTATGGAGTTGCAAACCCCTTCAGCTCCCTTATTCCTTCCCCTAACTCCTCCATTGGGGTCTCCATGCTCAGTTCAACGGTTGCCTGTAAGCATCCACATTTGTATTGGTCAGTCTCTAGGAGAGCCTCTCAGGAGACAGTTATATCAGGCTCCTGTCAGCAAGTTCTTCTTGGCATCAGTAATAGTGTATGAGTTTGGTGTCTGCATGTAGGATGGATCCTCAGGTGGGGCAGTCTCTGAATGGTCTTTCCTTCAGTTTCTTCTCAAATTTTTGTCTCTGCATTTCCTTTTGACAGGAACAATTCTGGATTAATATTTTTGAGGTGGGTAGGTAGCCCCATCCCTCAACTGGGAGCGCTGCCTATCTACTGGATATGGTCTCTACAGGTTCTACTTCTCCTTTGTTGGGTATTTTGGCTAATGTCATCCCTATTGGATCCTGGAAGCCTCTTGCTTTCCTGGCATCTGGAACTTTCTAGTGGCTATCCCCAGTTCCCCATTCCCCACTGCTACATACCTCCATTCAGTTTCCTAACCCTCCATACTTCTTCCCCATTTCGGCTATTAAAAACAACAACTTCATGAAATTAGCAAGCAAATGCATAGATCTAGAAAATGTCATCCCGAGTGAGGTAAATATTCTTGATAAATAGATTTTGAGATACTGAGATTTGCGTGCAAAGGGATACTGGAGAACGTTCTTGGATAAGAATGTTCAGAAGATATAGGGGCTCAGAGGTCTTTGTACATTGGCTGAACCTGGAATATTAACCACACAAAGTTGTTCTTTCAAAGAAAGGGATACAAAACATGTTTTCCACCCAGAAGACTGGAGTAGATATGCTTTCTAGCCTGGTAACCTTTGGGAAATCTATGTAGCCAAAGACTTTCTGGCACCAAAGAGTACTCCAGACTCATTCTTACATATTTCTTTTTCTTAGTCAATTTATAGAACTTATCTTTATGAAAGATATCATATGTACTTTACAAAGCGGTTTGATATAGTCATGTCGGATCTGCATTTAGCATACTTTGTTCCTCGAGGAGATTTTGGTATGCTTTGTGGTGAAGGTGGGATTGAGTTTAGCATCAAAAGAATAGTTTTCTCCAGATTGTGTGATGCTTAAATAAGCCTAAAATAAACCCCTTGGGATTGAACTCACAAAGTTTGAAACAACTCTGTTTACTGAATTCTGTTGTGCTGAACTGCCTTCTTGCAATGCTTGATCAATTGTCACTTTCCCAACCCATGAAGCTTGCAGAGACCCCTACTAGTAGGAGAACAAGGGAAGCATGATCGGTTAGAATGAGTTTCACCATCAGCTTTAGCTAATCAAATGGGAAATTCTGTAGAACTTTAAAATAAACTCCATCTAGAGACTGGAGAAATGGCTCAGTGGTTAAGAACACAAGATGCTCTTTCAGGGAATCAGCATTCAATTCCCCAAACCCATTTTGGCAGCTCACAACTTCCTGTAAATTCACCTTTAGGGGACCTGACACCTCTAGTTTACAAAGGCATCTGTGGCATATACACAGAGTCAAACACAAGCAAAAAATAAAATAAATGTATAAAAAGAAAAGAAATACTCTGATATTCCATCTTAAGGTAAGGAGACCAGGCCTTTGTATACCAACAATCAATCATTAAATGCAACCTTGGAAGCTGTGGTAATTCACAGAGAGGGTGCTGCTATGTCCTGTTTGTAGAGAATACTCTCAGAAAATAGCAGAATGACTCTTTCATGAAAGTGCCTAATATAATGTTTAGATACACAGCTATACATGTTTCTAGCTGTAGATACTTACAGTATTAATTGAATTAGAATCAATTTAAAATAATAGTCATTCAACACAGAATTTAAAGGAACTTTGGTCTCATTAGTACAATTTCCTAAGCAGACCTAAAACACAAATGGCAGAAAATGCAAAATATTTTTAATTAATTATCTTATTTATTTACATCCCAAATGTTGTTTGCTCTCCTAGTCCTCCCTCCCAGAGTTCTTCACCCCATCCCATCTCCCCTTCAACTCTGAGAGGACCACACACCCCTGAGGCCAGACAAGGCAGTCCTTTGCTACATATGTTCCAAGGGGCCTCAGACCAACCCATATATGCTCTTTGGTTCATGGCTTAGTCTCTTGGAGATCTGAGGGGTCCTGGTTACTTGACACTATTGATCTTCTTATGGGGTTGCCATCCCCATCAGCAACTTTGAACCTTTTCCTAATTCTTCCATAGAAGTCCCTGATCTCAGTCCAATGGTTGGCTGTACATATTTACATCTGTCTCAGTGAGCTGCTGGCAGAGCCTCTCAGAGGACAGCCAATTAAGAAGAGCTATTTTTTAATAAGATTAATCAAATGCAGATCTTAATTGAGTAACAAATTTTACAAAGTGTGGCAAAATGAAAAATTATAAAATTGGCTGATTACTTACTGTACTAAGTCATACATATACTAAGATGAGAACTGTACACCAATTAACTAGTCAAAATACTTAGATGTTACAAGTAGCTATTATGGACCACAAAGAAAGCATTTACAGTGCGTTGTATTAGCAAAGCTTTTGCTAAATTTGAACTAGTGGCTATATAGACCATGTATGTGTGTATATATATATATATATATATATATATATATATATATATATATGTATATATTCTCTCCTCTCTTCATCCATCCCTCTCGCTCTTGCTCTCCACACCCCTGTGTAGGCACATGTGCTCTCTTTCCCTTGCCCCCTCTTTCTTTCTTCTACAGCTGCTAGCTGCTGTACAAGAAAAGGGCAGATACCCTACTGAGAGTCTGTCTGTGAATCTGATTTTGATTTTCTTAAAGAAAAGCATCCTGAGTCCTTAAGCAGTTAGGAGCACATCTCACTTGATGGACACACATTGACTAAACCTTTCCTCTGTTTTGCTTTTACTAAGAGCTTACCTGTAGTTCATCTAACATATTAACAGGCACAAAGTCATAACAAAAGAAAGAAGGCATAAATTATAGTTTAAAATATACAAAACACTTCACAGTTTATTGTACCACCAAGCTTTTCAAAAAGACAAGTCTTATACTCCAAAGAAATGCAACTATTTGAACAAAAAGAAAAGAATCGAGGAAGTTCTCAGGTGAAAATGGAGGAAAATGCCCATTGCCTTTTATCAAAAAAAAAAAAAAATCAGGAAAGAAAAAAATAGCTCTCAAATGGAGTTGGCATTGAAATTGTCAGTTATGTAACATATATGTATGTTTAATAAGAACATTTCATCTATAAATGTAAATATTGAGTTTAATAATCCAATGAATATAGATTTCATTCTATATGTTACTCTTTTGTGAATGGTACTTTTTTTTTATCTTTACTAGTTTACAATGTACATTTACATCAAACTTTTTTCTCTCTCAGTACAGTTATTTATCAGATCTTTTCTGTCAATCTTGTCTCTCTAATAGATATACATTTTAAATAAACCAAGGTAAATATGTGTCTATGTATAGGTGACAGATACATGTATAGATAGATAGATAGATAGATAGATAGATAGATAGACAGACTGATAGATAGACCCTAAGCCCCAAGGTCTGTCCTGACACTGAGCAAAGTTATTGTTTTTATGGTAACAAAACAGACTAAAATTATAGAAAATCAATAAATATATAAAGAAGAAACTGTGTCTTTTTAAGCAGCAAGTAGCTGTCTTTAGCTAAACACTTATATACAAGGTAAGGTATCCTGGCCAGACTTACCTGTTGAATCACTGATCACCATTATTTACTTACAAATAATCCTTCCTCAGTTGGTGCTCTTTCTGGATGGACAATTTGCCAGACCTATAAAGCTCCAGAAGTATCAGAGTAAACCTCTAACTCTTCAAAGAAATAATATATACCAGACAACAAATATTTATGTAAGTTTATCAAAAAGTTCATCTATTACACTTAAAAATCTTTGAGACTACTTCTTGAGTCTACTTTGAAAATGGGGACTGCCTTTCTTTGAATTGCATTGTCTGTATTCCACTTTTATATTATATTTATCCATACTTGAATAAAATTATCTCCTCGAGCAATGTTGACCTCCTGATTTGTTTGGTAGTGGCAATAGGTAGTAGGTCTTGCAGGCCTCAGTGTCTAGCCTGCTTAGTTCCTCCTTCAAACTAAATAGTCCTTTAACTTCCTTCCTTCTCTTGTTTCCAAATTTTCACATCAACAAGAATTAGAACTAGGGAAATGGAATACTAGTAACATATTTAGATACGAAAATATATTCTCTGAAACAGAATATTTTACCTTTTAGCAACTACTATGTTATTGGAATTTGGGGTCATAATCTGTGCCTTAAGTTATCTGGCCACCCATCTTCTGGATGCCAATTAAAAGAGTCAAGTTAAAAGAGGAAGTGTAACCCAAGCTGGTCTCGAACTTATGATCCTCCTGCTTCCACCTCCTTCAGCAAGTCCTGCCGGCATGACATTTACAAAATGGAATATTACTCACCTGTTAAAAAAATGACATCATGAATTTTGCAGGCAAATGGATAGAACTAGAAAAGACTATCACAAGTGAGATAACCCAGACCCAGAAAGACAAACATGGTATGTACTCCTAAGTGTGTATCAGCTGTTAAGTAAAGTTGTTAAGTCCACAGACCCAGAATGGCTAAGTAACAAGAAGGACTCAAGAGAGAGAGAGAGAGAGATGCATTAATCTCCCAGGGAAGTTGGAATGGAATAGATACCATGGGTGGACTGAGGGTGTGTGGACATTGAAATAAGAGAGATCAGGCAAGTAGAGGATAGAGAGAGAGAGAGAGTTATACTGAAGTATATACCCACCTAACCAGTCTTAAAGTGTGATTCTGTGATTCTTCCCAACACTGACCTGTACTTCACAAGCTATAAGGTGGTCTGACAAGGTATTAGAACTGGGTGAAATCTCTTTCTGAAAGTTAGATTCCTCCTCTGGACGGAGCCCTTACCTTTTCCCAGTATAAGATCACTTGAAAAATTCTGATTTGGGGGGCAGGGGTCCTCTGTTCTCATTGTCTGATAGTCAAATTAAAAGACACACATATTTCTTCCAAATATCTTCATTTTTTCCAGACTTGTTACAATTCCAAAGCCAAAATTAGCATATTTCAACATTGTCAGTATTTGAACATTTTAAATAGCCCAAGGCAAAAGTATTTCTACCCCAAAACTAATATTTAATTTTACATTTTAAGTTTGTGTAGAAAAATCAGTTCATATTTTCAGCACTTAACAAAATTTATTTTTACTTATTTTAGGTAATTTCTCCTAAATTCTTTAATCAGATTTAAAACAATAGCAATGATAACAACAACATGAACAACAACAAACTCTTCTGGTGTTGCAAAAAACAACAAAAAGTGGGAGACCTAAATCATTTTGTGGAGTAAATTTAAAATAGTCATTTTCAATTAGTATTTTAGATAAGACTGCCAGAGGTAAAGTCAAGAAATGAAATTTTTCTTCTTCTTCTTCTTCTTCTTCTTCTTCTTCTTCTTCTTCTTCTTCTTCTTCTTCTTCCTCCTCCTCCTCCTCCTCCTCCTCCTCCTCCCCCTCCTCCTCCCCCTCCTCCTCCCCCTCCTCCTCCTCCTCTTCCTTCTTTTTAAATTTTTAATTAATTTATTCATTTTTAATTTTTAATACCATCCAGGGCAATATGTTTCCAATAGAACCCAGCAAGCCCTCCCTGAAAATTCCAGCACAGCTCAATCACAAAATAAAGACCATAAAATCAACTTTATGGAAATGATAGAGGTCTTTAAATAGGAAATGAATAAATCCCTTGAAGAGAGCCAAGAAATGAAAGTAAAAATAAAGAGTTGAAGAAAATGAATAAAACTGTTAAAGACCTGAAAATTAAAATAGAAACAGTAAAGAAAACAAAAACTGAGGGTATTCTAGAAATAGAATATCTAGGTAAACAAACAGGAATGACAGAAATAATCATCACCAACATAATACAAGAGTTGGAAGAAAGTACCTCAGGCATTATAAATATAATAGATGAAATAGATAAATCTGTCAATGAAAATGCTAAATCTAAAAACAGACTTGCCAGAAAACATCCAGGGTATTGGGCACACTGATTAAAGGACAAATCTAAGAATAACTGGAATACAGGAAGAAGAATCCCAGGTCAAAGACCTAGAAAACATTTTTAGCAAAATCGGAGAAGAATATCATCTTAATCTAAAGAAGGAGATGCCTCAAAACATAAAAGAAAATTACAGAACACCAAATGAATTTGACCAGAAAAGAAAGTCTCCCTTGTCATACAATAATGAAAACACTAAACATACTGAACAAAGAAAGAATATTAAAAGCCGTAAGGGGGAAAGGCCAAGTAACATGTAAAGGCAGAACTATTAGAATTAACCTCAAATTCTCAATAGAAACTCTAATAGACAGGAAGGCCTAGACATATGTCCTTCAGACTTGAGACCAGAGATGCCAGCACATACTACTATACTCGGCAAATATTTCAATCACTATAAATGGAAAAAAAGATATTCCATGATAAAGTCAAATTCAAACAATATCTATCTACAAATCCAGTCCTATAGAAGATAATAGAAAGAAAATTCCAACACAAGGAAGTTAATACATCAAAACACAGGAAAAAATCTCACATCAACAAAATGAACAGGCAGGAAGTGTACACAGCACCATCACCAACAACAATGACAACAACAACAACAACGAACAACAACAAAATAAAAATCATTAATAATCATTGTTCATTAATATCTCTCAATGTCGATGGACTCAATTCCCGATAAAAAGACACAGACTAACAGAATGGATAGGGAAACATCCTTCTGCTGAATACAAGAAACATATTTCAACGTCAGCGATAGACATTAACTCAGAGTAAAGGGTTAGAAAAAGATTTTCCCAGCAAATGGATCTAAGAAGCAAGCTAGTAAAAGAAATGTTACTAAAGCTTAAATAGCACATTACCTTCTCCCACTTTGATAGTGGGGGGCTTCAATACCCCATTTTCAAAAAGGACAGATCATCCAATTGAAAACAAAGAAATATTGAAGTTAGCAAACATTATGAATCAAATGGACCTAGCATATATCGACAGAACATTTCACTAAACACAAAAAAAATATATTTCTTCTGGATACATTACAGAGCTTGATCTAAAACTGACTAGATTTAGGAAGGAAGTCTCAACAGATACAAGAAAATTTAAATAATCTTTTGCATCCTATCAGGCCACCATGGATTCAAGCTAGATCTCAACAACAAAAGAAACAACAGAAAGGTTACAAACTAATGGAAACTGAACAACTTTTTACTGAATAACTACTGTGTCAAGGCAGAAGTAAAGAAAGAAATTAAAGATTTTCTGGAGTTCAATGAAAATGAGTAAATAGCATACTCAAACTTATGGGGCACAATGAAAGCTTTGTTAAGAGGAAAGATCATAGCATTAAGTGCCTTCATAAAGAAGCTGGAGAGATCTCCTACTAGCAACTTAGTAGTACACCTGACAATTGGAGAACAAAAACAAAACAAACAAATAAATAAAAAAGCAAGTACACCCAAGAAGAGAAGATGGTAGGAAATAATCAAACTGAGGGATGAAATCAATAAAATAGAAACAAAGAGAACAATAAAAAGAATCCAAGAGCTGGTTCTATGAGAAAATCAACAAGATAGGCAAAGACTTGGCCTAACTAACTGAAAGTAAGAGAGGGAATATCCAAACTAACACAATAAGAAATTAGAAGAGGGACATAACAACAGACAAAGAGGAAATCCAAAGAATCATTAAGTCCCACTTTAAAAACCTGCACTCTACAAAACTAGAGAATCTAAAAGAACTGGACCATTTTCTCTATATACACTGCTTATGTCCTACAACAGAAGAATGAATAAAGAAAATGTGGTACATTTACACAATGGAACATTACTCAGCTGTTAAAAAACAGATAGGAAACTTGCAAGTAATTGGATGGAATTAGAAAAGATCAATCTGAGTAAAGCAACCCAGACCCACAAATAAAAACATATGTCCTTGCTTGTAAGTAGTTATTAGCTGTAAAGTAAAAAGATAATTATCCACAGTTGTAGAGAGGTTATGCAACAAGGAAAGATCAAAGGTAGATGGATGAATCTCCCTGGGAAGATGATAAAATAGATTTTTTGGGTATACTAAGGGCAGATGGGGATGGAAACAGGAGGGGAATCTGGTCGCTGGAAGGGATGGAGGAAAAGAGTACCAAGAGAGACAACTGGAATTGGGAGGCATGGGAGTGATGAGGAAAATGAGTGAAATGGAACTTCCTGAGATCTACAAGTGTCACCCTTGTGAAGACTTTAGTAATTGGAGATATGGAGTCTGAACTGGCCATCTTCTGTAACCAGGCAAGGCTTCCACTGGTGGGATTGGGACATCAGCCCAGCCACAAAATCTTCAACCTCAAATTTGTTCTGTATGCAAGATAAACTGGGGTAAAGGTGGCATTGAACTTATAAGAGTAGCCAGTCAATGACTGGGCCAACTTTAGACCCATACTACAGAGAGGGAGCCCACCCCTGACACTGCCTGTGTGGCCAAGAGCCAGAGTCTGATAGCCCCGAGACCTAGGGTAGAACCAAAACTCAAATGCTCCACCCAAATCAACATAATTGTTCTTAATGATATTATGCTATACTCACACACTATAGGCATCACAATGCCATCAGAGAGGTTTCATTCAGTACTGATGGGAGCAGATACCCACAACCAAACATTGAACAGTGCTCAGGGAATAGAGAAAGGATGGATTGTAGGAGCCAGGGAGGGGTTGAGGACATCACAACAATATGACCCATCTAATCAACTAGTCAGGGCTCATGGTAGATCACAGAGACTGAAATGACAATTAAGGAGCTTGTATGGGTCTGAGTTAGTTCTTTTGCATATATGTTATGGTTGTGTAGCTTGGTGTTCTTGTGGGACTCCCAACAATGGGAATGGGGCTTTTTCTGACTTTTTTGCTTTCTCTGGGGACACTTTTACTCCTATTGGGTTGTCTCATCCAGCCTTGATATAAGGGTATGTGCTTAGTCTTATGTAACTTGTCATAATCTGCTGATATCCCTGGGAAGTCTGCTCTTTCCTGAGGGAAATGGGGAAGGAGTAATGGATCTCTGGAAAATGAGAGATGTGGGGGAGGATTTGGAAGAGGAAAGGGAGGTGAAACCATTATCAGGATGTAATGTATAAGAGGATTTATAAAAGAATGGAATAGAAACAAAAGTATTTGCTCTTATATAGCCAAAAATGACCCTAAGCACATTTATACACGTAATAACTCAAAAACATTTTAAAGGTGTGACAATCATGATTATAAGCACACAGCAAGTTAAAAACAGAAACACGGGACACGGCCTGTTGGGGCTTCCATCTGTGCCCGAGAACAGGTCAGCGCTGTGGTCGTCTAGGTGCCAGATCGGCAGGACATCGCCTCTGCAGGGTGAGCGGCGCCACGGAGAGTGTTCAGATTGCACTCCGCCATCTTTGCTCCAGTGACTGGGAAGTTGGGACAGCCAGGTTCTGAGACAGACAGGCTTAATATCGCTTGGGTCTCGGGCGGCTTGTGTGTGTGCAGCTCCAAAGTGCTGGGCAGATCTGCAGTAACAAGCGTGCTAGCTCTGCTGTGGGACTTCTGCCAGGCAGAGGGATGCCCCCTCCCCCCCCAGGAGAGATCACAAACCCCTGCACAGGACAGGAGCCTACCAGCCTCCCTTTGGCGACCTCTGCTCCAGGAATCCACTAGGCTGAGCCTTTGGATGTGCAAGGCCTCCCCATTATAAGATCACTTGGGGCAAGGCAAATTAGGGCTCCAAAGTCACTCAGGAGCAGGCAGGCCCCAGAAATCGGTGCCAGGGGAATCCTGGCAATCCAGGGGGGGGGGGCAGAAATAGCTTTGCAGGCTCACAGGAGGTCCAACCAACAGCCAGTGGCAGCAGGACGAACTAACATCAGAGGTATCCAGAAGGCAAAAGGCAAACGTAGGAATGTTACTAACAGAAATCAAAGTAATGTGGGACCATCCGAACCCAACTCGCCAACAGCAGCATATCCTGGATACCCCACCACACCCGAAAGACAAGATCTGGATTTAAAATCACTTCTCATGATGCTATTAGAGGATCACAAGAAGGACACAAATAAATCTCATAAAGAGTTACAGGAGACCATGAATCAACGGTTAGAAGCCCTTACAAAGGAAACACAAAAATCGCTTAGAGAAATGCAGGAGAACATGGATCAAAAGATGGAGGCGCACAAGGAGACAACACAAAAATCGCTTAACGAGATGAATCAACGGGTAGATGCACTCACAAAGGAATCACAAAATTGGCATAAAGAAATGCAGAAGAAGATGGGTCAACAGACGGATGCCCATAAGGAGGCAACACAAAAATTGCTTAAAGAAGTGAATCAACGGATAGATGCCCTTACAAAGGAAACACGAGAACTGCTTAAAGAAATGCAGGAGACAATGGATAAACAGATGGATTCCCATGAGGAGGAAACACAAAAATCACTCAGAGAAATGCAGGAGAACGTGGGTCATCAGGAAGAAATCCTGAAAGAGACAATGCAAAAATACCTTAAAGAAATACAGGAAAATACAAACAAACAAGTGAAGGATCTCAGCAAATCCATCCAGGAACTAAAAAAGGAAGTAGAAACAACTAAGAAATCACAAAGGGAGACAACTTTGGAGATAGAAAACCTTGGGAAGAAATCAGGAGTCATAGATGCAAACATCAACAATAGAAAACAAGAGATGGAAGAAAGAATCTCAGGTGCTGAAGATTCCATAGAAAGCATCGACTCAACAGTCAAAGAAAATGCAAAATGCAAAAAACGTGTAACCCAAAACATCCAGGAAATCCAGGACACAATGAGAAGACCAAACCTAAGGATTATAGGTATAGATGAGAGTGAAGATTTGCAACTTAAAGGGCCAGTAAACATCTTCAACAAAATTATGGAGGAAAACTTCCCTAACTTAAAGAGAGAGATGCCGATGAACGTACAAGAAGCCTACAGAACTCCAAACAGACTGGACCAGAACAGAAATACCTCCCGTCACATAATAATCAAAACACCGAAAGTTCTAAACAAAGAAAGAATACTAAAAGCAGTAAGAGAAAAGGGCCAAGTAACATACAAAGGAAGACCTATCCGAATCACATCAGACTTCTCACCAGAGACTATGAAAGCCAGAAGATCCTGGGCAGATCTCATGCAGACACTAAGACAGCACAAATGCCAGCCTAGACTACTATACCCAGCAAAACTCTCAATCACCATAGATGGAGAGACCAAGATATTCCATGATAAAACCAAATTTTCACAATATCTTTCCACAAATCCAGCCCTGCAATGGATAATGGGTGGAAACCTCCAATACAGGGAGAGAAACAACACCCTGGAAAAAATGAGATAATAACCTTCTTGAATCAAACCCAAAAGTAGATAACCACTCAAACATAAAGATAGCGTCAAGAATGGCAGATGGCAATAATCACTATGCCTTAATCTCTCTTAATATCAATGGTCTCAATTCCCCAATTAAAAGACATAGACTAGCAGACTGGATACGTAAACAGGACCCAGCATTTTGCTGCATGCAGGAAACGCACCTCAGTGTCAAAGACAAACACTACCTCAGAGTAAAAGGCTGGAAAACAATTTTACAAGCAAATGGCCCCAAGAAACGAGGTGGAGTAGCCATCCTAATATCGGATAAAATTGATTTTCCACCTAGTCATCAAAAAAGACACAGAATGACACTACATACTGATCAAGGGAAAAATCCACCATCAAGAACTCTCAATTCTGAATATCTATGCTCCAAATGCAAGGGCACCCTCAATCGTAAAAGAAACTTTACTAAAACTCAAAGCACACATCGCACTGCACACAATAATAGTGGGTGACTTCAACACCCCGCTCTCTGAAATGGATCGTTCAGGAAAGCAGAAACTAAACAGGGACACAGTGAATCTAATTGAAGCCTTGGACCAAATGGAACTAACTGATATATATAGAACATTTCATCCTAGAGCTAAAGAATACACCTTCTTCTCAGCTCCTCATGGTACCTTCTCCAAAATAGACCATATAATTGGTCACAAATCAGACCTCAACAGATACAAGAAGATAGAAATAATCCCATGCCTCCTATCAGATCACTATGGAATAAGGGTGGTCTTCAATGGCAACAAAAACAAAAGAAAACCCACGTACACATGGAGGCTGAACAATGCTCTACTCAATGATAACTTGGTCAAGGTGGAAATAAAGAAAGAAATCAACGACTTTTTGAAAGTTAATGAAAATGAAGGCACAACATACCCTAATTTATGGGACACAATGAAAGCAGTGCTAAGAGGAAAATTCATAGCCCTGAGTGCCGCCAAAAAGAAACGGGAGACAGCATACACTAACAGCTTAATGGCACACCTGAAAGCCCTGGAACAAAAAGAAGCAAATACACCAAAGAGGAGTAGAAGGCAGGAAATCATCAAACTCAGGGCTGAAATCAATCAAGTAGAAACAAATAAAACCATACAAAGAATCAACAAAACGAGGTGTTGGTTCTTTGAGAAAATCAACAAGATAGATAAGCCCTTAGCCAGACTAACCAGAGAGCACAGAGATAGTATCCAAATTAATAAAATCAGAAACGAAAAGGGAGAGATAACAACAGAAACTGAGGAAATTCAAAAAATCATCAGATCCTACTACAAAAATCTGTATTCAACACAACTAGAAAATCTTGAGGAAATGGACAATTTCCTTGACAGATACCAAGTACCAAAATTAAATCAGGATCAAATAGACCATCTAAACCGTCCTATAACCCCTGAAGAAATAGAAGTTGTCATTGGAAGTCTTCCAACCAAAAAAAGCACAGGTCCAGATGGTTTTAGTGCAGAATTCTATCAGACCTTCAAAGAAGACCTAACACCAATACTCTTCAAACTGTTCCACGAAATAGAAACAGAAGGAACACTACCCAACTCGTTCTATGAAGCCACAATTACACTAATACCAAAAGCACACAAAGATCCGACAAAGAAAGAGAATCTCAGGCCAATCTCTCTTATGAATATCGATGCAAAAATACTCAATAAAATTCTTGCCAACCGAATCCAAGAACACATCAAAACGATCATTCACCACGATCAAGTAGGCTTCATCCCAGGGATGCAGGGATGGTTCAACATAAGGAAATCCATCAATGTAATCCACTACATAAACAATCTCAAAGAAAAAAACCACATGGTCATCTCATTAGATGCTGAGAAAGCATTTGAAAAAATTCAGCATCCTTTCATGCTAAAGGTCTTGGAAAGATCAGGAATTCAAGGCCCATATCGAAACATAGTAAAAGCAATTTACAGCAAACCGGTAGCCAGCATCAATCTAAATGGAGAGAAACTTGAAGCAATCCCACTAAAATCAGGGACTAGACAAGGCTGCCCTCTCTCTCCATATCTTTTCAATATAGTACTTGAAGTTCTAGCTAGAGCAATTAGACAACAAAAAGAGGTCAAATGGATACAAATTGGAAAGGAAGAAGTCAAACTATCACTATTTGCAGACGATATGATAATATACTTAAGCGACCCAAAGAACTCCACCAGAGAACTCCTACAGCTGATAAACGACTTCAGCAAAGTGGCCGGATATAAAATCAACTCAAGTAAGTCAGAAGCCTTCCTATACTCAAAGGATAAGCAGGCTGAGAAAGAAGTAAGAGAAATAATACCCTTCACGATAGCCACAAACCATATTAAGTATCTTGGCGTGACTCTAACCAAACAAGTGAAAGATCTGTATGACAAGAACTTCAAGTCTCTGAAGAAAGAAATTGAAGAAGACCTCAGAAGATGGAAAAATCTGCCATGCTCATGGATTGGCAGGATTAATATAGTAAAAATGGGCATCTTACCAAAAGTAATACACAGATTCAATGCAATCCCCATCAAAATCCCAACTCAATTCTTTATAGAGTTAGAAAGAGCAATTCAAAAATTCATCTGGAATAACAGAAAACCCAGAATAGCTAAAACTATTCTCAAGAGTAAAAGAACCTCTGGGGGAATCAGTATTCCGGACCTCAAGCTGTACTACAGAGCAATAGTGTTAAAAACTGCATGGTATTGGTACAGTAACAGCCATGTAGATCAATGGAGCAAAATTGAAGACCCAGAAATGAATCCACACTCCTATGGTCACTTGATCTTTGACAAAGGAGCTAAAACCATCCAGTGGAAAAAAGATAGCCTTTTCAACAAATGGTGCTGGCTCAGCTGGAGGTCAACATGCAGAAGAATGCAAATTGACCCATCCTTATCTCCTTGCACTAGCTCAATTCTAAGTGGATCAAAGATCTCCACATCAAAGCAGACACACTGAAACTAATAGAAGGGAAACTAGGGAAGAACCTTGAACATATGGGCACAGGGGAGAATTTCCTGAACAGAACTCCAATAGCTTATGCTCTAAGATCAAGAATAGACAAATGGGACCTCATTAAATTACAAAGTTTTTGCAAGGCAAAAGACACTGTCAAAAAGACAAAGCAGCAACCAACTAACTGGGAAATGATCTTTACCAACCTTACATCCGACAGAGGGCTAATATCCAAGATATACAAAGAACTCAAGAAGTTAAACTCCAGAGAGGCAAGTAACCCTATTAAAAATGGGGTACAAAACTACACAAAGAGTTCTCACCTGAAGAATATCTAATGGCTGAGAAGCACCTAAAGAGATGTTCATCATCCTTAGTCATTAGGGAAATGCAAATCAAAACAACCCTGAGATTCCATCTCACACCAGTCAGGATGGCTAAGATCAAAAACACAGGAGACAGCAGTTGTTGGCGAGGATGTGGAGAAAGAGGAACACTCCTCCACTGCTGGTGGAATTGCAGGCTGGTACAACCACTCTGGAAAGCAGTCTGGCGGTTCCTCAGAAAACTGGGCATGACACTCCCGGAGGATCCGGCTATACCACTCCTGGGCATATACACAGAGACTTTACCTGCATGCAATAAGGACACATGCTCCACTATGTTCATAGCAGCCTTATTTATAATAGCCAGAAGCTGGAAAGAACCCAGATGTCCCTCAACAGAGGAATGGATTCAGAAGATGTGGTATATCTACACAATGGAATACTACTGTGCAATTAAAAACAATGAATTCACGAAATTCCTAGGCAAATGGTCAGAACTTGAAAATATCATCCTTAGTGAGGTAACCCAATCACAAAAGAACACACATGGTATGCAGTCACTGATAAGGGGATATTGACCCAGAATCTCAGAATACCCTAGACACAATCCGCATATCAATAGATTTCTGAAAAGATGGAAGGAGAGACCCCTGGTCCTGGAAAGACTGGATGTAGGGTAATGCCAGGACAGAGTAACGAGTGGGGGTTGAATGGAGAAGAGAGGGAGGGAAGTGGGCTTATGGGACTTTCGGGGAGGGAGGAAACGGGAAAGGGGAAGTGATTTGGAATGTAAATTAAAAAAAATAAATAATAAAAAAAAAGATAGCGTCAAGAATGGCAGATGCCAATAATCACTATGCCTTAATCTCTCTTAACATCAATGGTCTCAATTCCCCAATTAAAAGACATAGACTAGCAGACTGGATACGTAAACAGGACCCAGCATTTTGCTGCATGCAGGAAACGCACCTCAGTGTCAAAGACAAACACTACCTCAGAGTAAAAGGCTGGAAAACAATTTTACAAGCAAATGGCCCCAAGAAACGAGGTGGAGTAGCCATCCTAATATCAGATAAAATTGATTTTCAACCTAAAGTCATTAAAAAAGACACAGAAGGACACTACATACTGATCAAGGGAAAAATCCACCATCAAGAACTCTCAATTCTGAATATCTATGCTCCAAATGCAAGGGCACCCTCATTCGTAAAAGAAACTTTACTAAAACTCAAAGCACACATCGCACCGCACACAATAATAGTGGGTGACTTCAACACCCCGCTCTCTGAAATGGATCGTTCAGGAAAGCAGAAACTAAACAGGGACACAGTGACTCTAATTGAAGCCTTGGACCAAATGGAACTAACTGATATATATAGAACATTTCATCCTAGAGCTAAAGAATACACCTTCTTCTCAGCTCCTCATGGTACCTTCTCCAAAATTGACCATATAATTGGTCACAAATCAGACCTCAACAGATATAAGAAGATAGAAATAATCCCATGCCTCCTATCAGATCACTATGGAATAAGGGTGGTCTTCAATGGCAACAAAAACAAAAGAAAACCCACGTACACATGGAGGCTGAACAATGCTCTACTCAATGATAACTTGGTCAAGGTGGAAATAAAGAAAGAAATCAAAGACTTTTTGAAAGTTAATGAAATTGAAGGCACAACATACCCTAATTTATGGGACACAATGAAAGCATTGCTAAAAGGAAAATTCATAGCCCTGAGTGCCGCCAAAAAAAACGGGAGACAGCATACACTAACAGCTTAATGGCACACCTGAAAGCCCTGGAACAAAAAGAAGCAAATACACCAAAGAGGAGTAGAAGGCAGGAAATCATCAAACTCAGGGCTGAAATCAATCAAGTAGAAACAAATAAAACCATAGAAAGAATCAACAAAACGAGGAGTTGGTTCTTTGAGAAAATCAACAAGATAGATAAGCCCTTAGCCAGACTAACCAGAGGGCACAGAGATAGTATCCAAATTAATAAAATCAGAAACGAAAAGGGAGAGATAACAACAGAAACTGAGGAAATTCAAAAAATCATCAGATCCTACTACAAAAACCTGTATTCCACACAACTAGAAAATCTTGAGGAAATGGACAATTTCCTTGACAGATACCAAGTACCAAAATTAAATCAGGATCAAATAGACCATCTAAACCGTCCTATAACCCCTGAAGAAATAGAAGTTGTCATTGGAAGTCTTCCAACCAAAAAAAGCACAGGTCCAGATGGTTTTAGTGCAGAATTCTATCAGACCTTCAAAGAAGACCTAACACCAATACTCTTCAAACTGTTCCACGAAATAGAAACAGAAGGAACACTACCCAACTCGTTCTATGAAGCCACAATTACACTAATACCAAAAGCACACATAGATCCGACAAAGAAAGAGAATCTCAGGCCAATCTCTCTTATGAATATCGATGCAAAAATACTCAATAAAATTCTTGCCAACGGAATCCAAGAACACATCAAAATGATCATTTACCACGATCAAGTAGGCTTCATCCCAGGGATGCGGGGATGGTTCAATATAAGGAAATCCATCAATGTAATCCACTACATAAACAATCTCAAAGAAAAAAACCACATGGTCATCTCATTAGATACTGAGAAAGCATTTGACAAAATTCAGCATCCTTTCATGCTAAAGGTCTTGGAAAGATCAGGAATTCAAGGCCCACATCTAAACATAGTAAAAGCAATTTACAGCAAACCGGTAGCCAGCATCAATCTAAATGGAGAGAAACTTGAAGCAATCCCACTAAATCAGGGACTAGACAAGGCTGCCCTCTCTCTCCATATCTTTTCAATATAGTACTTGAAGTTCTAGCTAGAGCAATTAGACAACAAAAAGAGGTCAAAGGGATACAAATTGGAAAGGAAGAAGTCAAACTATCACTATTTGCAGACGATATGATAGTATACATAAGCGACCCAAAGGACTCCACCAGAGAACTCCTACAGCTGATAAACGACTTCAGCAAAGTGGCCGGATATAAAATCAACTCAAGCAAGTCAGAAGCCTTCCTATACTCAAAGGATAAGCAGGCTGAGAAAGAAGTAAGAGAAATAATACCCTTCACGATAGCCACAAACCATATTAAGTATCTTGGCGTGACTCTAACCAAACAAGTGAAAGATCTGTATGACAAGAACTTCAAGTCTCTGAAGAAAGAAATTGAAGAAGACTTCAGAAGATGGAAAAATCTGCCATGTTCATGGATTGGCAGGATTAATATAGTAAAAATGAGCATCTTACCAAAAGTAATACACAGATTCAATGCAATCCCCATCAAAATCCCAACTCAATTCTTCATAGAGTTAGAAAGAGCAATTCAAAAATTCATCCGGAATAACAGAAAACCCAGAATAGCTAAAACTATTCTCAAGAGTAAAAGAACCTCTGGGGGAATCAGTATCCCGGACCTCAAGCTGTACTACAGAGCAATAGTGTTAAAAACTGCATGGTATTGGTACAGTAACAGACATGTAGATCAATGGAACAGAATTGAAGACCCAGAAATGAATCCACACTCCTATGGTCACTTGAACTTTGACAAAGGAGCTAAAACCATCCAGTGGAAAAAAGATAGCCTTTTCAACAAATGGTGCTGGCTCAGCTGGAGGTCAACATGCAGAAGAATGCAAATTGACCCATCCTTATCTCCTTGCACTAAGCTCAATTCTAAGTGGATCAAAGATCTCCACGTAAAACCAGACACACTGAAACTAATAGAAGGGAAAGTGGGGAAGAACCTTGAACATATGGGCACAGGGGAGAATTTCCTGAACAGAACTCCAATAGCTTATGCTCTAAGATCAAGAATAGACAAATGGGACCTCATTAAATTACAAAGTTTTTGCAAGGCAAAAGACACTGTCAAAAAGACAAAGCGGCAACCAACTAACTGGGAAATGATCTTTACCAACCTTACATCCGACAGAGGGCTAATATCCAAGATATACAAAGAACTCAAGAAGTTAAACTCCAGAGAGGCAAGTAACCCTATTAAAAAATGGGGTACAGAGCTAAACAAAGAGTTCTCACCTGAAGAATATCTAATGGCTGAGAAGCACCTAAAGAGATGTTCATCATCTTTAGTCATTAGGGAAATGCAAATCAAAACAACCCTGAGATTCCATCTCACACCAGTCAGGATGGCTAAGATCAAAAACACAGGAGACAGCAGTTGTTGGCGAGGATGTGGAGAAAGAGGAACACTCCTCCACTGCTGGTGGAATTGCAGGCTGGTACAACCACTCTGGAAAGCAGTCTGGCGGTTCCTCAGAAAACTGGGCATGACACTCCCGGAGGATCCGGCTATACCACTCCTGGGCATATACCCAGAGACTTTACCTGCATGCAATAAGGACACATGCTCCACTATGTTCATAGCAGCCTTATTTATAATAGCCAGAAGCTGGAAAGAACCCAGATGTCCCTCAACAGAGGAATGGATTCAGAAGATGTGGTATATTTACACAATGGAATACTACTTTGCAATTAAAAACAATTAACTCACAGAAATTCCTAGGCAAATGGTCAGAACCTCCTTAGTGAGGTAACCCAATCACAAAAGAACACACATGGTATGCGGTCACTGATAAGGGGATATTAACCCAGAATCACAGAATACCCATGACGCAATTAACATATCAATAGATTTCCAAGAAGATGGAAGGAGAGCCCCCTGGTCCTGGAAAGACTAGATGTAGGGGAATACCAGGACAGAGAAGTGAGTGGGGGTTGAATAGGGAACAGGGTGAGGGAAGGGGGCTTATGGGACTTTCGGGGAGGGAGGAAACGGGAAAGGGGAAATCATTTGGAATGTAAATTAAAAAATATAGAAAATAATAAAAAAAAAAAAGAAAAAAATTCTTGGGATAGAATCCTGGGGACCTCTCTGGCAATCTCCCTTCCTAAAATTTTTTGCTCAAAGTAATGAAGAAGTAGGTATGGGATTGTCTTCCAAGAGTTGAGTTAGGGAGTAAATAGGAGCTAATTGCCATTTTTGGTGTATAGAGGCCTTTTAAAGTATAGCCAGTCAAATTATAATACTAATCTTGTGCTGTTGTGAAGAGATCTTGAAGGTGCAATTCAAGTCCATAATCAGTTGAATTTATTCATCAAAATGTACATCATAAAGCTAAGGCTGTGTCTAGGTGATAAAGTATTGAAATTTAACACAGGAAGCCTTGTATTACTTCTCTAGCTCCAGAAAGGAAAAACAAACAAACAAAAACCAGTTATTTTGTTATACTTGTTTAATCAGTGGGGAGGGTGAGAAATCTTTTCAAAAGATCAGAGGCCTTTACTACGTTCAGAGATTCACAATAGCTTGTGTGTCTTCTGTTGCTTTTCCCATGCTTCTTGGATCCTTCTTCTTGAATGTTGGGCAAACCAAAAGCTTAGCTTATGCCTGCTTGATTTTTATTGTGCTTTCTTTTGCTGGTAAGTAAGCACCTGCTATACCTATGGTGTTCCAGCACACTCATGATTCAGTCATTCTGCATGTTTGTCCTGTAGATTTGGAGCTTCAATAAATTATCCCCACAAAACATACTACCAATAAAGAAAGTAGTTAATATACACAGTTAAAATTGATAACCCCTCATTAGTAGAAATAACAACATACCTGGCAAGATCTATAAATTTTAAAAACAGTCTACAATGTATTTAAATACTTCTCCAATGGACTGGAGATATGGCTCATTAGTTGGTTAAGAGAACTTGCTATTCTTGCAGAGGACCTGGATTCAATTTCCAGTAACCACATGGTGGTTCACAACTGTCTGTAATTCTAGTTCCAGGGTATCAGATGTCCTATTCTGGTCTCCATGGGAACTGTATGCATGTGGCACACAGATATACATGCAGGAAAAAGAGAGAGACAGGGAGGAGGGGAGGAAGGAAAGAAGAAAAGAAGGATGGAAGAAAAAAGTCTTTTGTAAACCAGTAAGAAACAGATAAATGGCTAATTTTTAAGGACAAAATATGCAGCAGGCATTTTACAAGAGAAACTATAGAAATATCCAGTAAAAATATACTCGTGTTCACTAGTTATCAAAGAAATACAGTCAAAAGTGCAATGAGATTCATATTAACCTGAATAGCTAAGTTAAAACAACAGCTGTAAAAATAAAGTTCTTAAAATATCATGTGTGGACTAATATGTAGAAAAATGGGAAGCTTCATATTCTACTGAGGAGACTATAAAATTGCTTTAGAAATTTACTTTTGGAAATCAGAATAATTTTGTGCACCTGTGTGTGTGTGTGTGTGTGTGTGTGTGTGTGTGTGTGTGTGTATGTGTATGTGTGTGTGTGTTTGTACATACAAATGTTTGCATACATATGCATGTGTACATAAGCATGCTCTCCCAATTCAAGTTTTGCTTTTTATCATAATTTATCTGTCCTGTTAAGAAACAACACTAACTCCCAGGTCATCCCTATATTTTACACTTTTTTCTAGAATCTCTACAGTATTTACAATTTACAGCTTGAATTTCCAATTCAAGCCAATTATAATTTATAATTTCAGAATATCTGTCTGTCTGTCTGTCTGTCTGTCTGTCTATCTATCTATATCTGTTTTATTCCCCAAGACAGGATTTCGAACCTGGTAGCTCTGGCTGTCCTGAACTCAATCTATTTGCCAGAATGGCTTCAAACTCATAGAGATTTACCTGCCTCTGCCTCCTGAGTGCTGGGATTAAGGGCATGTACCACCACCAACAACCTGATTAACTTTGTAATTTAATTTTTTTAATCTTTGAAATAAAGAAACAAGGGTCTTACAATTTTGTTTTGGTTTGGTTTTCCATGCAGATGTTCAGTGTTTTGATCCTCTACTGAAAAACTCTTCCCACTATTGAACTTTGTTGACATTTTGGTTCCATATATCTTTTTATGGGGGGGGGGAAATCCTTATATCTTAAAGTACAGTTTTGTTTTATTTTAATTACATGCAAGGATGCATGTGATGGTCCTTAGCTTTAGTAAGAGAATTTTGAAACTTTGTCACCTTCATATGAGAATGTAGAAAATGTTGAAATTACAGAGTCAATGCTTCCCTTTGGTTACCTTGAATAGTAATAAAAATTGAAGGGATGGAGGGAACAGATAATGAAGCAATTTGTGTACTTTCTCTTGCTATTTGGTACATCATCCTGTAATATCCCCGTGCTCTAGTGACTCACAAAAGTTTCGCAGCAAAGCTCTGGAAGTAAAACAGAAGGTGTGATATTCCTGTTATTTCTATTGCAATTCCTAAAGTCTTGTCCCTTGAACGTACAGTACTTGTATATTTGTCCGGGTTGCTGCTGTTAATGCACTTATTGTTGCATGTGCAATCATGTTATACCTCTCTTTTTAACCACAGGGTACCCCTTTCCAGCGCAATTGTAAGTTATAATTGGATGAACGGACGAGCAAAGCACTTCCCTCCTTAAGTGATGTCTCTGAATTCATTTTTTTCTGGTAAATAATTACTTCCTGTGCACGAATCCTACATCATTATATGACTGCTCTTTCATTTCCAAATTTCATTATTAATAGAGATACAAGCCTTTTAAACTAGATACATAATAAGATGAGTTCAAAAGGCTAGCTTTGAACACAAGTGCTGCCATTAACATGGACTACACTTCTTATATTCCAAAGACCATGCTGAGGATTCATCTGTTCTCCCTTTTAACTTTCGCATCTAATTAAGCTTTGTCTGAAGGGCTTGTTCCTGGTTATTCACCAGCATGCCTCAGTGGTGTTAATGTGCAGTAGAGTGACCTTGAGTGAGAAACAATTTTCACCTTGTTCTTTTCCAACCAATTATTTTTGAAAGGTACAAAGAAGGAATATTTATTTTGCTCTCCCATCTCACAAGGGAAGAACATCAAAAAAAAATTACTTTTGTTTCCTTAAGAGATTATTAACATATGGCTTAATACATTATGACAGGGATAAGTGTGGCTGACATGATTTCAATGTATTTCTGTATTTTCAGCAGTCTTAAGTGCATCTCTAAATAGTGGCTAAGATATCTATAATGTCTGCTCAGTAAAGAAAAAATGGCTAAAACATGGAGGTAAAGGTTTCTCTAAAACAGAATTGGGAGATTTTACATGAGCAGTGTAAAGGTCATAAGAAGAAACATCTAACTAAGTGATATCTTGAGTCTCAAAACAGGAATGTGAGTTGGGGGATGCTGAGGGTGGGTGAGGTAGGGGTGGGTGGGTGAGGGAGCACCCTCTCAGAGGCAAAATGGAGGGGGACCAGGGACAAAATTTTCAATGTAAATAAATAAAATTATTTAATAAAAATAGACTAAGAGCAATAAAAGCTGGTATTCACAGTGTTTTTGTCCTCAATGTGCAGCCACACTAGAGACACAAGAAACCAACAAACAATGGAAAATTCATAACCCAGTGAAAATTGTTCTGGATTAAAAGAATAACTTAAGATTCATTTACAGGACCATAATGAAGCCCCCCCCCCGAATACAGAATTAACTCAAGAAAGGTCTAGAATGCTTTGCCTTACAGTCAGCGATGTAACAAATAAATCTATGACATGGCCAGGCTCATGACAACAATGACAGCTCAGCTGGCAATGTAGATCAGTTGTAGAGGTATTACTTAACATGCCTGTGGCTCTAGGTTTGAACTCAACTGTTGCAATAAATGCTAAGAAAATAAATATACAAAAAATATACTATGTAAGTATCTCTACAAATATTCCGAAGAAATTTCATAAAATCCAATATCTGCAAATGAGGGAACTGTTAGTTGGATAAAAAATACAATAATTACAGGAACACTGCATTTACATGGTTCCAGGTATTACTGTTCTAAATACTTCACAAAATTCTAAAGTCAGGAATTATTCAGTTCTCAGAATGAACACAATGAAAGTTCTCTTGCACAGTATTTTGTTTTTTATAAGCCACTGAGTCCAACTAGTACTACTCATTTGGACATGGATATAGGGCTGTCCACTAAAGCATGAGCAACCTAAGAGTAGTTATACATCTGACTCTCTCTCCCACAACAGCTATCAACTACCAATAGAATCTCAGCGAGGGGTCCATCCCTCCTGGAATGTTAATTGGCTTGATCTGGTGTAAGTCTTGCATAGGCAGCCATAAATGCTATGAGTTCATAAATGTAATGATTTTGTCATGTCCAATAGACACTATTTTTCAGTATTCCTCCCTAAGCTCTGACTTTTCCAATCTTATTCCCCAAGGACTGTGATTATCTTAATGTGGCTCTAGAAAGAGCAGAGATTAGAGTGGGGTCAAAGCTGTAATTGATAAACAATAGCAACAACCAAAATCAAGCAACCACTCATGGAATGCCTGCTTTTTGTCTTCTCTTTCTTTCTTTTTAAATTTGGCAGTCTGATGTTTCATATTTCAGATTACATAGTCTTCTAGTATTTGTCTTGATCTAACAGAGTTGCAGAGTGACTTATTGCTGATGCTATGTCAGTCAAGCAGGAGACTTAAAGTGGCACAAAATTAAATAGCAAGAGAAAGTTACACAGTTGTTAGAAGTACTACATGGCAGGGTGCTTTTATAAGGCAATGAAAACACCAAAAAGTAGTTTTGTCCAAAGGAAATTCCATTGCCCCAAATTATGATGGTTAGAGCAAAGCCAGCATTCCTCAGGACCTTGTTAAGTTGGTTCACCTCTATCAAAGGAATCATTTTCCTTCTTACTGGCAGAAGGGACAAATGACTAAGTGTGGTACCTAGTAGCATACTAAAGCATATGCTGGCCTCCAGGCTCCCTCAGTATTACAAGTACTGGTTACAGAGTTCAGAGTCCATGCTAGCACCCAACCTACTCTTCTCACCTCCTCTACTGATCTAAACTTCCCTACCCCATAGTCTGCCCTCCCCTAGTTACTTGTTCTCCTTATAGTCTTGCTATTTTGGCTATATACTCTTTTTTGCCCATACTCTTTTTGTCTTCCTTGTTTGATCTCCAACTCTCTCTCTCTCTCTCTCTCTCTCTCTCTCTCTCTCTCTCTCTGTATGTATGAATGTATATATATATATATATGAAAATTACGAAGTAATTCTTGAGCACATAACATAGTCACCAATTCGTGTGTGTGTGTGTGTGTGTGTGTATATATATATATGGATATATATAGAGAGGTATAGAGATAGATGTAGACAAATAGATATAGATAGATTGAGATGTATATATATGTATATATACACACTCATATACATGTATATATACATACGTACATACATACATACATATATATAAATACATATATACATGCATATTTTGGGATTTTTATCTTCCTTTTTTATTCATTTATTTATTTTATGAATGCATGTTTATGTGTGTATTTCAATATTGGGGACATGTGCATGCTAGTCAAGAACCCTTTGCTGAGGTACATCCACATTCAGCTCAAACTTTTATTTTGATACAGGCTGGTCTTGAAGTTGTATCTCTTTTGCCTTATTTTCCTAGGTAAACTAGAATTACAAGGCTGGGCCATCAGGACAAGTCTGATCTCCTATTTTAAACACATTGTTTTTGTAGTTTTGTTTCTATAATTGAATAGCGCAAAATGACTTTTTAAGTAAATGAAAGTTGCCAAGTGTTGTGAAGTAAGCTTGTAATGGTGGCATTCTGGAGGTTAAGGTAATAACAATAAAGTTGAAGTCATGGTGAAATCTTTCCATAAAAACCTAAATTAATAATCTGAGAACTACAATAACAACTAGTCTAGCAAGATATATGCATATTGGTAAAATAGTGGCTTGAAAGTCTTCCAGCATAACCTGCAGCTTTCTGATTGGATTTAAAGTTCACTCCACAAGCAGGTATTCACACCTGGTACTGTAAACCTAGTCAAGTATCCATAGTTATGGAGATCAACAAACCTGCTTGTTGTTATTATTATTATTGCTATTATTATTGCTATTATTATTATTATTATTATTATTATTATTTGCTATATGGACACAAAATCAAACAGCCTTCTCAATACTTTGTACCATAACATAGTATAGTTCTCATCCCACATCAAACGTTTCTTGTTATAGTGGACAGAGGTTAACACAGATACAACTTGTCAAAGTGTACAGAATAAGTGACTAGGAAGTACTCAGGCCAAAATGAGACATCTATATCATCACTTCCTCCAAGACTTAGGGATTATTGTGAAAGCGGCAACATAAATTCTATAAAACTCAGAGGTCAAGAAATACTGCTTTGAAATAATAACCTCTGGATATGACGAGGCTATTGCTTTCATGAATTCATAGCAACTGTGACTGCCTGTGCACAAGATCAAGCCAATGCAAAATCTGCACAAGATCTAGTAAGCCAATATTCCAGCAAAAATGAAAGAGGGGTTCACACAATCCACCCTTAGCTTAAGAGCTGTGGAAGTTGATGGCTATTGGGAAACAGAGTCAGTTTTCTACAAAAGTGTGGCCTCTATTAGGTTTCCCATGCTCCAGCAGATGGATATACACCCATTTGCGTACAAAATCACTAACTGTACTCAATGTGTTATTAAAACACAAGAAGACATTACATTGGGAGACAAATGCAGGAAGACAAATGTGAGAAGATGAAAGACAGGAGTAAGGTTTGGATATGATCTAAATGCATTATATACATATATGAAATTCTCAAAGAATAGATAAATAAAATAAAAATTTAAAAAGAAACTAAATAACAAAAACAAAGGTTAATTAATCTCATGATTCTATAAGGTTGAAATGGGAGGAGGTGCTACAATAGTAAGGGCCTTCTTACTGTTGGGAATTCTTACAATATATAGAGTCTTATATTTTAGGATATACAGAGTTAGCTTGTTAAATTGGGTATCTGTTCCTTTCTCTATAAAGTCACCATTTGAATTACAGGACTGCAATCCCTTATGACCTTACCTAATCTTGCATGCTTCTGAAAGTCTGACCTTCAAAATCACCACCAAAATAAAGATGGGGACTATTTTTCCAACACACAAAACCTGGGTGTCACATCCCAATGATAGCAATACAAATCTAGTCTTTTCCTCTTAACACCGTGGAATTGTTCACAACCACTATTATTTTTGCCCATTTCTTTAAGTATTATTGCTTTATGTACCCCATATGTACCTTCTAAACTGTCGCTAATGCACATCCAGCACTCTTTCTGCAATGTTAGATGAACAATAAATTTTCCTGGTTATAACAGAACTTGAATGTTTTAATTTGACATAGAATTCTAATACATTACCTCAGAACAGGACAAAAGTTTACTGTCTCTGGCTTGTCCATTCTTGTTTATATGTTTGATACAGCGAATCCCACATAACCCAGGCCTTCATCAAACTTATGGCAGTCCTACTGCTTCAGCCTCCTGAATCACAGTCATGCACCACTGTACATAGCTCAAAAAAATGTACTGTCTATCCGAAGTAAGTCATGTTTTATCTTTGATTCATTTAACACTTTTCTCTTTGTGGTTCTACACACTTATTATAAGATATCTGAGTATGGACTAACTCAATAATTCTGTTTGATATTCAGCAAGTCTCAGGAAGCAAAGGCAAGAGGCATGATGGTGCTAAGAAAATACTGATGACTAGATGTTCACTCTTCTTTAAACATGGGTTTAAATTACTATCGATTGTATTTTCATTTTAGTCTTAAGGACTGCCTTTACATGTGTTTATTATAGCTTTAACAGACTATGCTTTATATGCCATACAATTTATTCATTTATAGTACATAGCTGACATTTCCATGTCATCACAGTCATCATCACACATCATCACAGTCATCACACATCATGACAGTCAAAGTTAGAACAGCTCTATCATATCACTTCTCAACACCGATATAACTATTAATATTTTTGTCACTATAATCTTAATATATAGTCTGTCATTTAACATAATGTTTTCAATAGTGTCCATGTTATAGCGGGAGTATACAATTGTTTTGATGGTTATTATATCAATATTACTGACCCTTATATCTGTCCATCCATCAATGACTCTATGGCTTCAACCTTTTATCTTCTATGAATAGTGCTAGAGATGTAGCTTCATGATAAAGTGCTTGGCTTAGCATGTTTGAAGATCTCAATTTGATCTACAGAACTACAAAAGAAAAAATTACAAATACAAAAACTCTCAGAAACCATGGACAGCACATTTTCTAAGTAATTTTTAATCCAGTCTAGTTGACACTTAAAATTAACAACCACATCTACATTTATGTCATGTGAGACCACTGAAGTCTTGCTTAGTTACTTAGTTAAGTATATTTTCTTGAAGGTGTTGAACCAATAAATCTGTGTTAGTCTTTGCTGAGAAGTTCTGCGTGTGTATTGGAATACGTATTATCACTTAGAGAAACATTTAGTTAAGGCCATGCCATCCTAGGTCTTCCCTGAGCTTAAATATAACCCTGGGTGCGCAAATCTCTTCAGGCATGTAGCTAACCTTATTTTTCTCCACAGTCTGGAATTACACAAGGCAAGACTTCTTAGCACTGGGATTATAAACAGGCATCATCATGCCCCATTTATGAAAGACTAGGAATTGAATCTAGAGCTTTATGTATATTTTCCATACACTCTGCTGAGTACATCACTAGCATATAGTGTACCTTCTAAATTTCCAGAAATATATTATGCTTTTTGAGGAACTACATTCTTAAATTTTTCCTTTCAACATTTTTTGATTGGTCTGTTATTTAGTTCAACTTATATACACTGCTTCAAATTGCCAGGAACTTAAGCAATTGTTTGTAATTTATTTTGATACATGTCTCCAGGGAAAAGGCTTCTCACATTGGGTAATCTTTGCATCAGGTAAATATAGACAGCTTGCAAATATAGGTTTCGAAGAAAGCAGCAGACAAGATACAAATTACAATTCTTGCCTGAAGTTTGAGATTTTACATTGTTCTAGTTTGAATTGTTCAAGATGGACCAGCTATGCATCCCAGGATGACCTCAAACTTGAGACATGGTGAGAGACACCTGTAATTGAAGTTCTCAGGAACCTGAGGCAAAAGGACGAGAGTATGTGGCTGTATAGTAATATCTTCTCTCAATAACGATAAACTTCTCCAAAACCAATTAAATTATGGGTTGTGGATAGAACTCTGTGGCAGAATGTGCCTGGCACATGTTAGGCCTTGGGTTCCTATGCAGGGTTATGAAAGAAATCAACATCCCCTCTTAGGATTCTTAGTCTCATTAATAAGAAAATTTAAAAATAGACTCAAAGCACACGTCTTCAATTTAAACCCTCAGGAGGCAGAGACAGGTAGAACTCTATGAGTTTGAGGCCTACCTGGTCTTTATAGCAGTTGCATATCTGTAGGGGATATACAGTGAGACAGTGTCTTTAAAAAAAAAAGTACTCAAAAGGAAGCTCAAGGACAATTTTATCAGAGGTGAAAAGAAAAAAAAAAAAAACTCTCCCAAGACAAGAAAGCTGGAAATCTTGGTAGCTGCCTGGAGGAAGAAAGAAAGCTATGTAGTTCAAGGTAACCTGCTATAAAGATCAGCCATATGGTGGATAAGCTGTCATGTGGCAGTGAAAGGAGCTTTAAAGACAGAAAGCCATGAGTACCAGGGGGAAATATATACTTATGCTCCAGTCAGCATCCTAAACATAAAGACAGATAAGAAGAAAACAGTAAAGTTATGTCTTCTAGGGTGTGGGATCAGAAAGGTAGACAGACCAAAGAGCCTCAGAGTGGATCAGAGCAATTGATCGAGAGCAGGAATTCTGGGGAGAAAAAACACGTTATCCATTAAAGGGCTAATTACTCCTCCTATTTCTTTAGTGTAGTGTAAAGAGCTATTCTCAAAGATGCTACTCTACAGCCCAACTGAATTAACTCTTAAGGGAGGCCACATTAAATATCTCCACCTAGTGGTAAATTCTATTTTTTTTGGGGGGGGGTGTAGAACAGGGTAGTAATCTATTAAGTGATCTTCAATGCTTCTGTAATACACACAACAAAAAGAAAATTATTTTATGGGTTGTCATAAGCCTTTTGGTTAGTTTCTAGAGTAATGATAAAGCTGGTCATTTTTACCTGCTTTTACATTACCATCATGGTGGCAAAGTTGCTAAAAGCTCTAATTTACCATTTTAATTCTTTATCTATAAATTCTTATAATACCTTTAAAATCCCGTCTCTTAAGCAGTTGAGCATTGCTAAAGTGAACACCCTTCTTCTTCTGCTTCCTTTCCTTGCATCACTTCACCACTACTCAGTTTCAATTAATTATATTACAGTTTTGTTTACCATTTCTATTTAACAATGCTTATGCTTCTATGACTCCATTTGCAAGCTGAAATGATTTCCATGGACTCCCAGCAATTACAGATGAAGCAATTAGATACATATAATACTTCCTACTCACTTTCTTCTCCTCCCAATCAATTTTGGCTCGTTATATTGTCTTCATTTGAGTTCCCTCTGAGGCAGAGTAGGAGACAATGATTTAAGCAAACTGCTTTGTTTGTGAAGGGCAAGAAACACAGGAAGTACACAGAAAGACAAAGCAAACAATAAAAGAAGCTTTAAGCTAGCTATGTCTGTGTGGGTGACTGAAGCTTAATCTTGTGAAGAAATTTCAGGAAAGATTTAGTACACATGCCTCATAATTATCTCACCAAGGATAAAGGGATCTGAAGTATTTACTCACCAATTCCCATCAGTCATTTGCTGAAGGCTATTCCTGGGGGACTTTAATTCTTTGGCACTTCTTGAATGCTATCCTAAGGCAAAAAAATATAAAAAGAAAGAAAGGAAAGGAAAGGAGAGATTCATATAATGGTAGATTTCTTGTAGAAGAAACAAAAGTGAAAAACTGACACGACAGGGCATGCTGACAGTGTTCTGTAGGCCTGTAGACCTCTCTATTGTTGATATATAAATTTTATATTCCAGTTTATACTTTATTCCCTGTAAGTAATTTTGCTTTCATCCTTTTAAGTATATTTAGAATTCACTGTTTTTCTTCCTTCATTAATTTTTTGCTTCTCTCTCACACTTTTTCTCCCTCCGCCTTTCTCTGCCCATTCCTTACTCCTTCCCCCACTCTTTCTCCATATATGTATATTTGTGTTAATTTTTTCCTTCAATAGTTTTCACAGTAACCATTTACAGAAATGAGCCTCTGAATGCTTACATAATCAAAGCTACTGGTATTTATCCTTGTGTGCTGCAAACACAACTATTGGATCAAGTATTCCAGGCTCACTTTTAGGCCAGGCTACTGTTGGTGTCTATGAGCATCAGTGATAGGTCTGTGTCACTTGCATAACTACTGTTCTAGGTAGAACAGCATCCTCTAAAACTTTATGTTTACTCAGAACCTCATGATGGGATCTTATTTGTTTATAAATTCTTTACAGATGGAATTCAATTATGTTGAAGTTCTTCTGGAAGAGGATCTTTTAAGAAAAGATGCAGACATGCACAGAGAGATACACAGAGACAGAGTAGAGATACACAGGAGACAACACCATGTGAAAATGTGAAGGCAGTGATTGAAATTGCATTTTTAAAACAAGGGATGTTAGGCATTGGAGACAACTTCCAAAAGTAGGAGAGGAACAGGGGACAGATTCTCCTACAGAACTTCCAGTCAGAATCAACCCTATTATTACCTTGATTTCAGAAGCCTACCTATTCTAATCTGTGAGAAGAGACATTTCTGTTGTTTTAAATTACTCAGCTTATTATACTTTTCTATGGTTGGTATAAAAAATAACACACTGTTGTCTTCTCTTATTGAGACAGTATCTTACTTATCTCAGTCTGGATCTCAAAGTTTATATAAGGAAGGAGATACACCAGAGATACATAAACTCTATGTAAGGGAGTCTGGCTTTGAACTCCTAATCTTCTTGTCTCCAACTCTCAAGTGATGGGATTACAGATACATACCACTATTCCAAGTCAACACAATTATTACATGGAATTTTATGATTCAATGAAACCTGTTACATCTTTCTAAAACTAGTTATAATTTTTTTTTATTTTTATTTTTTTATATATATATTTTATTTTTTATATCTTCATTTACATTCAAAATCATTTCCCCTTTCCCGTTTCCTCCCTCCCCAAAAGTCCCATAAACCCCCTTCCCTCCCTCTTTTCCCCATTCAACCCTCTCTCGCTTCTCTGTCTCAGCATTCCTCTACATCTAGCCTTTCCAGGATCAGTGGTCTCTCCTTACATCTTCTTGGAAATCTATTGATATGCGTATTGTGTCTAGCATATTCCAAGATTCTGGGTTAATATCCCCTTATCAGTGACTGCATACTATGTGCATTCTTTTGTGATTGGGTTACCTCACTAAGGATGATATTTTCAAGTTCTGACCATTTGCCTAGGAATTTCGTGAATTCATTGTTCTTAATTGCAGAGTAGTATTCCATTGTGTAAATATACCACATCTTCTGAATCCATTCCGTCGTTGAGGGACATCTGGGTTCTTTCCAGCTTCTGGCTATTATAAATAAGGCTGCTATGAACATAGTGGAGCATGTGTCCTTATTGCATGCAGGTAAAGCCTCTGAGTATATGCCCAGGAGTGGTATAACAGGATCGTCCGGGAGTGTCATGCCCAGTTTTCTGAGGAACCGCCAGACTGCTTTCAAGAATGGGTGTACCAGCTTGCAATTCCACCAGCAGTGGAGGAGTGTTCCTCTTTCTCCACATCCTCGCCAACAACTGCTGTCTCCTGTGTTTTTGATCTTAGCCATCCTGACTGGTGTGAGATGGAATCTCAGGGTTGTTTTGATTTGCATTTCCCTAATGACTAAGGATGATGAACATCTCTTTAGGTGCTTCTCAGCCATTAGATATTCTTCAGGTGAGAACTCTTTGTTTAGCTCTGTACCCCATTTTTTAATAGGGTTACTTGCCTCTCTGGAGTTTAACTTCTCTAGTTCTTTGTATATATTGGATATTAGCTCTCTGTTGGATGTAGGGTTGGTAAAGATCATTTCCCAGTTAGTTGGTTGCTGCTTTGTCTTTTTGACAGTGTCTTTTGCCTTGCAAAAACTTTGTAATTTAATGAGGTCCCATTTGTCAATTCTTGATCTTAGAGCATAAGCTATTGGAGTTCTATTCAGGAAATACTCCCCTGTGCCCATATGTTCAAGGTTTTTCCCTAGTTTCCTTTCTATTAGTTTCAGTGTGTCTGGTTTTATGTGGAGGTCCTTGATCCACTTGGAATTGAGCTTAGTGCAAGGAGATAAGAATGGGTCAATTTGCATTCTCCTGCTTGTTGACCTCCAGCACCATTTGTTGAAAAGGCTATCTTTTTTCCACTGGATGGTTTTAGCTCCTTTGTCAAAGATCAAGTGGCCATAGGAGTGTGGATTCATTTCTGGGTCTTCAATTCTGTTCCATTGATCTACATGCCTGTCACTGTACCAATACCATGCGGTTTTTAACACTATTGCTCTATAGTACAGCTAGAGGTCCGGGATACTGATTCCCCCAGAGGTTCTTTTACTCTTGAGATAGTTTTAGCTATCCTCATCAAACTCAGGGCTGAAATCAATCAAGTAGAAACAAATAAAACCATACAAAGAATCAACAAAACGAGGAGTTGGTTCTTTGAGAAAATCAACAAGATAGATAAGCCCTTAGCCAGACTAGCTAGAGGGCATAGAGACAGTATCCAAATTAATAAAATCAGAAACGAAAAGGGAGAGATAACAACAGAAACTGAGGAAATTCAAAAAATCATCAGATCCTACTACAAAAGCCTATATTCAACACAACTAGAAAATCTAGAGGAAATGGACAATTTCCTTGACAGATACCAAATACCAAAATTAAATCAGGATCAAATAGACCATCTAAACCATCCTATAACCCCTGAAGAAATAGAAGTCGTCATTGGAAGTCTTCTAACCAAAAAAAGCACAGGTCCAGATGGGTTTAGTGCAGAATTCTATCAGACCTTCAAAGAAGACCTAACACCAATACTCTTCAAACTGTTCCACAAAATAGAAACAGAAGGAACACTACCCAAATTGTTCTATGAAGCCACAATTACGCTAATACCAAAAGCACACAAAGATCCGACAAAGAAAGAGAATCTCAGGCCAATCTCTCTTATGAATATCAATGCAAAAATACTCAATAAAATTCTTGCCAACCGAATCCAAGAACACATAAAAACAATCATTCACTACGATCAAGTAGGCTTCATCCCAGGGATGCAGGGATGGTTCAATATAAGGAAATCCATCAATGTAATCCACTATATAAACAATCTCAAAGAAAAAAACCACATGGTCATCTCATTAGATGCTGAGAAAGCATTTGACCAAATTCAGCATCCTTTCATGCTAAAGGTCTTGGAAAGATCAGGAATTCGAGGCCCATATCTAAACATAGTAAAAGCAATTTACAGCAAACCGGTAGCCAACATCAATCTAAATGGAGAGAAACTTGAAGCAATCCCACTAAAATCAGGGACTAGACAAGGCTGCCCTCTCTCTCCATATCTTTCCAATATAGTACTTGAAGTTCTAGCTAGAGCAATTAGACAACAAAAGGAGGTCAAAGGGATACAAATTGGAAAGGAAGAAGTCAAACTATCACTATTTGCAGATGATATGATAGTATACTTAAGCGACCCAAAGAACTCCACCAGAGAACTCCTACAGCTGATAAACAACTTCAGCAAAGTGGCCGGATATAAAATCAACTCAAGCAAGTCAGTAGCCTTCCTATACTCAAAGGATAAGCAGGCTGAGAAAGAAGTAAGAGAAATGATACCCATCACGATAGCCACAAGCCATATAAAGTATCTTGGTGTGACTCTAACCAAACAAGTGAAAGATCTGTATGACAAGAACTTCAAGTCTCTGAAGAAAGAAATTGAAGAAGACCTCAGAAGATGGAAAAATCTGCCATTCTCATGGATTGGCAGGATTAATATAGTAAAATGACCATCTTGCCAAAAGCAATATACAGATTCAATGCAATCCCCATCAAATCCCAACTCAATTCTTCATAGTTATAAATGTTTTAAATTTAATTCTTTAATTTATAGTTCATTTCTGTTGTATATTGTCTATTCAGAGTTAACATCACAGATTCAGTAGGACTGAAACCTTTCTCTCAGATAGCATTTTACCACATCTCTGAGGACATGAATGGCTGGAGTTTTTAGCTTTATAAGGCTAAGAGATAGAAAGCACAGAACAAACACACATTCTGTACACACTTATTTCCCCACAATTTCCCTTCTGATTCCTATGATGGGCTTTTGCTGACGTTCATACTATTGTGGTGCTTGAGTTTACTAGAAAAGACCAAAAACTTAGACTCAATTTAAACCCTAATATGGCCTTTTGATGACACTACTGTAACTGTCTTGACAGGAATGAAAATATTCTAGGCAGAGAGAGAGAAAAAGAGAGAGAGAGAGAGAGAGAGAGAGAGAGAGAGAGAGAGAGAGAGATGTGCCCTTTCATCAGGAAGCTCATAGTGGATGAGAAAAGCTGCTGAAACCTGGTAGAAGAAGAACTTGTCTCACAAAAAGATTTTTATTAATTTTTAATTATTTTATTTATTTATATCTTCAATGTTTCTCCCTCCCAGTCTCCCCCTCTGAGAGTTCTTCACCCCATCCCCCTCCCCTTTGCCTCTGAAAGACTGTTCCCTCTAGCCCCTGGGCATCCCCCTTCCCTGTGGCATCAAGTCTCTACAGGATTAAGCACATCCTCTCCCACTGAGACCAGACAAGGAAACCCTCTGCTTCATGTGTGCCAGGGGACTTGAAACAGGCCAGGTATGCTCTTTGGTTTGTGGCTTAGTCTCTTGGAGATCCTAGGGGTTGAGGTTACATCATGAATTTTGCAGGCAAATGGATGGAACTAGAAAATATCCTGAGTGAGGTAACCCAGACACAAATGGATATGCACAGTATGTACTCACTGATAAGTGAATATTAGCCCAAAAGCTCAGAATATCCATGATATGACTCACAGAACATATGAAGCTAAGTAAGAAGGGAGGCCTAAGTGTGGATGCTTCAATCCCACTTAGAAGAAGGAATAAAATAATCACAGGAAGCAAAGGGAGGGTGGGACCTGAGTGAGGGAAGGGAGGGGAGAGGGAAAATGGGGGCAAGATCAGGTATGGGAATAGACATGAGAGAAGTCCAGAGGGGCAGGAGAATCAATAGAAATATGTAGCAGTGCGAGGGTGGGGAACAAGGGGGAGCACTAGACAGTCCCAGCCACCAAGGATTGAGAGACTCCAGAACTCAATGGGGATGACATTAGTAGAAATACTCAAGAGCCATGAGACAAAACCTGAAGAGACCACCTCTAGTAGATAGACATGGCTCCCATTGGAGGAATGGGGCCACCCACTCATCTCAAAATTTTTTACCTAGACTTCTAAAGGAAGTTCCTGTCTAAAGGAAATACAGGGACAAAAAATGGAGCAGAGGCTCAAGGAAAGGCCATCCAGAGACTTCCACCTAGGGATCCATCCAATCTAGAGACAACAAACCCCAATTCTATTGCTGATATAAGAAGTGCTTGCAGACAGGAGCCTGGTATAACTCTCCTCTGAAAGGCTCTACCAGCACCTGACTAAGACAAATGTGGATGCTCACAGTCAACCTTTGGACTGAGCCCAGGAACCCACGTAGAAGAGTTAGGGGAAGAATTGAATGAGCTGAAGGTCTTTGCAACCCTTATAGGAAGACCCACAGTGTCACAAAAATATTTTACACCATTGTTACAACTTATACTTGGAGTCAGAAGTAGAGACTATGATCTGTCAATGATGAGAAAAACAGACCTTAAGCAGGACAGCTCAGCTGTGCATATATGTCTTTCCTTCTATTTCCACCTAAGCCTCATGTTAGTACCCTGAAGATAGACTTGAAGTTTCACTCAACCTCCTCTTCCATACCTGGCAAGACTGAATGAGCCATTCTCTGCTTTTCACTAGTATCTCTTTAATTAGTGCATTGAAGACAGGTAGGCAAGTCTAGATTGTAAAGGCTCCCTGGTCCTAGAATTTGACCCTAAGACTTTTGTAGTGAAGTTTTCACCCATACTTATGAACACAATAATAAAATTAATAAATGTAGGAAGGAAGAAATTATTTGAGATAATTCCAGTAAGTAGTAAAACTACTAAAAAGAGGAAAAGGGGGGCAGATTAAAAATTTAAAAGGCCTACATACAGCTAATCAGGTAAAATATTTAACAGAGAGAGACATTTTCAAAGAGAAAAAAAGTATAAAGGGAACATGCATATAATTAGAAGAGGGAAGGATGAGGATTTCTGCAAAACTGTTTCTCCATAAAAATAATGAAAATTCTGGCAAATATATTAAAACAATTTTTCATAACTCTGGAAATTAACTGAATCCTTGCATCACCCCTGAAAAACATTAATTCAATGAAAATTCCTAACCTTTAATAAGAATGACAATCCTTGTGGTATTTTTACTTTCCTCACTCCCATTCCCATCTCTTTAGTTCTATAGTAGCCATAAAAATATGAATAACCTTACGACTATAGGAGCTGAGACAAAAGGGACCTTGCAGCCACTAGAGGAAATAAGTCAGCTTTAGAATGCTTCAAAAATCCCATTCTCAGAACAATCTTACCATTTGATCCTCATTGTAGATTTCTAGAACAGTAGTAGAACAGAAAAAAAGGCAAAGCAAAGCATTATAAACCACATAGATCACAAACACATATGTGATTGCTCCCAAACACCAGAAAATGTATTCTTTTGAAGTACTGCATAGGATGTTCCCTAGGATCAACCATATGTTAGGTAATAAATAAAGCCCCAAGTGAGTATGTAAATGATTAAAAATATATGAAACATATTTTTTCAATAGCAAATAATGAACCAGGAGAAATCAGTAAGAGAAACATTTGAAAATTAACATGTATGTGGAAATTAAACCATATACTCTTAAGTAACCCACAATGTAATAGAGATCAGTAACAGGAAATATTTTGAACATTAATATGTATGTGGAATTAAACAACATACACCAAATAACCAATAACACAAAGGTTAAATCAAGAGAACAATAGAGAAATATTTTGAGCAAAATAAATAAAAACAATATCAAGGTACGACAATCTTTATTCCTTGTTTAAACTTGGAGAGGGTGGAGTATTAAATGTTGTGTTCTATATCAACAACACATACTGTACACTCTCCCAGCAATTCTGCGTTGTTCTGAGGTTTTAGTTCTTCAGTAGTCCACAAACACAATGCATGCAATTTTGCCATCTAATTGGGTTCCTGAATCGTAGTACATGGTAGTGCAGCATATGCAAAGCATTCTGCCACCCAGGAGCAACTAGAATCTTACTCAAGAGTACCTCCTAAACATGGAAATGATGCTACAAAGCTTTTTATCTTGGAGTCTGAAAGTTCTCCAGAGATCAAGACCAAAGTGGAACGACTTCAAATACTCTCCGGAACTTGATAGTAAAACAACCCTACTGATGAAGATTTTACATATTTGAATCATAGAATGTATAGAAATCAAGTTTATATTCACTTAGAAGCTTCACTTTTAATGACTAACATTTGTTGTGGTAGAAAGTACTCTGTATGCTAGTGAAAGAAAAAAAAGTTAATCATTACTAACAGCCAGCTGTAAACTCTACAGCCTATAACTAGTACCTGCTCACAAGGCAGGCTGCTGCAATAGTGGTATGTATGTTAAGGGAGTAACCAGTGTTCCCATCTTTCCTTGGATTTTAGGCCTATGTGATGGAAGCAATATGTGATACTGGCAAAGTAACCAAGTACCTAAGACAAGATAGGTCATAGGATTAGTGCTAAAACCTACTGCCACTATTCTGCTAAATTAACATAACAATAAAATAACTCCTAATGCTGTACTGCCAAACTTATAGATCAGTACTTTGTTGAGCTCTTTCTTCTGGTAAATGTCAATTAATACTGAAACTTACAACCAGTGTTCAAATAATAAGTTTGTAATGCTTAGCCCTAAATAATGTGTTTACACCCTCCTTCTATAAAATTTCAGAAATCTAAGTGGAAGAGCTAGACACAAAGATTGTCAGAGCCAATGGTGGTGGGTAACTTCAAGGAAACACCATTTTCTAAATACTGCAGGCCTGATACACATGTAAAAACACAGCAAATGTCACAGCATACACAAAATCAGTAGAAGCTCAAACGAGACAAAATTCTAGAATGGAAGAGAGGAGGTATACACCAATTTCTACATTTGATTGCAGCTAGGTGAAGGAAATTTTTTTCAATACTGATCACACTTCAGGGTAGGTTTCTATTACTCAGGAATAGTTGGCCAACACCACAAAACAACCCAATGATTTTTTTTGTTTTGCTTTGTTTTGTTTCAGAGGGGGATAGAAGGAGAGAAAGAGAATATAAAGTTGGCTATATACCAAGGCTAGAAGAAATTGTATGAGTCAGGGGAGGAGAATCAATATGATAAAATATATTATATGACATTCTCAAAGAATAAATTACAAATATTATTTTTAAAAATTGCAAAACAAATCACTAAAAGCCTGAAATGAGATAACTACTTTTAGATTTATTTTATGTCTGTGAGTGCTTTTCCTTTACCTGAATGTATATACAGGCATTTGTGCAGTGCCTGAAGAGGAGAGAAAAGAGTGCTAGAAGCTGAGAAAAACTAGAGGTATAGATTCTTGGGAGCACCCAAATGTGCTCAGGGAACCAAAATTCTGGCCTCTGCAAGAACAATACTCTCCTATTAAACATCAAACCATTTCTCCAGTCCCCCAGAAAAGGGAATTATTCAATCTCCTCACCCTCCCCCCTTCTCTCCCTCTCTCTCTCTCTCTCTCCTCTCTCTCTCTCTCTCCTCTCTCTCTCCTCTCTCTCTCACACACCACAAAACACACACACACACACTCACAAATCTAATATATATTACCAGGTAAGGTATAGTGCCAAGATACATATATTCCCAGCACTTGGCAGGCTGAGGGTGGCAGGGATTACTGTAGCCTGACTCGGAGCTCTGGTCCTTATCTTTGAAAATGTGTCTCAAAACCAAATTGTAGGAATAAGTTTAGCAAAATAAGTGAAAAAAACTTTAAAGCTGATAATTGTAATGCATTGCTTACAAAGGTAAAATAAACCTTAAAAAATGGAACTAATTCTAATAATGATAATTTTATTTGATCATTTTACTATTAAGTTTTAGGCTAGGATTGTGATAAATACTCAAAGCAACATACAGATTCTGTATAATTCCCATTTAAAAACATGTAGCTTTCTTGTTTATTTAGACACAGGGTTTCATTCTAACAGCAGTCAGGCTGACTTACTAATATCTCAATATGTAGCTCAGATTGGCCTCAAACTTCTGCCTCCAAGTACTGGAATTACAAGGGTGAGCTACTTTACTTGCTTCTTTTAAGTCCTACAGCAAAAACCTAAATCCTGAAAATTCATGTGAAACTCTCAAGAGATTTCAATTCCCCTTAAATCATTGTGAAAAGAAAAAGAAAAATTGGAGAAATGGCATGCCTCAATCTGAAAGCTTACTCACAAATTATAGTCATCAAAAACCAGCACAAGTATTGATCAATGAACTATAGCTGAGAGTTAAAAATAAACCCATATATCTGTGCTTGATTGATTCTCAACAGGAACTCCAAAACTACTTATAGGAATAGAGGACAGAGTCTCTTCAATGAAAAAATAGGACAAAATGAATCCACATTCAAATTCAAATCCGTGTGCATGCACATGCACACATACCACACACACATATGTACACACACACACACACACACACACACACACATATATGCATATCAGCTGAGGAGAGTGAGGTAGAGAAATTTTAGGTCAGTCTGGAAAAAAATGTTTTTTCAAAGATTAAATTGAAGAAAATTAAAATACTACCCCAAATTTGGTGAAGTTTAGTTCTTAATTTTTAAAACAAAGACAGGGCAATAAAAAATACCAGGCAAATAAAATACAGGTACCATGCTATACTCCACATACCCAAAGAAGCTAAACAAGAAGAAGGCACAGGGACGGATACTTTGATTCTCACTTAGAAGGGAGAGTAAAATAGTCATAAGAGGCAGATAGGAAGGTAGGGAACTGGAGGGAGAGGGATAAGGAGGGGAATGCCTTAGTCATATTTTCTTTTACAAACCTACTTTAATAAGTGTTCGACTCCCCTCTAGCCCATTCATCCACCAGAGGTAGAGGAAAAGAAAAGTTATTAGGACATGGGGAAGTAGACCTGTCTAGAAAGAGTCCTTTGGAGGCATTTTCAATCCTTGGTCGTCAGGATATTATCAGTTCAATCCAGCTAGCAAACACCAGATATGAATCAGCAGCTGCAGTATCAATCCATGTGGCAATCACCACACATGAACCAGCCAAGCGCAGTTTATCCAGAAGGAACTACAAGGCTCACCCAATTAGCCCATGGCCTGCAGAAGCAAGTAAGAAGCCTTAGGAAACCTCATGAGAATTTCTTTGGCTAGTTTCTCTCTATGGTGTCCCCATAAGTGAACCTCAGAAATGAGACTGCTAAGGTGAACCAAATAGTGAGTCATTAGCTAAGAATATCAAGGTGGAGCAAGGCAAACCCATCTTCGAGCTCCCACTGTTCTTAGGGTCATAGTTTTATTCCTTCCTCATGCATCCTTTCACAATTCTGCTTTAGCAAAACATCCTTTCTCCTGTGTTCTCCAGCAAAGCATCATTTGACATATCTGAATTTCCAAAGAAACCAGAAATTTCCACTTCAGGAATGGGGAGGTTCAGGATTAAGTGTGGGGAAGGACAGAGAGATGGTCACATGGCCATGAAAATTAATGGAAATCTGCGACTGATGGGCATGAGGAGTGGGAGTATCTCCAGGTTGATACAAAGACCTGGGATAAGGGATGCACCCAAGAATCAATGTGGGGTGATCTTAGCTGTGACTCACAACATTGGGGATAAGGAATCTGAAGAGGCCACCTCCTGTAGCCAGGTAGGAATCCCAGTGGAGTGATAAAGACACCAACCTACCTGAAAAAATTTTCAGCCCTCAAATTTATCCCACGTCTACAAGAAATGCAGACTGGGGAATTGGCAAGAAGACTGAGGGAATGGCTGGCCAATGGCTAGCCCATCTTGAGATTCATCCCATGAGCAAGCACCAATCCCTGACACTATTGATTTTTCTTTGTTATGCTTGCAGACAGGAGTGTTGTACTCTGAGAGCTCCTACCCAGCAGCTGACTCAGACAGTTGCAGACACCCAGTTAAATTAGCTCAGGGACTTTTATAGAAGAACTGACGTGAGGATTGCAGGCCCCAAAGGAACAAGAACTTCACAGGAGATCAACAGAGTCAACTGACATGGACACCTTGGGTTCTCAGAATCTGAACCACTAAACAAAGAACATACAAAGGGCTGGACCTAGGCCTCCCCTCAGATATCTAGCAGCATGTGCAACTTGGTCTCTCATGTGGGTCCTCTGAAACAATATGGAGCAGAGAGGGGAGCTATCTGAAAAGTGGTTGCCCTATATGTGGGATATGTTATTCTAGCAGGGGACTAACCTTGTCTGGCCTCAGTGGGAGAGAAAGTGCCTAGCCTTGCAGAGACCTTTAAGTGCCAGGGTGGGTGGATACCTAGGAAGGCCCCACCCACTCAAACAAGAAGGGGAGGGGGAAAGGATGGTGGGAGGGGGACAGTGAGCCAGGTTTAAAGTGATAAGTAAAAAATTAAACTTTTTAAAAAATACAGGTCCAAATCTCCATGACTTTGAACACGGCTGTCATTTTCTTATATATGACAAGAAAACTACTAAGAAAATTGATGAATCTGACCTCATTGAAAGTGAAAAACTTTCTGGTATAAATGATATCTTCAAGAAACAAAAAAAACAAGAAAATAAATGTAAGAAGTATTTATAAACAGGTAAAATGTAAAATATATAAGGAAGACAAGATTTATATTGAAAAAGACAAATTTCCCCCCATAATATACACCAATTTTAAATACACATTTGTGCAATGGATCATTCACAATGGTGTATACATCAAAAGATGTTCACCTATCCAGCCATTATTAAGAAAGTGAAATTAAAATTAAAATGGAAGATCATTTTATGTGCCAAGGGGGCTAAGAAAAAAAAATGTCCAGACTGCAAAGCTACATTGACAGTAGAGGGAAAGCAGAAGTCTCAGGCACCGCTGGCGAACAGTGAAGTAGTTTTGCTGCTGGCACAACAACCAGTCAACATTCCCAAAATGGACTCAAGACATGGGGGAAGGGCTCACAAGCCCCTACCTATATCCCAGAAGCTTTTGGCAGTTCATGGCTGCTTGGGGGGCATTAAGAATCATTATTTTATCAAGGAATGTGACCTCTAATAAGTTGAACTATAACTATGGGACAAGTCCCACAATTAAATACATATGGATAGGACTAATCAGACTCAGTAGGTTAAAAAGGGGAATGGAAATTGGCCATGGAGATGTTATGGGAGTAATCTGGGAGAAGTGAAGCAAAGAAATGGAGGTGGATATGATCAATGCACCTTGTATACATGAATGGAATTCTCAAAAAATATTTTTAAAGAAATGTTAAAATGTGAAACTAGTAATCATATGAAACAGACATTCCACTGCTATGTACCCCAAGGACATTGAAAACATAGCTAAAAACAAACAAAACAAAACAAAAACTCTGCATTAATATGCATAGCAGTGTTGCTTAAAATAGTCACAGTGAAATAAACCCAATGTACATCATCTGATGAGTATATAAAGTAAGCATCAATACCTACACAAAAAAATACTGTTTGGAAATAAAAGGAATAAAATGTTTGCAATGCTACAACATGGATTAACCTTGAAAAGCACTGTAGTAGTTTAAAATAGCCACAAAAGACTGGAATATTATATTCACTTGTTCTAGTATTCTGTTCATATGAAATATGTGCAACAGAAAAATGTCGCTGAGGGCCATGCTAAAGTGAAGTGGCAATTTTTGGTTTTGTTGCAGACCCCAGTTTGTATTATGTGATGTTTTCCCTAGAAACTGTCTTATGAGAGAATATTTTGCTGAAGCAGACACTTGAGAGGATGCTTTGTTGAAACAAACATTTGAGAGGATGTTTTGCTAAGAACAGACAAATGGTGTTTTTCTGGAAGCTGCCTGGAAAGGTGCGTGTGGTGTTTTGCTGAAATGGATGCTTGAGAGACATGTGATGCTTGAGAAAAGATATACCTTATATCACAGTGCATAACACTGTGGCATTGGTTTGCCTTGCCTTCTTCACTGTTCACTGTTTGTTGTGACTTCACAGGAAGAAACCACAGCAAAGAACTTTCATGATAACTCCAGAGGCCTTCTTGCTGCTTCTACAAGATTGTCAGAACCTCATGGTTCCTTCTAGATCTAACCACTGTTGTTGATTTGTTAATAGTGTTAGTGAGTGAATTGAAGTACTGCTGCTGCTTTCTTCTGAACTGAACTCCTGATATGCTGACAATGAAGACTGGGATATACCCAGAAAAAATCACTATTTCTAAACAGTTCCACATCCACCTTTGACCTATTAACCTTTCCTTTCCACTACCTCTGGAGGGCTAGAAGAGAGGCCTGAGGCATTTAAGAAACCCTTATTTAAGCTAGATCTTGAAAAATCAAGCCTACACTAGAGTTTGCCTAATATTGCATTCTGGGGGTGTAGGGAAAATGCAAGTGGGTTTTAATGACTAGGCAGTTCATTTTCTTAGTGAACAAAATGTTCTAAATTAGATCATTCTATTGGCTTCATAGCCTTTATGAACACACTAAAAATTACTGGGTTATCACATAGAAAGTGAATAAATTTGTAACTAGTGATTTATACCTTAGCAATGCTAATGTAACTAGTATGAGTAGAAGTGCTAAAAGACCAAGAATTAAAAAAAAAAAACTAAGTCTTTTTAATGAAATACATAAATATATAAAAACATAAATTAGAGAAATACCTCTTTAGATACAATGAAAGCAAAATAGAAATTACAGAGAAAGGGCAGAAATAATGCAATAGCTATGAAAAAAGCAAAGAATACACCTTACAAAGACTCCAGATTATACCTTAGGAAACACCCATTTTGTAGTATCTGCTGCTCTGCTGTAGTATAAATTTATAATCACTACTTTGGAGGAAGTAAGCCAAAAGAAACCTTTTCCTACACTCCCCTCAACTAAAACCAAAGGTCCTCCTATTGACCATAACAGGAGGGCACTGGCCTCTTCAATCATACCATGGACTCCTCTGAAGAAACTCAAGGTTCAACAAGTAGCAGTGTTTTTGCAGTCTTAATATCTCTTTCAATATCCCCTTGATTGAGTTTATCTATAAACAATACTTGATTCTTTCACTTTTTATGTGGTTCTATTTGATAAAAGCAATTGTTAAGAGCCAATTTTTTCAAAGTGTAGTGTGCGTGACATGGAGTACTAAGCACATTGAAGTAATAGAATGTTTACTGTTTCTTTAACTTACACTCAATTTCCCTCTAAATTACATTTTCTGTATATTTTTCCTTCTCTAAGCAGAATCTCCTAGAGGTATGTTAGCAACATATTGGGAATTGGATAGTTTTCCTTCCTTTTTCATTTATTAATATCATTCCACTCTACAACTTTTCACCAATACATCAGCTTTCATATATATATATATATATGAAATATGAATATATGAATTATATATTATTAAAATCTAAAATGATAAATATTTTTTCTGCTTTTTAAACCAAATTTTATTACTGGGTGTTAAAGAATCTCACATAGCAATATGTAAGTCTGTGAAGACTGAGCTCTATTTAATGCATTCAAGTGTGACAATTACTGTGATAAGTACTGGCCACAAACAAACAAACAAGCAGGACCAAGTTCCTTAACTCTAGTAGTTCATTATTCTTTTTTCATAACTAATTTTACTGACAGTATTGTAGATGGGTTCTCTCCAGCTCTGCCACACAGCTTGGCTCATAGACTACATTAGCTTCACTCCACCCCCTCCACTGACGTTGGTGGCCATCTCACAGTCTTGATATCTTCAATATCTTTGGAGTCTACACTCTAACCAAGATAGTACCTTCAACACATACCCTACTCACTTCAGGGACTCCAACTCTGCTACATGGTGCCAAGCCTCAACTTCTCTCCATGACTGCTTCAATCCTGCAGCATTCATACACCCACATCTATGCCATGTGGGAAAGTCTTATATATCTTCATGTTTTGCTCCCTGCTTGATATGAGACTTTGCTCCCTCTGGATCACAGCTTCTATGTGTTACCCCTTAGGAAACACTCTTCAGATTATTTCTCCTCAGTGATACTGATTTCCCATTGATACTAGTCTTTTGTTAATCACATTGGATCACAGTTGCTGCTTTTGTTTGTTTTTGCAGACTCAGCTGATCAGCATTTATTGTCCTGTCACACAAAGGTTTCACATCTACAGCTTTCTACTACGAATATTTCACATGAACATCCCTGGTAGAGTCTTTGAGTAACTTTCAAACTTCCTTTAGAAACTTTACAAGTCAAGATCTACATTGCTTTCAGCATTATGTTCTAAGTTCCCACAACAGTTCATTAAGCTGTGAGCATTCAATGGCTTTTCCTATTGAAAGTTCAACAATCTTCCTCAAAAACAACATGGTTAAGTACATTACAGTAATATCCCATTTCGAGTACCAATTTCTGTTTTAGTTTCCTTCCCAAACTATGCTACAGGAAGGTCTATGACCAAAACTAACTTAAGGAAAAAAGAGATTTATTTGATTTATTAGTTACCATCCATCACTGGTAAGGAACCTATAGATTGGAAATAAAGCAGAGTTCACAGAAGAATTTTTCCTATGGCTTGCTCAGTATTCTTATATAGCCCAAGCCCATCTATCCATGGTTGACAATCCATCAATCATTCATGAAGAAAATGCTCTCATAAGCATGTCCACAAGCCAATGTGGCAGAGATGGCTCCTTAATTGAGGTTCCATCCTTACTTATGAGTTTAGTTTGTGTAGTGTTGATAAAACTGACCGTTATGAACTATAGGCCAGTAATGGAAGAAGTCTTATATTTATCAAAATATACTTTCATAAATGGACTAAAAGCTTTAACCTCCTTTCTAACCACCACCCATCAGAGGTAGTGGATAAGAAAGGTTAATAGGGCAAAGGAGAATGTGGACCTGTTTAGAAATAGTTATTTTGGATGAATCCAATCTGTGTTGCCAAGATATCAGCAGTTCAGTTCACAGGAATCAGAAGTGATAGCTTGATCTACTCCCAAACACCATTCACAAATCAGCGACAGCCATTTGTTCCAGAAAAAACCGGAAGGCCCTACTAATAGCACCAAATCTGTGCATCAAGAAGCAATCAGACTACCAAAAGTTCTTTTGTATGTTTTGCTCTATGAAGACGTGACAAATGACTATCAGCACAGAAGACAACATGAACCAATACCATCCGCGTCATCAGCAAGGAACAATGTCAACAAAGCCCAACAAAGACCAGCAAAGGGTGTCAAGGCAAACCAATACCATCTACTGTCATCCACTTTCTGTTGAATTATATTTACACCCTTTCCAAACATCACGTGTTCTCTCAGGAGTACACGGTAGCAAAATACCACATGCCCTATTTCCAGACAGCTTTGAGGAAAACACCACATGTCTCTTCTCAGCAAAACATTCTCCCATTTGTCTGATTCTGCAAAAACATCCTCTTATGAGACAATATCCAGAAAAACATCACATAACACAACTGAGTTCTCCAATGAAGCTAGAAATTTCCATTTCAACTGGATTCTTAGGGAAAGGCAGACATTGTATTTAGTTGAATATCACTAATGAACCTACCAGGTTTGCTTCAATGGATAGAAACAAACTCATGGTCACACAGAGGGCTCTGCTTGAGGTCACTGCATCCAAAATTTAAATAGAAAGATTATGAAAGTAGAAAAGTGGCTTGTGGAGAGGAAGGAAGGAAGATGGGTATGGAAAGGAGCTAAGAGATGTTACAAGTAAGATTAATCAGAATGTAATGTGTATATGTGTGAAATTATCTATTGTCAATACAAACAAATGTAATAAAGGTTAAAAACAAAGAGCACGTAGTACATAAAGAGAAGCGGTAGATAGAAAATCATTATCAAAATATCCATCAGAGGTGAGTAAAGTAGTCTGAATGTGCCAGCAAATGAAAGGTAAGATCATCAAATTGAAGGCTTACAAATATCCAGTAGAAATCCACTGGGGAAGCCACATTAAGGTAGCCATGTGGTATTCTCTACTGGATATACTAAGTCCCTTGCCAGTCCCTAGGGTCCACTTTTAACAAGTTTAAACAGTACATCATAATTTACCAACATAATGTATAATATATTTGACTTTTAATTGTTTATGTGATGTAGGAGAATTGTGTTTGGATTAAGTTATTTTGTAATATTTGTAGGACTATAACTATTATAAATACAAAATGTGCATTGATTTAATTTATTTTGGGCCAAATGTAAAGATAATAGTTAATTATCACCTTTTTGCTGTTTTTGGAGTCTTTTGGTTGTTTGACTATTTTATAGTCAGATGTAAAATATTTTAGTAGGTTTATAAATTTCATTTGTTTAACATCAACTTTTTTTTATATATTTAATTTACAGCTCTCCTTTTGAGATATGGTTTCACTGTGTATCCCTGGCTGTCCTGGAACTTGCTTAAAGAAACCTTCCAAATCTATCACAAAGGTAATAGAGGGTCAGTGCTTCTCTTAACCCTCTTCTAAGATGATGATTAACACAGAGACCCACAATTGGTCACAGTACAGAGAGTGAGAGACTGTACATGTTTAGACATTAATTGAAAATACTGCAAGTTTTGCTTCCAAGGTTCAGGAATCATTGCTGAAAAGGGAACAGAAAGGGAACAAGAGCCAGAAGTAGTAGATGAGTACAAGAAAAAATATAATATAATATAATATAATATTACATTATATTATATAGCAGAGCAGCTGTACATAGGAACTTACAGTGGTTGTAATAGCATGCACAAACACTGTGGAAACCCAAGACAGACCTTGTTTCATTTTTTTTTAATCTTATATTTCCCATTTTGGTAAAACTCAAACATTTTATCTTTTATAACTTAATTTTTTAACTAATGGATTTTTACAACCTTTTAAGCCAAAGATATGACCTTATTCTTATATATTTCATAGTCTGTCTCTTTCACTGGTTTTTCTTTTTTTAAAAACAAAAACTTGAACCTGAATTATATCCATGGCATAAGGCAACAAATTGAGATTGCCTATATTACCTTTCCATATATATCATTTATACTACCAAGCTTTTGTTTTTCTATTGCAAATCTCAGGAAAACATCTTCACTGCTTGGAGTTTTACACTTTTCCACCACTGTGGTTTCACAGAAATTGATAGTTGATGATTTTTCTTGCCAGTACAAGCCTGCCAAGGCATTGAAGACATTGAACAGTAAGTACTTTTCTTAAACAAGAAAAGGCAGAGGAGAAAATAAAAGAGAGCCAAAAAATTTTAAATGTTAACTCTGATTGCAGCATTGGAAAACACAAAAGGCCAGGCTTTCTATGGAGTGTGGCTTCCTATCATCAACATTCCCTTTATCATCAGTCATGTTATCATCTCATACATTTTCAAGATTTTCTATAATAGTCACTCTTTCAAAACAGAAGCATCATCTTGTAGATCTCCTGCTGACAACACCAATTATGTCTTGTTAGGTCCCGAGAATGATCTACGAAAGTTATGATTTCATATGAACTTTCAATAAAATTTTCAGGGAGTTTCCTAAACATACAGCAAGCAAAAGCAAAAGAATATCATCCATTGGATAGAGAGACACGGTGCAAAGATAGGAGGACATTGTCAAATTGGGTACTCACAAAATCCAGTAGAGACACTAGGAATAACAAAAGTGAGAGAGCAAGCAAAAGATAACATGATCAAATCAGAGCTTAAACATCCAGCAGAAATTGACCAGGGAAGCCTTATGGAAGCATTCAAATGGAGCTCTTAATCCAGAGTCCCAGATGGAGAAGAAGGTGCCACTGGCTTACAAGTGGAAAACAATAAATACCAGCATATACATAACTCATCCAACAGAAATAGAGAAGCCCAGGTGACACAGTGATAATAGAGGTTTTGTTAGAAAACTTGAAAAAAAGCAGAGTATTTTTTCTGTGGATCACCTTCTCCCTTCTATTTTCCATCATTAACATTTTTTGTATTGTGGAATGAACAGTAGTAACTTGTTATAAATAGCTTAACTTCTAGATAATTACAGGGACTCAACATTTTCAGTACTCTTAGGTGGTTATTGTTTTGCTATCCCCATTCCTGAGCCAGTGAGGCAGCCTGGCCCAGGACAAGGGTTGGAATATAACTCCTTCAGAGTACACATGGACTCCTAAAGTCAACACAAATTCATTATTTGCCAGCTGGCATGCTTCACGGGGAACTTGCCCATGTTGTGTAGGCACAGTCCTTAGTGTTCTCAGCTTTTTGTGCACTAAAACCATATCCTGGTTGAGACACTTCAATTAGCAAAAACAGTTAGCAATAAGCTGAACTACAGAAGCCAAAAAGCAAGGTTATTATATTTAGGGACTTTCCAGAACTAGGGACTATGATGGATTAGGTCTTTGTTCTTGTTTTGGCATGTGTGGGGAGTCTATGTGCTGGGCTCTTAGGTCTGAATGGTGTCTTAGTGCCTGTAACATGGTGTCAGTTGTGCTAAGGTCTGGGGTCTGTTACACAAAGGTTTTCAGAGGAGACAAAGGAGAGCATCCTGGATACGAGAGTCAACTTGTAACAATCTTAAACATCATGTGATAATTTATCAAAATTACCAATATAATATATACTATACTTCCCCATACTCTTCATCCATAATTGTGTGATAATTGTGTGCTACCAAGTGTTTTATTTTGACCTATGCATTGGTAAGAAAATATAAAATGCATATGATTGCATTTCTATCCTTCAATTTGAGTGATCTTACCAGGACTGGCATATAATGAACTGTGATGGCAATACAAATGACATAGAATCTAGCTATACTTTGGGAAAAAGATGTCTTCCATCACTCTCTGACCTCCAACATTCATAAAACATACATTCAGATGAGGTCAGTTGTACCAGCCTCTTTCTCAAGAGCCTATGGAACATATCAAATTTCCAAATTAATTTTAGATATAGATATCAATAAGAAATATAGCAGAAACAGAATATTAACCAGGTATTGGCCATATTTGTGCCATTTTCTTGGTGATTAAAATTTGCTTAGATATAGTCAATAAGCCCTTTTCTGTTGCATCTGTATGTACCACTTCTTTTTTTTTTTTTTTTTGGCTTTCACAGGCCTTAGTGATATATTGTTAAGCATTAGGTCTCAATGAACTATTAGCATCGATATTTGTGAAATACTACATTTCCCTTTGACAATGAATGAAGGCTGACTTAGTAATTTGCTTGGTCCAATGAAATACAACAGAAGTTATGCTATCAGGTCTTACTGCTTATGTTCTTACTCTCTTAAACAACAGAGACATCAATACTGTCAAACCGCTAGGAAGACAATAATACATGGAGATTGTGATCTTCTCTATGAAGATATTCAAGCAGCACTGAGATTTTGCCTGCCTCTTCTGAGGCTTAGAGTCATGTGGCTACATTCCAAGCAACATTACAGCAGAACCAACAATCTAGAGAACCTGGAGAATAACAAAATGCTATAAAGTATTAACTATTGAGACTTCTTTGTTATGTAAAAGTAGATACCTAATCTAATTACCGTTTATAAAAGTTTCATGCCATAAAAACCAACTCCCATACAAACAGAACTGCCCTGGACTGACAGTCACAGAGTTTCTCATGTGCCACAACTAAGAAAGAAGTAAAGGGAGAGGGAGAGGGATGAGGAAGGAGGGGAAGGGGATGGGGATGGGAAGGGAGGGGGGAGGAGGGAAGGAGAGGGAGAGGGAGGGTAAGGGAGAAGAAGGGAGG